>OZ008367.1:233807656-234407656 GCA_963931995.1 Phaonia tiefii
TTCTAATAAAAACGTTGATACTGAACTGCTACGCAAACAGGCAAGATCCAAGTGTGCCAAAGTACTTCGACGCGAAAAGTTTCTTCACGAACAGCGTATTCGTACTAAAGTTCTTTCTTTCCCTAGTGGAAGTAAGAACTTTTGGTCATTTGCAAGAAGAATAAAGGATAGTTCTTCCTCTATCCCAACTCTTCTTAAAGATGACATAATATTCACTGAACCGGTTGATAAAGCTAACCTCTTGGCTGAAATGTTTGCAAGGAACTCTTCCTTGCCGGATAGCAATCAACCACTCCCCGTGATCAATTACGTATCTTGTTCCATGCCCAAGATATTTTTTCGAACGCGACGAGTTAAAAAGGTTCTTGCGAATCTCGTTGTAGGTAAATCCCCGGGCCCGGATGGCATATCTGCACTGGTCTTGAGTAGGTGCTCTTCGACACTGGCGTGTCCACTGCGCAATCTTTTCAACCTTACATACCGTGCCGGAGTCTTCCCGGCGCGTTGGAATATTGCTAATGTCCAGCCAATCCCTAAAAAAGGTGATGCAAGTAACCCTGCAAATTACCGCCCAATTGCAATTTGTTCTGCGCTCTCGAAGGTTATGGAGAGTATGGTTAACCACCATCTAGTGAAGTATCTTGAGTCCAATGACCTTCTTAATGATCGGCAGTATGGCTTCCGTAGAATGAGATCTACTGGAGACCTGATGGCGTTCCTTTCGGAACAGTGGAGTCGATCCATCCACCGGCTTGGTGAGAGTAAGGTAGTGGCTCTTGATATTTCCAAGGCCTTTCACAGAGTATGGCACGATGCACTCTTGTCAAAGCTCGCTGCTTTTGGTGTCGGTGATAACTTCACTCGATTTATATCGAGTTTTCTCAGAGATCGCACTATACGAGTTGTTGTAGATGGGGTTTCATCCGACGAGCATAAATTGACTGCAGGTGTACCACAGGGCTCTGTTCTTTCTCCTTCTCTTTTTCTTATTTTCATTGACGATCTCCTGGGTCAGACTGTGAATCCAATCTACTCTTTTGCCGATGACAGTAATCTCTGCCATTCTTATTCATTCGATCGTAGGCCAAGCCTTCAAGAGATTGAAGTCAAACGCCGGACAATGAATGAAACACTCGACCGCGATCTGGTGTCCATTGTTGAATGGGGTCGAAGGAATAGAGTAGATTTTAATGCGAGTAAGACCCAGTGTTGTTTGTTGTCGCATAAACGTATTGCTGACCCAGGTGTGTCGTCTTTGTCTATGGACGGTGTGGATATTGATGAATCAGACGCTCTTTATGTTCTGGGCATGAAAATACAATGTGATGTCCGTTGGGCAAAACATGTATTTGAAGTGTCGAAAGATGCATTCAAGTGTCTAGGCTTTTTGAAGCGGTGCAAGAAATACTTCACTCCATCTGATCTTCTCAATATCTACACCACCTACATCAGGCCAAAGATGGAGTATAACTCCCATATATGGGCAGGTGCTCCTAGGACTTCTTTGGAGCTTCTCGACCGTGTCCAGAGGAGAGCGAAGGTGTTAATAGGGGACAGTAGGGTATCCAACTCTATTGCCTCCCTTGAGCATCGTCGAAATGTGGGTTGCGTGTCACTGTTCTATCGATATTTCCACGGTATGTGTTCCTCGGACATCCGTCAACTTATGCCGGACGTGAGGATATTTAGCCGAAGTACGCGGCTTTCCAGGAACTCTCATCCGTTTTTTTATCGAGTGGCCGATTGACCGCACTACACACTATAGAGAAAATTCGTTCTTCAGCCGTACAGTCCGTATGTGGAATAAACTTCCGACTAGTGTATTTCCCACCAATTGTGACATTCAAACATTCAAGGCAAATATCAACAGACACTACTCCCTCTTTCCACCCTCTACTACCTCAATTTTCCTTCGCCAACACAATGCACTGCATTTATAGGGGGTTGGTTTAAAAAAAAAAAAAAAAAAAAAAAAAAACTTACAGCCTTATCCACGATGACGAACGTTATCGTTCGCTTTCTTTCTATGCGACAAACAGCTGATTTGGTATCCACTAACAAGCGAACGAAATCATACACAATTCAGTACAAAGTCGGACCCCACTTACACCCTCCCCCCAAACCTATCGCTTGAAAATGCGATTCACTATCTTTCGACTTGTCGTTCGCTAGGTTTAGCGTGTGTTTGTGTGGTTGTTGTTCAAACCAATAACATCAAGTTGATGTTCACCATTTAATTTCGGAGCGAGAGAGAAGTGTACGAGCAACCAGAATGTGCAGGTGCTGCAAAGTTGGTGTTTTTATGCTGAAATGGAAATTTCTTAATATATAAAAACGTTCGTGCGTGTTTGTCCGAGCATCAGATCTTACCGAGAAGAGCTACAGAAGCCATATTCACACCATAGGTAGGTGTCCGATTAGGTTTTTATGTATGTAGTTTTGACCCGTTGTGGCGATTCCGCCACTAACCGCTGCCCCGGAGGAGTACCAGCCCACTTCTTATGATGATTCTTGGCTTCGAGAGCCTGAAGCGGTAAGACGTCCGCCCCAGATGCACAGCGTAATACCAACCCCGTTATCCCCAGTTGGTCATCCACGACGACGAGAGGCAGAACAGCCATCAACTTATTCGCGAGCGTAAGTCGTTTCGATGCAGGATATGATGTCCCCGCACTGATTTAAATTGACCAGGAATGTGCAGCAAGTACCTGGATGGAACTTTTGGCCTTCACAGGAATCTACCCTACCGCAAGCTAGGACACAGCGAGAGGCACCACGGAACACCGGGGGTGGGGGACGATTCAATCACTATGCCCCGAGGAGACAAGATCTGACCAAATGGGGACTAAAGTTTGATGGGACGGCCAAAACAGTGCACATTCAAGATTTCTTGTTCCCCATAGGAGAACAATGCCGTGACAATGAGTGCTTAGAGTCTGACTTAATGAAAGGACTTCATCGCCTATTGGAGGGCTCCGCCAAAGTTTTCTACTGGGATTATCGGACAACAGCTCCAGTGCTAAGCTGAAGGGAGCTACAGCGGGCAATGCTGACGCATTTCCACCACTACGAAAGTGAATTCCAGGTTCAGATGCGGATCTTGAGCAGGAGACAGCAGTCGCATGAGTCGTTTGAGGAATATTATAACGCTATCAAGATGTTGAGAAACCAGCAACGAACTCCGTATAGGAAAGCGCAGCTAGTAGCGATTATGGAGGAAACCTCAAAACGTCCCTGGCGCAGTTGTTGTTCCCGATTCGAGTGGATACCCTCAACGAGTTTAGCCGAGAAGTTTGGAGGGCTGCGTCGCTTCTGTTGATGCAGCGACAGATGCACCCACAGCGGCCAGTACAGACGGCTAAGGTACATGAGGTACCAACACAAATAATACCCGGAATTTAATGGACACCATACCAGCTACTCAATTACTTCTTTAAGATGCAACTGTGAACAATTTAAGGAACGAGATCCCTGCCGGGAAGATTTTTACACCTCCAGCTCAGAGGCCGCTTAAGCCATTGCATCATCGTATGGCTGAGCATAATGTAGTTGGAGCCAGGATATTCGGTGAAGTCTCAGATCGGATTAAGCGAGCCAGATTAAGATTTCAGAAACGGCGGCTACCCCGACGGGAGATAGCTGCCACCACATTTCTCGAGGGAGACGATAATCGCTTTTATGCGAAGATTAAAATTGGAGGCATCGAAGTCGAAGGGCGAATAGATAGTGGGGCATCCATAACGGGTTTGGGTAAGGGATGTGAGGAACTTGTCGAACGAGCCCACTTACAAATTCATCGCTTTGGTTCATCCGTGAGTACAGCTGATGGGAGTTCCCACCGAATCCTAGGCAGGAATCGTGTGGGGATAGATTTCAATAAAAAGTCCGAGGAGATTAACTTATACTTGGTACCTACTCTGGAACGTGCTTTGTATTTAGGCATTGATTTCATGAGATCATTGCTTCATGGAGCGCATGCTTTCATGGATCGCATGCTTGACTTGGGGGTAATTGACCCTACTGAAAGTCCGTGGAGTCATCCCGTTAGAATAGGCTATCCCTGGATGCAAGTAAGCTGAATACTGTCACGGTCAAGGATGCGTATCCACTTCCCCATATTGAAGGTTTATTAAGTAGGCTCGGCGATACTCATGATATATCAAGCGTGGATCTTAAATATGCATTCTATCAGATACCACTAGACCCATCCAGCAGGGCAAGATCGCGTTCACCGTACCCGGCAGACCGCTTTACCATTCTAAGGTAATGCCGTTTGGATTATGCAATGCGGTCCAAAAGTGTGTGTCGCCTTATGGACAAAGTGATACCAGCAGCTATCCGTGACCGCGTCTTCGTCTACTTGGACGATCTTCTGGTAGTGTCGCCAGAGTTTCAGACACACATGGAGCTTTTGCAACAAGTTGCAGGTCGTCTGGAAACAGCAGGTCTGACGATCAACGTCCAAAAGTCACACTTCTGTTTTAAACAGTTGCGTTATCTAGGTAACCTCGTCGGAGGCGGCCAAGTTAAGCCTGATCCAGCGAAGGTTGAGTCTATCGTTCAATGTAAGTATCCGAAAACCCTTAAACAGGTGAGGAACTTTTTAGGACACACAGGATGATATAGGAAGTTCATATCCGAATACGCCACCATTGCGGCACCTATTTCCGACACATTGAAGAAGAGCAAAACCTTTTGGTTTACAGAGGAAACGAAGTCTGCCTTCGATAAGTTGAGAAATGCTTTGGTGACTGGCCCAGTGCTAGTTCACCTAGACTTTTCGAGGCGATTTTATGTGCAATGCGACGCCTCCGACTTAGGCGCAGGCGCCGTATTGTTCCAGCGTGATGACAGCGGTGAGGAACATCCGATAGCATTCTACTCGCACAAATTGACACCGGCATAGCGGAATTACACGATGACGGAGCGAGAGTGCTTAACCGTGGTACTAGCCATTAAAAAATTTAGACCGTTCATCGAGTTAATGGCTTTCACGGTCTTCGCGGATCACAACAGCCTTAAGCGGCTAATGTCTCACTGTGATCTCAGTGGGCGGCTAGCCCGCTGGAGCCTGCATTTACAATCGTGTGACTTCGTAATCGATATCACAAAGGAAAGCTGAACATTGTACCGGATACCTTGTCAGATATGCCATGGAAAAAGTGTCCGCAGATGTTACGGGATTAATCGATTTGGAGGACAAAGCTTTTCTAAGTGCTGACTATGGGGAGTTGAAGAAGACCATAGAAGAAAACGCAGGTCGCCTTACCCATTTGAAAATCATTGAAGGAATAGTGTATAAATGAACGAGGCCCTATGACAGCGTACCACTACAAGAGGACTTCGCGTGGTAGGCTTGGGTACCAATATGGCTGACCCAAGACATCGTGGAGAAGCCTCATGATCCACTACACGTGGCCCGTGGATGGTTCCTCAAGACTTTGGAGAGGATCAAGGAATATTTTCTCTGGCCGAACATGAATGCACAAGTGAAGAGTTATGTGGACACTTGTTAGGTGTGCCGACAGGCCAAGGCGGCCAACATCACCTTAAAGTCACCGTTGGGAAAAGAGATAGTGATCCAGCGGCCGTTCCAGCGTATATTTGTTGACTTTTTGGGTCCTTACCCGAAGAATGGCAACTGCTATACCTTCATTATATCATCTTACAAAGATCGTGCTACTAAAGGCTATGTCAAAAACAAGCATCTAAAACGTGATTAAGTTTTTGATCCCGGAGATTTGCCATAAGTTTGGCGTGCCAGAGACTATTGTCTCGGATACAATTAATAAGTCGAGAATTCCAGGACTTTATATCCAACTTCGAAATAAGTCACTACACAGACAAAATTACTCAAAGTAAATCTGCCTTGGTTAACTTAGGTAAACTTTGTTTGAATGATACTCACAAAAGTTATATTTTTTACCTAAGCTTTTAGACAATTCTCATTTTTCATGGCTGGGTAAATTCAACATATCAAAATAGGTAAATGTTTTCGAAATTTGTTTTGATTTCGAAATGTTTTTGAAAGATAAAAAAATTTGTCGTTTCGAAATATTACAATCCTTATTGAATATATTGGAAAATATATGTCGAGATTACAAAAGATCAGAATTGGAATAATATATGTAAGTTTTGAATAACTACCTACCATATACCAGACAATGGAGAAATTTTTTTTTGAAAATCAATATTTTGAAGAAAATATCCACACGAGAAGAACTCATGCTGACCATTGGAGGGGATCTCGTAAGACTATACCACGACGATTGCACCAAGTTAAATCTAAATATTAGGACCAAAGGGTAATTTATGTCACATTGGGATGATTTGACTTTCATCATTTCCATATTGCTTTCATACATAAGTTCCGTTTCCATTCCTTAGTCGGTGCCATACTCAATATTATCTGGATCATACAGTTTTTTCCTCGGAAGGATATCAACTTTTAACAAGCGGTACAGCTGCGTCATTATCTTCGGACACAAATCCAAGTTATATTACTATATGTATGTCTTTATTTATTTAAGGACCCCTTGCTTAAATGCAGCGTTTAATGGAGATGTTGTCTCCATTGTTTTGCTCCTAATTTAAATATTTTCGTTTAATCGCAATGTGCTGACATTTGTGTACTTTGTAGACTTGTGTATTTGAATCTTATTTGAGAAACTCTCTATTTAAATAAAATTTGATAATAAATTATTGCATTTGTATTTCATATTTTACTTAAATTTTATTCAAAATTTTTACTTAAAAAAATAGCTAATTAATTAAGCTAGACTCACTAAATTGTTCGATATATTAACGAAATTGGTATGTGTAAAATTGCTATTAACCTGTAGCTAAATTTCCAAAATAAATAACTAAAAATACCTAAAATACTTGATGATTTTTCGAACATAAAATATACCTAAGTTTATTTGTGATATTACCGTAAATCTTAGCAAACCCTATGTTGCCTTAGCACTTAGGTAAAATCATACAATAATTTTAGGCAATTTCACTTCGATTTTTCTTTCTGTGTACCGAACCGCCGTGAACTACCGCCAGGCCAACGCACCCGAAATTGTCAACCTGTCAGTTCGTATCGTATATGAAGGAGGACCACCGAGAGTGGGACCGACGCCTATCGGAAATTGACTGCTCGATGAGGTCTGGCGTCACACCGTATGTACGCTCTTGGGTAACAACATGTTCACTCACTGAAGTGTGTATAAACTGGCGAGACAGCTAAAGAGCTTGACCGACATGGGTGGAGAGAAAGCTCCTAAGTCAATGACGCAAGATCTAATTAGAAAAAAATACAGGAAAGACTACACCAGGCATACGAAAAGAATACGGGTTCGTATAACACCAGATGGCGCTCTGTTAGGTATATTCCTGGGCAAGAAGTGTATCGGCGTAATTTGCAGTAGAGCAGATTTAAAGACAACTTTAACGCGAAATGAGCACAGAAGTTTTTAAAATGCCGAATCGTGAAGCCAGTTGGGAACAGCCTATATGAAGTTGAAGATTTGAAAGGAAAACATTTGCGAGTTTACCATGCCAAAGATATAAAGCAATAGGTTAAAGAAAAAATGTTGCCAGGCTGAAGCCTGTAATTGTGTTGGATGTCCACAGTAACATGATGAATTTATTTTTGACTAGGTGGGCGTAAAATATAAGTTTAATTGCAAACCGCTAGAAGACTGTACTCGACCTTTTATAATTAGGCTAGAACTTTTGACCCGTACCATTTTCTATCTGGTTTTCTCGGTAATAGTTAGAGGAAGTTTCCCTGTTCTCGTTTTAGGTAAGAACGAGTCAGGCCCAACTATCAAAATCCCAGAACTAGGTAGGACCAACGGCATGGCGAATCTGGTGGTGTGCAACGTCTGTCTGGCAACCGCTGATGACGGTCCACTCGTGGTAGCAGAGTGTGGCCATGCTTTCGATCTGGTCTGTTACGAGACTTGGCAACAACAGAACCGATCCGATTGTCCGGTCTACCGTCACCCTTTGTATTTGCGGTTCGGCGAAGGAGAGATTGTAGCCGACTAGGGGGAACTTGTCACTCTCGGGCAGGAGACTCGTGATAACCGGGAGCGCTACCTCACCGAGTTAGAACAGCTCCGATACAGTCACGAGGAACTCTAGGCCCAGTTCGAGTACCGCACCGGCTCGCTGACTCGCGAAAACGCCAGGTTCACGAAGAAAATATTTGACGGTGTCAGGCGCTCCGCAATTGGCGTGATCAGCCCTCCCGAGGTAGAGGAGCTCAAAGGTCGCATGGAGGCGATCCAGGTCTACCACACAAGGCAGGACGCCAACCAGGCACAGGTCGTCGCGCAGCTTAAGGGGCAGCATTCTGGTTAAATGGCGGAGGTGACCCGTGAAATGCAGAAGATGGAGCTGGAGCTGTCCAAGTTGAGACAAGAAAACCTGCAAGGAAAGAGAAAACCGCAAGAGATGGAGTCCCAGTTGAAGGACATGCAGCGGCAACGGGAGGTGCTGACGCTGGAGCAGCAAGGTGCTAAGCCCAGTGCTATGAGGTTATGAAGCTCATGGAGTGGCTGGAAGTGGAATGCCCAGCTGAACAACTAACCGTAGTCTTATGCACCCCGCTGGTTTACATCCAGAATTCCTGGCCAAGTTCCCGAGGTTGGCAACAAGTGACCGGGCGGCGTTCCGCCGCTTGAATGTGATCGACAGCGCCACAATAGTGCGCCTCTACAAAACACTTGGCACCCGTTCCCTTGGTCGGAGAGGCATTCGGACTATGCGCCTTGTGGAGGACCAGATCCTGTTCCACCTAGTAGGCGAGAATACCCCGCGAAAAATAGAAGATGACACGCAGCTGGATGAGATTCTGGACCTTCTGTGCAGCGGCTCCGAAACCAACTCCTGGATGTGAACCAAAAGGTACCAGAGGTGAAAATACCACGCACTCAAAAAAACGGATTCAGCCTTTGAGATGCGAGGTTGGAGAGGAGGATCGTTCAACCTTCACTGTTTCATTGCATCAGGACTACCTCTAGGGGTGGTGTTGATCACTCCACTGGTGAGGGACCTGAATGATTTTTCTTCTCCCATCACGTATCTCCCAGGTATGGGTTTCCGTCCCTGAAACCAGGAGGACAGCACGCATTAACAGCTAGCGGTACCAGCATCGGAGGTCCGAGGTTGAGGAGGAGGGTCAGTCAACTTTCACTGTCGTGGTGCATCAGGACTACCCCAAGGGCTCGTGTTGGTCACTCCGTTAGTGAGAGACCTGAGTAACTCTTTTCCCACAATCACGCCCCTCCAGGGATTCGTTTTCCCTCCCATTCTCAGAAATGGGATTTCCTCGGGATGGACGGGTTTGTGGCGGCTCAGTAGCGCCATCTAACGAGAAACAGCATTTCGAGATACCATCTGCAAGAATTGAAACAAGGTTCAAAAGTCCCGACACCACCTGCAATAACTACAACCATGTTCAAGAGTTCCGATACCACCTACAATAATACAAGCATACAAATGTAAACAAGATTCGTCGTTTCTTTTACATTTGCTAAGGTACACCAGCGCAAAATTTTATCCGCGACCACCATTTTGGCTCACGTACGCGAAAAGTTCGCGAAAAGGGTGAGAGTGTGCAACGTAACGGCGTCGAAAAAGTGCCGCCGTAGAAGAAACCGCCACTAGACGCCATTCTAAAAAGTGAAGCATCTGCGAACGGAAGTTCGCCCAGGAAAAATATTCAACCTCAAGTATGGAAGTACAACGACCCAGTGAACCCCGAAGATTTTGGACAAACGCAAGTCCCGGAAGTGATAGACAACCTGATAACTCGGTAAAAACTGGGAAAGCAGTTACCAGTCGTGAAGCCGGCAGCAGCAAATATCTCCAAGGTATGTGTGCAGTGTGGAGGCCCAGTTAGACCGCAGGAGGATTAGATACAAGCAATTGTTCGGCACGAAGAGTGGAGTGGCCGTGTGGCGTCCCTTCGCGAAAAAACTCTCAACCAAGAATCAGCAGGCCGCCACCAACAGCCGTGTCACCCTGAGGTGCAAGAAATCTTGAAGCCAGCAACAATCCAGAGGCGGCAGCAGATAAGGACGTGCTAATTGCTTTCGACGTCTCGTTAGGTCCATACCTAAGCGGCAACACCGCAGTAGTTGCAAACGCGTAAGGCCCCTTTCTGGCCTACTATGCATTTGCCCCAGGCAGGGATTCATCAGCCGGGAATCTTTAGGCCCAAAGGCGACCTTCGGCATCTGATATCACCCGCCAGAACATCTACAGAACATCGGCAACATCCACCAGTGTTTTCCACCGAGCATTAAGCTATCGGACAGACATAACCCCGTCAAGGGGTAGACCTATAGTGATTAGAGTAGGTAGGATAGGCTAAATAAATCCTGGCGCAAATAAAGTGTGACCAAGGCTTGAAGCATGGTACAAGTGGCATCATATCCTATTTATAAAGTCTAAGTAAGAATTGTAAAAGAAAGAAATAGCAGAATCCGTAATAAACAAAAAGATCAAAATCAGTACAAGAAAAAATATTTTTAAAATTAGCTAAAACCTGAAATTGGGATTAAGTTAATTCGCAATTAACCCCAAAATTATTGAATATAAAAGAGTTAAAGCAAAAATAACTAAGAACACACTAAGATTAAGAAAAGAAAACTAGAAATTTTGGTTAAGTTAATTCGCAACTAAACCAGAAATTAGTAAATATACAGCGGTAAAATTTTCAAAATAACAGCTGAGATTTTAGAATCCCAGTTTAAATTTTTGAAAATGGGTTCTAAAACTATAGAAAGTCCACTTTAAATCTAAAATTCTGAGAATTCAGTTATAAAATTTTAGAGATTTGAATCTAAGAGGTTCAATTTTGAAATCTTGGAAGTTCGAATCTAAGACTTTCCAGATTTAAGTTTAGGATTTTGGAAACTGAAACCTAATGTTTTGAATTAAAAGTCTTATGGCCAGTTCCACAGTTGAAAATTCTCCATTTAAATGTACTTTAAATGCCCGATGTTTGTTATTTAAACGCCATTTAATATGAAACATTTCTGTTAGCTTTTAAATTGAGCTTTTAAATAACGAGTTTGAAACTCGCCATTAGAAATTTCCACAAGTTAGAACTCAAAGCTTTGGAAGTTGGAATTTGAAGTTTTGGAGAATCCAAATTAATGTTTTAGGACTGCAGATCTAAACTTTTCGAAATTCAACACTGAAATTTCTCAAATTCAAGTCTAAGGTTTTAGGAATTCAAATCTGAAGTTCTGGAAGTTTCAGTTTGAAGTTTTGAAGGTTCAAATTCAAAGTAAGCACTTAAAGTTGTAAAAAGCAAAGTGAAAGTTTTCGGATTTCAAATCTAAAACTTTCGAAATTCAACATTGAAAGAGCTAGAGCTTTAAGCATTCAAACCCGAAGTTCGGTAGGTTTCGGTTTGAAGATTTGAAAGTTCAAGTCAAAGTTTCGAAAGTTGGGATTTGAAGTTGGGAAAAAATTCAAGGTAAAGTTTTAGGAGTTGGAATCTAAATCTTTCGACATTCACCTTTAGAGATTTAGAAATTCGAATCCAAAGTGTTAAAAATTCGAACCAAGTTTAAAATTTTGGGAATGCCAAATCTAAAGTTTTAGAAATTCCACATTTAAGCTAGCGCAGAGGCTCAAAACTAAAATTCGATCACTTAAGATGATGAAGTGAATCGTAATCTAAAGTTTTAGCAATATGAATTCGAAATGTTAAAGTAAAGTAATATTTAAAGTTTTAGAAATTAAAGGCATTATGATAAGTGAAATCGAAATTTTTTTGAAAGTTAAAAGGAGACTTGAAACCTGGAATTTTAGAATTAAAGAAGGTTAATAAAGTAGGCGATAAAAAAGTAAAAATAATCGAAATCAATAAAATGAAAGTCAGTTAAATAAGCGCTAACCTAATGAAAACAATTTAAGATAATACAAGCTAAGATTTAAAATGAAATTAGTAGTTAAGAGTAATGAATCAAAACCTAAAATTTAATGTTAAAAATTAAATGTTTTCCCATTACATCCCATGAAGGGACAGGGGAGAGCTTCTCACAATCACTGAGCTGTGCCCTTTCTATTGTTATACTCACTGATTGGGACCTACAGTTTTACACCAGTTCCGAACGGTATTTATTATGGGAGGTGACCGCCGCCAAAAGAAATTTTAAGGTGGTCAGAGCAGGGTTCGAACCCAGGATCTCATGTACGACAGGCGCGCACACAACCATTGTACCACCGACGGCCAAATAAATTAAGTGGATAAAATAAAAGGCCTGAGGCCCAAAATACGTAGTCCACGATTGTAAAGAGTGACTTTCAAAGGCTGTTGGGGACCTGCATACTCCCTAGTGGCCGTTTGTGGAGCGTTTTAGGTACTCAACTTCTTACAGAATGATCTGCGGACGTTGACCTATCCGTGAAGAAAAACCTATATATACATATATATTGCCATTTTTATTTATTTTTGATTGTGTATATTTACACCAATGCGAATTGCCTATGCGTACATAGTCTCGTGCGCGGTAAACTAGGAGGTCGAAATAAGCTATTCGTCGCGTGATAATTGGTCGGGCACAGAAATCGTTTACGAGTGTAAGCATACGGAAGGTTTCATTTGGGAATTTTGCCAAACAGTGCCACTAGGGAAAATTTCAGTACTATTGGTGTTTAATGCATTTACCTCATTATATAATAAAATTATTTATATTGTACCATCTATGGATTAATCTTAAATATTACCCACATTGAATTTAAAGTATGAATTTAAGTAAGCTATTGTGAATTATCAAAATTGTCGTTAATTATACTTAAGATATTCCAACCCTTCAGTCTCACTAATAAAATTTGTAAGTTTTATAACGAGTTAACCCCTAGCTTTTTATTTATAAAATACTTGATACAGAACTTAAAGAATTAAATCTCAAATTCCATTTAAGTAGATATCTGCCCTCTGATTCTACTCCTCCATTTATTTCATACGAGAAATCTAACACTCTTCATTTGCACATCTCGTGTTGAAAATTGCCCTTAAAGTTAGAAATCTTCATAACTTCAAAGTTATAAAATCGCATAACTTTATTCAATTGGGGTACCCCATTGTTTTTGAACTTGTCGATCTATAGAAGAGTATTAGTAATCGTTATCAATATCGTCTGGCTTTTGATTACTTATGCGATTATCATTTTAATATTTTTTAAGAAGTATCATGAATATTGAAGTTTTAGATCATAAGAAAAACTTTTTGTTCTGCCTTTTGGAGGCTTATTTAGCCCACGGAATTTTTGTATCCGTTCAGGGAGCACTTCGCCCATGTGGCTATGTAATTTATTAAATTTTGTTAGATATTTAAGCTCAACCTCGTGAGTAGGAAATAAACTTTATAACGTTTTTGCTGAATTTAACTGGTTTTCTAATTGGATATACCCGAGTGAGAGGTCAAGGGTTGGCTAGGTAAAAAGGTTCTCCGGTAGCTGTAATAATGGGATGCTGTGCGGATCGCAGTATCACAGTGAAGCTACAAGGGCTTCGTAAGTGTGGGCAAAGCCAACGAAGACACTAGTCGGTACATATAACGCGAGTTATGTTATGGTATGTTCCTCTTCGGAGAAATGCAGATTGAAACTTCGCTAATTGATATTTCTTGCAGTCTTTATTAGCCAGAGTGAATCTTAAGACTAAATGTATAATAAAGGTGAACAATATGGTTTCGTGTTTCAACTAGACTAGCTTATTTACTATGATGGAGAGACTGTCAAAAACGGCGGCAGCGTTTTTGTCACTCTCTTCATTAACATAATTCAAGAATGCTCGACAGTGTGTTATTTGACATATGAATGGTAGTACATACTTGTTGGAACGTAAATGTTGGATTCAGAGTCGGAACAAATTAGAGGGAACATAACTCCTCCCTCCTTTGTCAAAGAATTCTCCCGAATTCACCACTTTTTAAAAGGTTTTTTTTTTCAAATAATAAACCGTTGCAAAATTGATATAAATTGTTTGGCCGTGTACATTACTTAGAACTAATTTTGGTCTCAAATATAAAAGGTTTTCAAAAATTATATGATTTGTTTAATTCCATATTTTTTTTTGTGCATACTATAATTCTTTACATATTGTACATTTTAATACGAATATGAACAACAGTAACAGGAATTTAAGGATTTATACATGTTTTTGAACATTTCTTTATCAATTTAAATATGGATCATTGGACAATATTTTTTTTTTGATATATATATATATTGTTGTTAAGATATAGGATATGTCTGATATTTCAATTTTCTTTTTATGTTGGAAACATGAACGTTTTTTAATTCTTTTTTACGGTATTTTGGTTCTTCCTTATGCCTCAGGCTTTTATAGTTTTTAATGAACCCGACTTCCCTATTTGCGTGGTATTGCTCCCTTCTCTCGTTAGTCTTTCCGATGGATTTTTCCTTTACTTTCTTGAGCTGCTCGTATATTATCTTATGGTCTATTTTATTATTCTGTACTTCAAAAGGAGTACATTTTAGAGAACTATGGAAACTATTATTGTATGTCATTATGGCCCTATTCATCTGAGTTATGATAGGTAGTTTTTCCTCTATATTAAATGTTCTGATTTTTTCGGTGATGGTGTTATTTAGTCTTTCCACGTCGGAATTGCCTGTGTAACTATGCGGTTTTGTGGCATGATAATTAATACCTTCTCTGTCCAAAAATTCTTTTATTAAGGTTGCGTTAAACTCGTTGTCAAAGACAAATTTTTTTACTTGTCCTTTTATTGCCAAAAATTGGCTTATGTTTTCAACTAAGGTAGTGCTATTTCTGTCGGTGAGAGGTAAGCTTGTTGCATGTTTTGAAAATTTGTCCAGGAAAATAATAAAGGACTGTTTGCTATTAACGTATGTGTCGATATGGACAATTTCGTTTGTTGTCGTAGGGGTTTCGGTTAAAAAAAATTTATTTTTATCGGTTGTCGATCGTACTTTCCTCCAGTACAAATATCGCAGCTATTGATTATTTTGTGTATGTGTTCCTTTAGGTTGGGGTTAAAAACCTTCCGTTTTAAACTTTCATATGTGGCTACAATACCGCAGTGACCACTTTCAATTTTGTGATAAAGTGCAATTTGTTTATCCAATTCTTCTTCGTTTTCAATATCGGTTGCAAATCGCGAACATTTAACAAATTTTAGATGTGAATTTGTTTGATATTCGTTTGTTAGTAATATTCGAATCTTGATCGCCAAGAGCTGAGTAAATACCGACTTTTCCCTTTTTTACTTCTCTACGGATTATGTTTAAGGCTGTCCCGGTTTCTATATCGTTTTTATCTATATATATTCTCTTGTAATTAAAGATATGGGTAATGCTGGTTTCCTTTGATGCTACGATTATGATTTGAATTTTGAACCGATTAACAACCGTATCCAAAATTGGAATGTGGTCTCCCACAAATTCTTGCTCCGAGTGAATTGTCTGTACATCAAGAGATCCTATTTCATTATCTATCATTTTATCTTCGTCTGTAATTATGTTACAATCAAACATTCTCTTAGAACTTTCAGTAAAGTTATCTGAGTATATAATATTGATCTCGTCATTATCAATCCTACTTAAGAAATCAGCGACGTTGTTATGCTTGCCTTGTATATAGTCCAAATTGAAATTGTATTCTGCTAAGATGACCAACCATCTCTGCAGCCTCGGATTTATGTCCTTTAAGGAATATTTTGTTATAAGCCACTTAAGTGGTTGATGGTCACTCTCCAGTTCAAATCTTCTCCCATAAACGTATGGCCGAAAATATTGCACAGACCAAACTATCGCCAACAATTCTTTTTCGACTGTTGAGTAGTTGGTCTCATGCTTATTTAATGTGCGAGATGCATAGGCAATTGGGTGTCCGTCATGTGTCAAGACGGAGCCGATTGCGAAGTTGCTAGCATCGGTTATAATCTTAAAAATCTTGTCGAAGTTAGGATATCTAAGGATTGGAGAGTTGGTGATTATGTTCTTTAGCTTTTCAAATGCAATGATGTAGCATGGATCACTACTGTTAACTGTCTGGCCTTTTTTCAAATATCTTGTCATTGGGTAGGCGATTTTCGCATAATCTTTTATAAATTTTCGATAAAATCCCGTGATTCCCAAAAACGCTTTGATCTGCTTAGCTGTGGTAGGGATTTTAAGTTGTTGAATTATGGAAACTTTATCCGGATTCGGCTCTACGCCGTTATTTGTCAAAACATGCCCCAAGAATTGAGTTTCAAAAAGTTGCATTTGTCTGTCTGAATTTTCAATTTGGCTTCTTTTAGTGCTTCAAATATAGATTTTAAGCTAATCAAATGCTCATTTAATGATGTACTGAAAACTAGAATGTCGTCCATATATACAATACATATTTTATTTATAAAATCTCGAAGAACACCGTTCATTAACCTTTGAAAGGTTGATGGAGCATTTTTTAGGCCGAATGGCATACGCAAAAATTCGTAGTGGCCTAAAGGTGTTGAGAAAGCCGTCTTTTTCCTATCTTCTTCTCTGACCAGAATCTGATAAAACCCCTTTGCCAAATCGATCGTTGTAAAATACTGTGATTTTCCTATCTTATCAAGTAAACAGTTTAAGTTAGGTATTGGGAATTTATCGTCGACTGTAAACTCGTTTAATTTGCGGTAATCTATAACGATTCTATACATTTTAATACCTGAATTGTCTAATTTTTTTTCGACGACCCATAATGGGCTGTTGTAGGGTGAATTACTCTCCCTAATAATGTTCTGTCTGAGCATATCCCTAATTTGCTTCTGAACTTCGAGTTCGTATATTTGGGGATATCTATAGACTTTCGTGTATAATGGTTTGTCCATAGTCGTTATAATCTCGTGTTGCACTTCGCTTGTCGCCGAAAGAATTTCACCTTCCCTGTAGAAAATATCTTGAAAGTCTAACAAGAGTGCTGTTGTCAATGCCTTCTCTTCGGAGTTTAAATGATCCAGTTTAAAGTTCGTAGCAATATTTTCGGACTTTACTTGTTCAAATGAGCATACATTTTCGAAATAACTAGGGTAGTTATACTCTTGAAAATAAATTTTGTATCCTAAAATCTCAACGAATTTTTCGTCATTATTTATTTTAGCCTTTAGAGGTATAAGGAAGTTTTGACCTATTATAGCAGAAAAATTATCGTTAAAAAAATCAACTACTTTCCATTGAAATGTGCCGGTGCTTAGAAATTCTTTAGGAAATGGTGTAGTCACAAAAAATTTTATTTCATTTACGCCGTTTAAAGTTCGGTAATAACAAGATTTTTCCAATGTTTGTTTGGGATATTGTTCGATTAGAATATCGGGCTTGATAATACTTGTACTTGATCCCGTATCTATTAAGCACTTTACTTGCTGGCTTCCAATTGTAATAAATACTATTGGAAGTTTACATTTGGAGGCCATGTCAAAAAATTTACTTCGCCTTCCTCTCCATTAGAAACATACATAAATCTGTTATTATCGAGACTCTCTTCTTTGTCCACACTCATGTGTGAGGTTTTTGTACGATTAGACAAATTCTCATTTCTGTTGTTTTCATTTACGTAATTGGCTTTGTTTCTACTGTTACTCGTATAATTTCTGGTGTCATTATTATTATTTCTATCATAATCGCGATTTCTATTACTACTGTTTTTATCATTGTTATCAGTTTTGTAATGATGGTTATTGTATCCATATTTATTTTCAGATTTGTTAAAAAATTTTGAATTATTTTTATTTTCAGAGTTATAAGTATCAGTAGAACTAGTTCTTTGCTTTTTGTGGCGATAATCTATAGCTCTTTTGTCTTCTAAAAGGTCAAGTTTTGAGTATTTTCTAATGATGTCGATCATTTGTTCGTTCCCTTCCAGATGGGCTCTAATGGGTGCGTCTATTTTATTTAACATTATGTGAACTAAATCTCTGTCTACGTTAGCTGGAGCATATATACCTGGCTTGTTTTTGTCGAAATCGTAAATCTCTCCTATTTCGAATTTTGCTCGTTCAAAAATACTAAAAAGCTCGTTCAGATTCCATACCTTTACCATACGACAATAATTGAAGATATCTGCATAAGACCTTCTCGGTTGGAGGAAATGTATTAATTTGTCCTTTACCTCAGGCCAGGTCGGTTGGGGTCCAAGTTGTCTCACTAGGTGTCCTGCGGTACCAAAGATTTTTTCATTACACACTATCTGAATTTCGGCTTTCGTTCTGGTTGCAAAGGCTAATTGTCGATTCAACAGAGGAAATAAATTGCATTAAGTAGCCATCGTCTAAAGGCTTAAGGCGGCGGAACTGTTCGACAATGTCTTTTGGCGTAAAAAGGTCGAGTTGATGCGACGTAGAAGCTTCCTGTTGATTTTGAATTTGTTGCTGCTGTTGCTGAATTTGTTGTACGTATATTTGATTTTGTTGCTGCTGTTGCTGTACGACTGATTGCAACTGTTGAACCACCTGTTCCAACTGGGCAATTCTGTCTAATGCTATTTCGTCTTCCATTTCGTCTATATTTCGATTTTCGTTAAACAATATTTGCCTTTTGTTCATCTGTTTTTGGTGAATTTGATGATATTACGTAAGTAGTATGTATGTGGCGTTGTAAAAGTATATGCTTTTATTGGTTAAGCTGTACTTTTCGAAAGTACATATAATTACTTGTATACGGTGATGTTTGACTATATCAATATTCTTCTTTCTTTTTTTCTTTTTTTTTGCAAACGGTAGTTTTTGGTGAATACAGAGGTATAGTATAAGAGAATACTCTACTATTTTAATATGCTGTCACGATGTGTATTCACAAGTAAAACATACAAACGTACATATATGCACCACAGCAAAGCAAACCGTCTACATATATAAATATTTGCCAATGTCTAATTATTTTTTTTGTTAATACTTTCGGAAGTTCGGTTCTTTGTTTGTTCAGTTCTTTAGAATTAAACGCTTGTCGACTGCGCCAGTTATGTTATGGTATGTTCCTCTTCGGAGAAATGCAGATTGAAACTTCGCTAATTGATATTTCTTGCAGTCTTTATTAGCCAGAGTGAATCTTAAGACTAAATGTATAATAAAGGTGAACAATATGGTTTCGTGTTTCAACTAGACTAGCTTATTTACTATGATGGAGAGACTGTCAAAAACGGCGGCAGCGTTTTTGTCACTCTCTTCATTAACATAATTCAAGAATGCTCGACAGTGTGTTATTTGACATATGAATGGTAGTACATACTTGTTGGAACGTAAATGTTGGATTCAGAGTCGGAACAAATTAGAGGGAACATAACTCGCGCGTTAGGGTAGAGTTTTAGCCCTAGTCTCAATTCAGAGCCACATAAGTGCTTCTAATTCGGTGTTTTCTCCCTCTTGTCCACTTCTGACACAAATATTGTTCGGGCTTCATTCTTTTATTTTATGTCGAAGGATACCGTGGGTGTGTAAGCCTCAGTATGTATTTTATTGTTGAGAGGCAGACTGTTGTTGTGCTCGGTGAGTAGAAAGATCCACCCGTCCGGCGAGCCATAGGCCCGGCTTAAACGCATGGCATAATGAGCACCCTACTGGACCAGCACTTAAACTCGTTGATTAACTCGGTCAAATTGCAGTCTATGCCCATATGCCATAATGGCGCTTAACGTGGGGCCCGAGTAATAGTTCGTTAGTTAATTATATTAGTATAGAAGGTTTATTTGCCCTCACGCGTTGCGTTAGTCCCGTTAAAGAAGTATTGAATCTTAAACGTGCTGCGACGAGATTGCTTCGGGGCTAAGAAACTATCTTAGCGAACTTTTGTTGAGCGTCTCTGCTTTTGAAGTCTTGTTCCTGCGTCGATGTCAGGGGCAATTGCTCCAAGTGAAGAACAGACTTAGGTTTTTGGAAGTTCATTATATTTAGATTGTTAGAGTCATCAGTAGAATGTTTTGTACAATTGCGTTGTCGGATAATACGTAAGTCCCGGTGAAGATCTATATGTCTAACCGAGTTGCGACGCTTTGCCCGACACATGATTGTTAGGACATTCGGTCGAACTTGTGCACGTTTTGACCGTTAGCATCATTTGGCCACCCGTAGTTCCCGGCGCGGGTCTTCCGATCCAACCGTGTTGCGACGTGGGGATAAATACATGAGCGGCGATGTGTTTGCTTCGTGTTTGTTCTGTTTTCATGCTAAAGTCGTAGTTTTCGCTTGCTACTACTTCCTGAACACAAGGAAGTGTTCGGGGAACTCTGGGAGAGTGAGTCACGTAAGCGTGGTATTAGACTCATTACGTATGCTCTCTGCTTGAGTCCCAGTTTGCCTTTTCGTTACCGTTCGCCGAATGTGTTCGTGGTCTTTATGTGTTCTGAAGAAGTTCTGCGTCATGTGATTAAAATCGAAGTTACGTGGATAAACTTACCTTGATATACCCCTACTTACCGTTCATCTACTGTGCAAGTTTTAATCTGAATACAAGGTTGATGAAAGTTTGTATTCGGCTTCGAAATGTTTCGCAAATGCATCGCTTTTAAATTAGTGAAATTTTTCTTTGTGCTTTAGCTATTTGGATTTAATCCTGATCTTACCTTCATACTGAATTTTACTTTTATATTCCTTACATTGATATTCATACTTACAGTGCAATTCTCGACCGAGTGACAAGCGCATTTGTCGCTATAGTAAATACATTTGTGACAAGAACTTCAATTTGCTATTCTGGATGTCAAATGAAAGCTCTTTTTTTATGCTGACAATGATAGTTATAACGTTCTCAATAGCACATGACAATAAAAATGTTTTGTAACTAAACAGCACAAACTTAGAAAAATGGCTATATCTCGCAAACGGAGTATCCAAACTAAAAATTAGCCAATTTATAACGGTTTCCAATAGTTTTAGAAAAGTTGGTTCAATTCATATGGCAAAAAGATTTTGCGATTTTCGTAAGAGCATTATGAAGTGAATTGAACCAAGTTTTCTGAAACCATTGGAAACATGGAAAATTGTTTAATTTGTTCTTTGGAGTCTCCGTTTGAAGAATATTTTTATGTAGCAATTTTTCTAATTGGTAATAAGTAGGGATGGGATTTCCATGCAAATACAAGTCTAAAAGTAGTTACACAAATTATCTTAACGAAATACACAATTTACAGAAAACCCACATTGACTTGTTGGTGCACATTTGTGAATTTTTTATAACTTTATTTTCCCTAAATGCATATTTTGGCAGTTTTCGGAAGAGGCTTAAAATTACGTCAAGAAATTAGTGGAAAATACTAGAACATGAAATTGAATTCATTGAATTCTTGAATGACGGACCCATGGAACCCACTTGGTACAAAAAAGGATTTCGAGGACGATGTGCTGGTTTTATGTACATTTTTGTGGAAGGCCTCAAAATGAGCCAAAACAAATATATAACAATTTATATATCTCGATTAGTTATCGGTTCAAAAGCCTGCTTCGTTTCCGATTGACAAGACCCCCTATAGCGTGGGAAATTAGGGTTATTTGAGTCCCCAGCTGACGCACCACAAAAGTAAAGACTTCATTAAATTTGCGCGAAGAATGCGTTTCATTCCAATAACCACACGTGCCTGTTTTTGGCCGCGCCTAAATGTACCCGTATTTTCAACGCTGCAAGTAGCCTCACACTATAAATATAATTTTTCGTGTTCTTTATTTTTCTCTAATTTTGTTAACGTTATTGGCAATGTATTGGTGAATTTTCAATGTGCATATTTTTAAATGCGTTTGTTTAAATTTTTAGGCAAATTTGTATCTTTTACAAGCATGTCTTCGGAGAATATTGTTCAACAATAAATGCAAGAAAACCCCATGCATATGCCATGATAGGCAAAGGTATTGCCTGTTCAGTTATACCTGAACGTGTGTATGATAAAGTTGTCAGTTATTTTGGCCTGAACTGGCGGCCGGAGAACAATCGAAAATTCAATAGATTTGCCTGTTCAGGCCGCTTGTTTGGATAACCGGAGTGTGTGTAGCATCAGGCCGTCAGTTGATATTGAAATGTACATGAGCGCAGACGTGTTTCGTTTAAAATGTCTACACAGTGCCTGGAAAAAGTTAGTTCAATCTCTTAACATTTTTAAGCTACCAATGCGAACCTCGGAGCTCTCGTTCAAGCATTGACAGATAAGGAACAGACGCTGTCACGCTTTGTATACTTAGACGAATTATTTTTTTTATAATTAATAAGTATTTAGCATGGAATAATTTTAAAAAAGTAAATTTTCTTAAGAAGTAAATTTTCTTAAAAAGTATTTTTTTTAAATTACTTTTTCTCAAAAAAAAATACTTTTTCGTTTTCAACAATACGCCTCGCTCTCGATACACGATAATTATAAATTTTTTTTGTCTGCGGAAGTCAATTCGGCATGTCTGAACAGTTTCATCATATCTGCTCTCAACGGAAAGCATTACCGGCAACAAGTACGTACGGTAGGATTCGAGCAGTATTTGTGATATTCCCTTCTGATGAGATATTCAGGATTCGTTCAAGCTTTTGAAAAAATTTTGTGTTTTGTAAAACACCTCCATCAGAAATTCTGCCATTTGTACCGAAGTCGCACATTATAAATTGATCCACAATTGCCATTAATACGTACTGTGTTGTTTTTTATAATTATAAAATTCTGATCCGCTTCCGCTTGGAGGAATAATGATAATGTGGTTTCCATCCATCGCCCCAAGACATTGTGGAAAGTTCCATTTTTCTTCAAAAACTTGTGCTACATTCTTCCATTCTTGTGTTGTTCTTCCATGTACAGTTACAAAACAACAAAAATTTAATTCTTTTTCCAGGAACACGATTTTACGGATATCGAATTGGAAAACTATTTGTCTGAGAATTATAATGGATAAAACGATGAATCTGATACCTCTGGAAGACATGAAAATTCGTCAGAACCGATTCAGGTTAATGCATGGACCCCATCATTTCGACCGAGACCACCAAAATGACTTCAAAGTGTCAATCAGAGTTAACAAACTCAATTCTTCAATCTATAAATGAGCTTTTTAAACAACCAAAGTTGCAAGAAGATAGGTCCGATGTGTTCGGTAAAAATGTTGCCATGAAATTGCGTGATCTGCCGAAGGAAACTAGAATCCGGACGGAAAAAATTATAAATGATGCACTATTTGAAGCTGAAATGGACACTTTAACTGCAGCACATAAAATTATGCTTCCTCCCAAACATAATTTTCGTATCATTACTCCAAGTGCAAATTCCTGCGGTCGCACTAGCCGTAGTCCACAGATTTCAACAATCTTGTACCATGAAGCGGAATCACCACAAACCAGCAACACATCGTATACTTCAGCTTCAGACGATTCATTTTCGGCTTCTTCATATTTTCAAAACGATAATACTCATATATCATAAAAATGAATAAATAATAAGAAAAAAATTTTACTTTTCTTACCTTTAAATAATCCTTTTGTAGAACTTGATTTGCGGTATTATTGCACATAGACTCTGAGGTGATATTAATGTGGAAAATTTGAGGTCTTCGTAGCTTCTGCCTGTCGTCAGAAATCTTAATTTTGCAGATAGTCATTCGTGCGGGGGAATAACCATTCTCATCACAGTATCCTTTTTTCTATCACTGGTGCAACCAATGAAAGGTGCTTTAAATAAGTTGTCTCATCCATACGCATTATGCCAGTCTTTAGGGGCAACAAATTAACATGCGAATACTTATGTCTTTTTTAATCACTCCTTACACCAAATGCTACGATTTTTTTAGTTTTGAACGATTTATGGCTAATAATAAGCCCACTATGGCAAGAGCGTCGTCCGTAGATGCCATGTTTACTGCACGACGAAAACACAAAAACTGATGTGCCTCACGTCAATAGCGGAGCGTGTGTATACGCTATGGCGCTCCGTTGTAACTGAACAGGCCGGTCAGACAGTTCTGCCTGCACGTGTGTAGCCGCCTTCAGCCTAATTTTTGTTTACTTATTCTTGGAATAATTTAATTCTGGCTTCGGCGCAAGGCGCATACACCGTGTAACCCTTTTCGAGTTACTACTGAGCGGTGTAATACCCGTTTTTGATCGTGATTGGTATCCCCATCGGGGAAGTAAACCAACCTTTCACTTTTAATCAATTAAGGGCATCGGTGGTTATTGGCCATGCCAGTAGGACGTTCGCCACCTGTAGGAGGCGGCGAAGGGACCAATTTGTCCCAAGAGACCTCAGCAGGGGCAGCTCAGTCGTAGGTAGCGCCTGTGGTTACAGCTAACCCAACAGCAGCCGTGACTTCAGATTTTGCCGATCCCGTGCCACCGACCGGGGATTTTGGGCTCGGTGGACCAAGCGGAATCATTCTAATCACCTGACTTTAGTGCACTCACAGCACTGGAGACGCAAGCAATGCAGCAGACGCCAGTTCAACCAGATTTCAAGTATAACCCAGGCCAGGAGCTGAGGCCAGGGATAGAGCAGCGCCAGGGATGGATTATGAGGCCCTGATGCGAAGAATTTTGGGGGCTATTTCAGCGGCAACTGGGCAGGTAACAGCCGATGGCGGGTTAATCACCCAGCAGTGCCGGCGATTCCGCCACTAACCGCTGCCCCGGAAGAGTACCAGCCCACTTCTTATGATGATTCTTGGCTTCGAGAGCCTGAAGCGGTAAGACGTCCGCCCCAGATGCACAGCGTAATACCAACCCCGTTACCCCCAGTTGGTCATCCACGACGACGAGAGGCAGAACAGCCATCAACTTATTCGCGAGCGTAAGTCGTTTCGATGCAGGATATGATGTCCCCGCACTGATTTAAATTGACCAGGAATGTGCAGCAAGTACCTGGATGGAACTTTTGGCCTTCACAGGAATCTACCCTACCGCGAGCTAGGACACAGCGAGAGGCACCACGGAATACCGGGGGTGGGGGACGATTCAATCACTATGCCCCGAGGAGACAAGATCTGACCAAATGGGGACTAAAGTTTGATGGGACGGCCAAAACAGTGCACATTCAAGATTTCTTGTTCCCCATAGGAGAACAATGCCGTGACAATGAGTGCTCAGAGTCTGACTTAATGAACGGACTTCATCGCCTATTGGAGGGCTCCGCCAAAGTTTTCTACTGGGATTATCGGAAAACAGCTCCAGTGCTAAGCTGAAGGGAGCTACAGCGGGCAATGCTGACGTATTTCCACCACTACGAAAGTAAATTCCAGGTTCAGATGCGGATCTTGAACAGGAGACAGCAGTCGCATGAGTCGTTTGAGGAATATTATAACGCTATCAAGACGTTGAGAAACCAGCAACGAACTCCGTATAGGAAAGCGCAGCTAGTAGCGATTATGGACGAAACTTCAAAACGTCCCTGGCGCAGTTGTTGTTCCCGATTCGAGTGGATACCCTCAACGAGTTTAGCCGAGAAGTTCGGAGGGCTGCGTCGCTTCTGTTGATGCAGCGACAGATGCACCCACAGCGGCCAGTACAGACGGCTAAGGTACATGAGGTACCAACACAAATAATAACCGGAATTTAATGGACACCATACCAGCTACTCAATTACTTGTTTAAGATGCAGCTGTGAACAATTTAAGGAACGAGATCCCTGCCTGGAAGATTTTTACACCTCCAGCTCAGAGGCCGCTTAAGCCATTGCATCATCGCATGACTGAGCATAATGTAGTTAGAGCCAGGATATTCGGTGAAGTCTCAGATCGGATTAAGCGAGCCAGATTAAGATTTGAGAAACGGCGGCTACCCCGACGGGAGATAGCTGCCACCACATTTCTCGAGGGAGACAATAATCGCTTTTGTGCGAAGATTAAAATTGGAGGCATCGAAGTCGAAGGGCGAATAGATAGTGGGGCATCCATAACGGGTTTGGGTAAGGGATGTGAGGAACTTGTCGAACGAGCCCACTTACAAATTCATCGCTTTGGTTCATCCGTGAGTACAGCTGATGGGAGTTCCCACCGAATCCTAGGCAGGAATCGTGTGGGGATAGATTTCAATAAAAAGTCCGAGGAGATTAACTTATACTTGGTACCTACTCTGGAACGTGCTTTGTATTTAGGCATTGATTTCATGAGATCATTGCTTGACTTGGGGGTAATTGACCCTACTGAAAGTCCGTGGAGTCATCCCGTTAGAATAGGCTATCCCTGGATGCAAGTAAGCTGAATACTGTCACGGTCAAGGATGCGTATCCACTTCCCCATATTGAAGGTTTATTAAGTACGCTCGGCGATACTTATGATATATCAAGCGTGGATCTTAAATATGCATTCTATCAGATACCACTAGACCCATGCAGCAGGGCAAGATCGCGTTCACGGTACCCGGCAGACCGCTTTACCATTTTAAGGTAATGCCGTTTGGATTATGCAATGCGGTCCAAAAGTTTGTGTCGCCTTATGGACAAAGTGATACCAGCCGCTATCCGTGACCGCATCTTCGTCTACTTGGACGATCTTCTGGTAGTGTCGCCAGAGTTTCAGACACACATGGAGCTTTTGCAACAAGTTGCAGGTCGTCTGGAAACAGCAGGTCTGACGATCAACGTCCAAAAGTCACACTTCTGTTTTAAACAGTTGCGTTATCTAGGTAACCTCGTCGGAGGCGGCAAAGTTAAGCCTGATCCAGCGAAGGTTGAGTCTATCGTTCAATGTAAGTATCCGAAAACCCTTAAACAGGTGAGGAACTTTTTAGGACACACAGGATGATATAGGAAGTTCATATCCGAATACGCCACCATTGCGGCACCTATTTCCGACACATTGAAGAAGAGCAAAACCTTTTGGTTTACAGAGGAAACGAAGTCTGCCTTCGATAAGTTGAGAAATGCTTTGGTGACTGGCCCAGTGCTAGTTCACCTAGACTTTTCGAGGCGATTTTATGTGCAATGCGACGCCTCCGACTTAGGCGCAGGCGCCGTATTGTTCCAGCGTGATGACAGCGGTGAGGAACATCCGATAGCATTCTACTCGCACAAATTGACACCGGCATAGCGGAATTACACGATGACGGAGCGAGAGTGCTTAACCGTGGTACTAGCCATTAAAAAATTTAGACCGTTCATCGAGTTAATGGCTTTCACGGTCTTCACGGATCACAACAGCCTTAAGCGGCTAATGTCTCACTGTGATCTCAGTGGGCGGCTAGCCCGCTGGAGCCTGCATTTACAATCGTGTGACTTCGTAATCGATATCACAAAGGAAAGCTGAACATTGTACCGGATACCTTGTCAGATATGCCATGGAAAAAGTGTCCGCAGATATTACGGGATTAATCGAGTTGGAGGATAAAGCTTTTCGAAGTGCAGACTATGGGGAGTTGAAGAAGACCATAGAAGAAAACGCAGGTCGCCTTACCCATTTGAAAGTCATTGAAGGAATAGTGTATAAATGAACGAGGCCCTATGACAGCGTACCACTACAAGAGGACTTCGCGTGGTAGGCTTGGGTACCAATATGGCTGACCCAAGACATCGTGGAGAAGCCTCATGATCCACTACACGTGGCCCGTGGATGGTTCCTCAAGACTTTGGAGAGGATCAAGGAATATTTTCTCTGGCCGAACATGAATGCACAAGTGAAGAGTTATGTGGACACTTGTTAGGTGTGCCGAGAGGCCAAGGCGGCCAACATCACCTTAAAGTCACCGTTGGGAAAAGAGATAGTGATCCAGCGGCCGTTCCAGCGTATATTTGTTGACTTTTTGGGTCCTTACCCGAAGAATGGCAACTGCTATACCTTCATTATATCATCTTACAAAGATCGTGCTACTAAAGGCTATGTCAAAAACAAGCATCTAAAACGTGATTAAGTTTTTGATCCCGGAGATTTGCCATAAGTTTGGCGTGCCAGAGACTATTGTCTCGGATACAATTAATAAGTCGAGAATTCCAGGACTTTATATCCAACTTCGAAATAAGTCACTACACAGACAAAATTACTCTGCCTTGGTTAACTTAGGTAAACTTTGTTTGAATGATACTCACAAAAGTTATATTTTTTACCTAAGCTTTTAGACAATTCTCATTTTTCATGGCTGGGTAAATTCAACATATCAAAATAGGTAAATGTTTTCGAAATGTTTTTGAAAGAAAAAAAAATTTGTCGTTTCGAAATATTACAATCCTTATTGAATATATTGGAAAATATATGTCGAGATTACAAAAGATCAGAATTGGAATAATATATGTAAGTTTTGAATAACTACCTACCAACCAGACAATGAAGAAATGTTTTTTGAAAATCAATATTTTGAAGAAAATATCCACACGAGATGAACTCATGCTGACCATTGGAGGGGATCTCGTAAGAATATACCACGACGATTGCACCAAGTAAAATCTAAATATTAGGACCAAAGGGTAATTTATGTCACATTGGGATGATTTGTGTTTCATCATTTCCATATTGCTTTCATACATATGTTCCGTTTCCATTCCTTAGTCGGTGCCATACTCAATATTATCTGGATCATACAGTTTTTTCCTCGGAAGGATATCAACTTTTAACAAGCGGTACAGCTGCGTCATTATCTTCGGACACAAATCCAAGTTATATTACTATATGTATGTCTTTATTTATTTAAGGACCCCTTGCTTAAATGCGGCGTTTAATGGAGATGTTGTCTCCATTGTTTTGCTCCTAATTTAAATATTTTCGTTTAATCGCAATGTGCTGACATTTGTGTACTTTGTAGACTTGTGTATTTGAATCTTATTTGAGAAACTCTCTATTTAAATAAAATTTGATAATAAATTATTGCATTTGTATTTCATATTTTACTTAATTTTATTCAAAATTTTTACTTAAAAAAATAGCTAATTAATTAAGCTAGACTCACTAAATTGTTCGATATATTAACGAAATTGGTATGTGTAAAATTGCTATTAACCTGTAGCTAAATTTCCAAAATAAATAACTAAAAATACCTAAAATACTAGATGATTTTTCGAACATAAAATATACCTAAGTTTATTTGTGATATTACGGTAAATCTTAGCAAACCCTATGTTGCCTTAGCACTTAGGCAAAATCATACAATAATTTTAGGCAATTTCACTTCGATTTTTCTTTCTGTGTACCGAACCGCCGTGAACTACCGCCAGGCCAACGCACCCGAAATTGTCAACCCGTCAGTTCGTATCGTATATGAAGGAGGACCACCGAGAGTGGGACCGACGCCTATCGGAAATTGACTACACGATGAGGTCTGGCGTCACACCGTATGTACGCTCTTGGGTAACAACATGTTCACTCACTGAAGTATGTATAAACAGGCGAGACAGCTAAAGAGCTTGACCGACATGGGTGCAGAGCAAGCTCCTAAGTCAGTGACGCAAGATCTAATTAGAAAAAAATACAGGAAAGCCTACACCAGGCATACGAAAAGAATGCGCGTTCGTATAACACCAGATGTCGCTCTGCTAGGTATATTCCTGGGCAAGAAGTGCATCGGCGTAATTTGCAGCAGAGCGGATTTATAGACAACTTTAACGCGAAATTAGCACAGAAGTTTTTAAAATGCCGAATCGTGAAGCCAGTTGGGAACAGCCTATATGAAGTTGAAGATTTGAAAGGCAAGCATTTGCGAGTTTACCATGCCAAAGATATAAAGCAATAGGTTAAAGAAAAAATGTGGCAAGGCTGAAGCCTGCAATTGTGTTGGATGTCCACAGTAACATGATGATTTTATTTTTGACTAGGTGGGCGTAAAATATAAGTTTGATTGCAAACCGCTAGAAGACTGAACTCGACCTTTTATAATTAGGCTCGAACTTTTGACTCGTACCATTTTCTATCTCGTTTTCTCGGTAATAGTTAGCGGAAGTTTCCCTGTTCTCGTTTTAGGTTAGATCGAGTCAGGTCCACCTATCAAGATCCCAGAACTAGGTAGGACCAACGGCATGGCGAATCTGGTGGTGTGCAACGTCTGTCTGGAAACAGCTGAGGACGGTCCACTCGTGGTAGCAGAGTGTGGCCATGCTTTCGATCTGGCCTGTTACGAGACTTTGCAACAACAGAACCGATCCGATTGTCCGGTCTACCGTCACCCTTTGTATTTGCGGTTCGGCGAAGGAGAGATTGTAGCCGACTAGGAGGAACTTGTCACCCTCGGGCAGGAGACTCGTGATAACCGGGAGCGCTACCTCACCACAGTGGCCGAGTTAGGACAGCTCCGATACAGTCACGAGGAACTCTAGGCCCAGTTCGAGTACCGCACCGGCTCGCTGACTCGCGAAAACGCCAGGTTCACGAAGAAAATGGTCGCATGGAGGCGATGCAGGCCCACCACGCAAGGCGGGACGCCAACCAGGCACAGGTCGTCGCGCAGCTTAAGGGGCAGCATTCTGGTTAAATGGCGGAGGTGACCCGTAAAATGCAGAAGATGGAGCTGTCCAAGTTGAGACAAGAAAACCTGCAAGGAAAGAGAAAACCGCAAGAGATGGAGTCCCAGTTGGAGGACATGCAGCGGCAACCGGAGGTGCTGACGCTGGAGCAGCAAGGTGCTAAGCCCAGTGCTATGAGGTTATGAAGCTCATGGAGTGGCTGGAAGTGGAATGCCCAGCTGAACAACTAACCGTAGTCTTATGCTCCCCGCTGGTTTACATCCAGAATTCCTGGCCAAGTTCCCGAGGTTGGCAACAAGTGACCGGGCGGCATTCCGCCGCTTGAATGTGATCGACAGCGCCACAATAGTGCGCCTCTGCAAAACACTTGGCACCCGTTCCCTTGGTCGGAGAGGCATTCGGACTATGCGCCTTGTGGAGGACCAGATCCTGTTCCACCTAGTAGGCGAGAATACCCCGCGAAAAATAGAAGATGAGACGCAGCTGGATGAGATTCTGGACCTTCCGTCCAGTGGCTCCTGGATGTGAACCAAAAGGTACCAGAGGTGAAAATACCACGCACTCAAAAAAACAGATTCAGCCTTTGAGATGCGAGGTTGGAGAGGAGGATCGTTCAACCTTCACTGTTTCATTGCATCAGGACTACCTCTAGGGGTGGTGTTGATCACTCCGCTCGTGAGAGACCTGAATGATTTTTCTTCTCCCATCACGTATCTCCCAGGTATGGGTTTCCGCCCCTGAAACCAGGAGGACAGCACGCGTCAACAGCTAGCGGTACCAGCATCGGAGGTCCGAGGTTGAGGAGGAGGGTCAGTCAACTTCACTGTCGTGGTGCATCAGGACTACCCCTAGAGCTCATGTTGGTCACTCCGTTAGTGAGAGACCTGAGTATCTCTTTTCCCACAATCACGCCACTCCAGGGATTCGTTTTCCCTCCCATTCTCGGAAATGGGATTTCCTCGGGATGGACGGGTTTGTGGCGGCTCAGTAGCGCCATCTAACGAGAAACAGCATTTCGAGATACCATCTGCAAGAATTGAAACAAGGCTCAAAAGTCCCGACACCACCTGCAATAACTACAACCATGGTCAAGAGTTCCGATACCACCTACAATAATACAAGCATACAAATGTAAACAAGATTCGTCGTTTCTTTTACATTTGCTAAGGTACACCAGCGCAAAATTTTATCCGCGACCACCATTTTGGCTCACGTACGCGAAAAGTTCGCGAAAAGGGTGAGAGTGTGAAACGTAACGGCGTCGAAAAAGTGCCGCCGTAGTAGAAACCGCCACTAGACGCCATTCTAAAAAGTGAAGCATCTGCGAACGGAAGTTCGCCCAGGAAAAATATTCAACCTCAAGTGTGGAAGTACAACGACCCAGTGAACCCCGAAGATTTTGGACAAACGCAAGTCCCGGAAGTGATAGACAACCTGATAACTCGGTAAAAACTGGGAAAGCAGTTACCAGTCGTGAAGCCGGCAGCAGCAAATATCTCCAAGGTATGTGTGCAGTGTGGAGGCCCAGTTAGGATTAGATACAGGCAATTGTTCGGCACGAAGAGTGGAGTGGCCCTGTGACGTCCCTTCGCGAAAAAACTCTCAGCCAGGAATCAGCAGGCCGCCACCAACAGCCGTGTCACCCTGAGGTGCAAGAAATCTTGAAGCCAGCAACAACCCAGAAGCGGCAGCAGATAAGGACGTGCTAATTGCTTTCGACGTCTCGTTAGGTCCATACCTAGGGCGGCAACACCGCAGTAGTTGCAAACGCGTAAGGCCCCTTTCTGGTCTACTATGCATTTGCCCCAGGCAGGGATTCATCAGCCGGGAATCTTTAGGCCCAAAGGCGACCTTCGGCGTCTGATATCGCCCGCCAGAACATCTACAGAACATCGGCAACGTCCACCAGTGTTTTCCATCGCGCATTAAGCTTTCGGACAGACATCACCCCGAGTCAAGGGGTAGACCTATAGTGATTAGAGTAGGTAGGATAGGCTAAATAAATCCTGGCGCAAATAAAGTGTAACCAAGGCTTGAAGCATGGTAAAAGTGGCATCATAGCCTAGTTATAAAGTCTAAGTAAGAATTGTAAAAGGAAGAAATAGCAGAATCCGTAATAAACAAAAAGATCAAAATCAGTACAAGAAAAAATATTTTTAAAATTAGCTAAAACCTGAAATTGTGATTAAGTTAATCCGCAATTAACCCCAAAGTTATTGAATATAACAGAGTTAAAGAAAAACTAACTAAGAATACACTAAGATTAAGAAAAGAAAACTAGAAATTTTGGTTAAGTTAATTCGCAACTAAACCAGAAATTAGTAAATATACAGCGGTAAAATTTTCAAAATAAGAGCTGAGATTTTAGAATTCCAGTTTAAATTTTTGAAAGTGGGTTCTAAAACTATAGAAAGTCCACTTTAAATCTGAAATTCTGGGAATTCAGTTATACAATTTTAGAGATTTGGATCTAAGAGGTTCAAGTTTGAAATCTTGGAAGTTCGAATCTAAGACTTTCCAGATTTAAGTTTAGGATTTTGGAAAGTGAAACCTAATGTTTTGAATTAAAAGTCTTATGGCCAGTTCCACAGTTGAAAATTCTCCATTTAAATGTACTTTAAATGCCCGATGTTTGTTATTTAAACGTCATTTAATATGAAATATTTCTGTTAGCTTTTAAATTGAGCTTTTAAATAACGAGTTTGAAACTCGCCATTAGAAATTTCCACAAGTTAGAACTCAAAGCTTTGGAAGTTGGAATTTGAAGTTTTGGAGAATCCAAATTAATGTTTTAGGACTGCAGATCTAAACTGTTCGAAATTCAACACTGAAATTTTTCAAATTCAAGTCTAAGGTTTTAGGAATTCAAATCTGAAGTTCTGGAAGTTTCAGTTTGAAGTTTTGAAGGTTCAAATTCAAAGTAAGCATTTAAAGTTGTAAAAAGCAAAGTGAAAGTTTTCGGATTTCAAATCTAAAACTTTCGAAATTCAACATTGAAAGAGCTAGAGCTTTAAGCATTCAAACCCGAAGTTCGGTAGGTTTCGGTTTGAAGATTTGAAAGTTCAAGTCAAAGTTCCGAAAGTTGGGATTTGGAGTTGGGAAAAAATTCAAGGTAAAGTTTTAGGAGTTGGAATCTAAATCTTTCGACATTCACCTTTAGAGATTTAGAAATTCGAATCCAAAGTGTTAAAAATTCGAACCAAGTTTAAAATTTTGGGAATGCCAAATCTAAAGTTTTAGAAATTCCACATTTAAGCTAGCGCAGAGGCTCAAAACTAAAATTCGATCACTTAAGATGATGAAGTGAAACGTAATCTAAAGTTTTAGCAATATGAATTCGAAATGTTAAAGTAAAGTAATATTTACAGTTTTAGAAATGAAAGGTATTATGATAAGTGAATTCGAAATTTTTTGAAAGTTAAAAGGAGACTTGAAACCTGGAATTTTAGAATTAAAGAAGGTTAATAAAGTAGGCGATAAAAAAATAAAAATAATCGAAATCAATAAAATTAAAGTCAGTTACATAAGCGCTAACCTAATGAAAACAATTTAAGATAAAACAAGCTAAGATTTAAAATGAAATTAGTAGTTAAGAGTAATGAATCAAAACCTAAAATCTAATATTAAAAAATTAAATGTTTTCCCATTACATCCCATGAAGGGACAGGGGAGAGCTTCTCACAATCACTGAGCTGTGCCCTTTCTAGTGTTATACTCACTGATTGGGACCTACAGTTTTATACCAGTTCCGAACGGTATTTAAAAATGTTTTGCATGGCTAAATAGTCGATAGTGTCGCCGTCACTATGGCAGGTGACCGCCGCCGAAAGAAATTTTAAGGTGGTCAGAGCAGGGTTCGAACCCAGGATCTCATGTACGACAGGCGCGCACACAACCATTGTACCACCGATGGCCAAATAAATTAAGTGGATAAAATAAATGGCCTGAGGCCTAAGAGTGACTTTCAAAGGCTGTTGGGGACCTGCATACTCCCTAGTGGCCGTTTTTGGAGCGTTTTAGGTACTCAACTTCTTACAGAATGATCTGCGGATGTTGACCTATCCGTGAAGAAAAACCTATATATATATATTGCCATTTTTATTTATTTTTGATTGTGTATATTTACACCAATGTGAATTGCCTATGCGTACATAGTCTCGTGCGCGGTAAACTAGGACGGCCTAGTAGCTTTCGTGTGTGGAATCGTAGACCATCGAGGTCGAAATAAGCTAAGCGTCGCGTGATAAGTGGTCGGGCACAGAAATCGTTTACGAGTGTAAGCATTCGGAAGGTTTCATTTGGAAATTTTGCTAAACAGTGCCACTAGGGAAAATTTCAGTACTATTGGGGTACCCCATTGTTTTTGATCTTGCCGCTCTATAGAAGAGTATTAGTGATCGTTATCAATATCGTCTGGCTTTTGATTACTTATGCGATTAACATTTTAATATTTTTTAAGAAGTATCATGAATATTGAAGTTTTAGATCATAAGAAAAACTTTTTGTTCTGCCTTTTGGAGGCTTATTTAGCCCACGGAATTTTTGTATCCGTTCAGGAAGCACTTCTCCCATGTGGCTATGTAATTTATTAAATTTTGTTAGATATTTAAGCTCAACCTCGTGAGTAGGAAATAAACTTTATAACGTTTTTGCTGAATTTAACTGGTTTTCTAATTGGATATACCCGAGTGAGAGGTCAAGGGTTGGCTAGGTAAAAAGGTTCTCCGGTAGCTGTAATAATGGGATGCTGTGCGGATCGCAGTATCACAGTGAAGCTACAAGGGCTTCGTAAGTGTGGGCAAAGCCAACGAAGACACTAGTCGGTACACATAACGCGCGTTAGGGTAGAGTGTTAGCCCTAGTCTCTATTCAGAGCCACATAATGGCTTCTAATTCGGTGTTTTCTCCCTCTTGTCCACTTCTGACACAAATAGTGTTCGGGCTTCATTCTTTTATTTTATGTCGAAGGATACCGTGTGTGTGTAAGCCTCAGTATGTATTTTATTGTTGAGAGGCAGACTGTTATTGTGCTCGGTGAGTAGAAAGATCCACCCGTCCGGCGAGCCATAGGCCCGGCTTAAACGCATGGCATAATGAGCACCCTACTGGACCAGCACTTAAACTCGTTGCCCATAAGCCATAATGGCGCTTAACGTGGGGCCCGAGTAATAGTTCGTTAGTTAATTATATTAGTATAGAAGGTTTATTTGCCCTCACGCGTTGCGTTAGTCCCGTTAAAGAAGTATTGAATCTTAAACGTGCTGCGACGAGATTGCTTCGGGGCAAAGCAACTATCTTAACGAACTTTTGTTGAGCGTCTCTGCTTTTGCGGTCTTGTTCCTGCGTCGATGTCAGGGGCAATTGCTCCAAGTGGAGAACAGACTTAGGTTTTTGGAAGTTCATTATATTTAGATTGTTAGCGTCAACAGTAGAATGTTTTGTACAATTGTGTTGTCGGATAACACGTAAGTCCTGGTGAAGATCTATATGTCTAACCGAGTTGCGACGCTTTGCCCGACACATGATTGTTAGGACATTCGGTCGAACTTGTGCACGTTTTGACCGTTAGCATCATTTGGCCACCCGTAGTTCCCGGCGCGGGTCTTCCGATCCAACCGTGTTGCGACGTGGGGATAAATACATGAGCGGCGATGTGTTCGCTTCGTATTTGTTCTGTTTTCATGCTAAAGTCGTAGTTTTCGCTAGCTACTACTTCCTGAACACGAGGAAGTGTTCGGGGAACTCTAGGAGAGTGAGTCACGTAAGCGTGGTATTAGACTCATTACGTATGCTCTCTGCTTGAGTCCCAGTTTGCCTTTTCGTTACCGTTCGCCGAATGTGTTCGTGGTCTTTATGTGTTCTGAAGAGGTTCTGCGTCATGTGATTAAAATCGAAGTTACGTGGATAAACTTACCTTGATATACCCCTACTTACCGTTTATCCACTGTACAAGTTTTAATCTGAATACAAGGTTGATGAAAGTTTGTATTCGGCTTCGAAATGTTTCGCAAATGCATCGCTTTTAAATTAGTGGAATTTTTCTTTGTGCTTTAGCTATTTGGATTTAATCCTGATCTTACCTTCATACTGAATTTTATTTTTATATTCCTTACATTGATATTCATACTTACAGTGCAATTCTCGACCGAGTGACAAGCGCATTTGTCGCGATAGTAAATACATTTGTGACAAGAACTTCAATTTGCTATTCTGGATGTCAAATGAAAGCTCTTTTTTTTTATGCTGACAATAATAGTGTTCAGACATTCACAGTTCAGAACTATTATTATTCTCTTTTTAACTTTGCCATACTGAATACCCATGTGTGTGTGTCGTTCAGTTATCGTAACACACTGGCATACCACACACAACGCCACTTAATCACAAGAATTGAAAATATGACACACAGAAATCAATCCGAATCGTTATGCTGACTCAATTGCATTTGGGATTTGTTAATCCATAAAAAACAATTGTAGGTCATTACTTTAATTGTAACAATCTCCACTACGCCAAAGAATGTGTCAATACACTATACAAATTAACAAATCAAACACAAATTATTTAGGTTGACACAGTCACACACAAAAACATTTAGACGTTAACTCTGCTACTACGAGTTTAACGACCTACTTGATTTTAAGTGCACAGCAGTGTTGCAACATTGTTGTGGCAATGTTTCTTTGTTCATTGGAAATTCAAATATCAATGATGCAACATTACTGTAGCACACTTTCGTTAATTCTAAACTCAATGTTTAATTCCATTTAAATGACCCAAATGTATTAAATAGACAAAAGGTAATTTACATACTTACACTTCTAAGCAGTGATTCAATTTTTAAAGAGAACACTCGAGAGGGAAAATGTAGAATAAGAAAAACAATGTATCATAAAATCCAACTTAGCAATAATTTAGTATTTAAGAACAAACTTATCAATAAAGAATTATTAGAATCTCACAAACCCTCATTGTGTACGCTTCTTTTCACTCTCCGTTTCCAACCAAGTTCAAGTGCTTGAGTCAGAACAAAACTTATCTTGGTGATACTGCCTTGATAAGAACACAACAAAAACAAATCTATTGAAGGACAAAACAGTCCAACAATAAACATTTGGTGACCCATAGAACAAAACACGCAACGCTCAAGATTTTGATCCTGCGACAGGATCAAAGTATTGGTTTTGGCTTTGCTTCATATTGGCAAACCAACAACAGGACATCTGTCCACTCGACAGTCCACACATTGGGACATCGAGCTACACAACAGGACATTTGTCCACTCGACAGTCCACACATTAGGACATCGAGCAACATAACAGGACAGCTGGCCACTCGACATCGAGCAACACAACAGGACAGCTGTTCATACACCGGTACGATTCTGCACCATTACCCAGGACAACAGTTCCATAAGCCAGGACATCATTCAGTCCATTCATCAAGCTCAAAGCATTGAAGTTTGAAATTTACAGTCCTACAAGCAGGACACCACACGTAACATAACCATATTCAAAGGTCATATCCAATTCCCTTTTGAAAGGCTGAAACAACGCCACTAAGCTCAATGGCAGAAGAAAAAGGAAACATGGAGGCATTGGAAGCATTGACCAAACTACAACGCCAGGCGGGAGATGTGATAGAATCAATCGTCAGGAATTTCAAAAAGGATCCCGCCTCCAGGAAAAGTCACGAGTACTATAAGGAACGCCTGATGAGGCTGGATGTTGCTTGGTCGGAATTCGAGACTAATGACACCAGGATACGTTGTCTTGAGATGCCAGAAAAGGACCACGAGTACTTCACCAGCGGCTTTTACGAAAAAATAGCTACAGTCACCGAGAAGTACAAAGAAATCTTTGAAGCAGCAATGTTGCAAGCACCCACTGGCGCGCCGCAAGCAACAGTACAACAGAAGGTGATTGAAAACCCACCGCCAACCTCGCAGACTGCTGGGGTAGCAGCAACTACATCAGCAATTAGAAGACAAAACGTAATGATAGCGTCTCTAAAGCGGGTACTCTCCACTGATCCGACAGCATCAAACATGAAACTGAAGGAAAAACTGTGGGATCAGATACAAGAACTGCATTTCTCAATATGGGAAAACAGCAGCGATCCAGAGGGAGTAGGATACGATATGGAGTCCTACACTACTTTGGAGAGCATGGTGGTACAGAACTTCAAAACACCACCATCGTCTACAACAGAAGGAGTTGCATTTGCATAAACCAATGTTTTGCCGCTACCGAAAATAACAATCCCAAAATTCGATGGGGATTACCTCAAATGGCCAGCATTCTTCGACCTGTTTGCACAACTGGTACACAACCAGCGCATTCCCACAGTGCAAAAAATGTGGTATCTAAAGTCTAATGTCACAGGTGAACCTGAAAATCTCATCAGTCACCTTTCTGCTACAGCCGAAAACTATGACACTGCGTGGAAATCACTTCAAGATCGGTACAACAACAAACGAGTACTGGTCGCGTCGCTTGTCCAGCAACTCATTGATCAGCCACCATGCGGATCCTCAGCCGAGTCTATTAAGCAGATGCATGACGTCACACAAGAATGCGTACATGCACTGAATAACGTGGGAGTCGACACATCGTCTTGGAGTCCAATGCTACTCCACCTGCTGCTGAAAAAACTAGATCGAAGCATTCACAACGATTATGAAAGGTCGATAGCCAACCCAAAGGAGTTACAACGGTTGGATCAATTTCTACGATTCCTTGAGACCAGGTTTCAATCAATAGAAGCAATGGGGCAAAAGGAAAACCTGCAGTTAAGTCATATGCAGCAGCGTCATCTACAAATCAAGGAAATACCACCTGCATTTTTTTTTTTTTTTTTTTTTTTTTTTTAATCGAGCGAACCCATCGCCGCCACTCTTACCCGCCCCTACCGACCGAGAGGGCCACGTCCCCATAACGTGAGGACAGCGTACACATTATAGACCGGTCTATAACGGGAGAGCAAGGATTATAAGTTCACACGTTACAACCAACTACAGAAATTCTTCACCAGTTGGTATTACACTAACATAAATAAGTATAAAAGCACATCACGAGATATTAACATAAGATACTTCAATATATAATAATTACGAGCAAAACGAAAACCAAATCATAAATCAGACCAGATAGTAACGATAAAGTAAATTAAATTTACATATGTACGTTAACGAATATACAGCACTAATGCAATCGGTTCAAATGACAAATTATGCTAGACTTTGTCGTTTCCCAACTACCTGTGAAATCAATAAACTGATATAGCTCATTAAAGTCACGACACATTCTCCTAACTGGATCAAAGGACGCATAATTCGAACGCTGAAACTCGATGTTTACGAGTTTATAGTACCTCGTGGGTCTCAATGGGACATTTATGAAAATCTTAGATAACAGAAATTCAGAACATATACATCCATCAATTATCTTCAAAACTGTAATAGAGTTTATCATGGTACGTCTACTACTAAGAGTCGGCAATCTGATCAATGCTAGTCTACTGCTATACGAAGGAAGATTATGGTTCGGGTTCCATTGAAGATTTCTCAGACAAAAAATGAGAAACTGTTTCTGGACCGATTCAATCATATTAACATACAAATTGTACTGGGGGTCCCAAACAACTGATCCATATTCGAGAATAGGGCGGACTAGTGAAGTAAAAAGATTTTTCGTAACGTAGGGATCTGAAAATTCCTTTGCCCAACGTTTAATAAAGTTCAGAACGCCATAAGCCTTGTTCACCATCGTAATTATGTGGGAGTTGAAATTCAATTTTCTGTCCAAGAGAACACCAAGATCAACAAATGAATCCACCGATTCAAGAACATTGCCACCTAAAATGTATTTTGCCGAAAATAATGATGACCTAGAGAACAGCATATGCTTACATTTCGTAAAATTAAGCTCCATCAAATTGGTCTCGCACCACGTCTGGAAAGTAGACAAATCCCTCTGAAGTAAAGCATATTGACAAGGATCCTTGTAAGAAAAATAGATCTTCACGTCATCAGCGTACATTAACAATTTAGAGTGCATTATGGAGGCGGGTAAGTCGTTAATGAATAACAAAAATAGAACCGGCCCAAGATGACTGCCCTGAGGCACCCCAGATGACACAAAAATAGATCTTGAGAATGATCGACCAAATGATACCATCTGTTCTCTGTTCATTAAATAAGAACTAATCCAATTCAGCATGTTACAATTAAAACCCATTGCCCCTAATTTATATAATAACAAATTGTGGTTAACTTTATCAAAAGCCTTACTAAAATCGGTAAAAATCACATCAGTTTGATCTCCATTAATAAAGCCGTCAATAATAGAAGAGGAAAACTGAAGCAAATTAGTCACGGTGGAACGACCCTTCCGAAAGCCATGTTGACATGGATCTAAAATAGAGGAAACCTGATGAGAAATTACCTCTGTGACTAACTTCTCAAAAAGTTTAGGAATGGCACTCAATTTTGCAATTCCCCTATAATTTGCAACATTTACTAAACTACCAGATTTGTGGAGAGGGATTATATAAGAGCTCTTCCACTTTGCAGGAAAATGGCCGAACTTCAACGAAGCGTTAAATAAGAGAGTCAACGGTAAGCTGAGAGAATTCGAGCAGTATTTCAACATAGAGTCCGGGATACCATCAGGACCAGCTTTATTCGAGGCTTTCAAGCTGATTAAGTTATCTAGCAACCACGAAGAATTTACGACAGGTGCATCAAACGGAATGGTAGAGCGGACAGTGTACGGGTATGATTTGGAAACATCATAGGCTCGGGTGGAATAAATTGATGCGAAAAAATCGGCGAAACAATTAGCAATAGACTCTTCATCTGAATATTCAATACCGTTCATTTTGATCCTACAAGGTGTGGAAGACGAATTACGCTTCAAGTTAACAAATCTAAAGAATGATTTGGGGTTCCGTTTAAAATTAGCCTTCAACCTATCCAAATATAATCTGTAACTCTCACGAGATTTAGAGTTGTATCTACTCCTAGCAACAATATACCTAGCATAGTCTGCTAGCAGTCCAGATTTTTTATACTTGTTCGAACATCTATTCCTTACATTCTTGAGACTATTTAGAGCCCTTGAGGACCATGGGGGACCAGTATTACCCCTTATTGGCCTCTTGGGTACAGACTTAGAAATATAGCCATTAATAATATTATAGAAATCATCCAGGGCGATTTCAAATTCAAAAGAATTATCACACTGACATATACTATGCCAGTCGGTATCAAAGATAAGATTATTCAAAAGTATAAAGTTCGCACGCGAAAAGCATAGGCCAACATAGGACGAAGAGTAATTGCAACCAACCTGCATGGTATCATATGTATAATTAATTCCCAGCGTTGGATGGTAACTATCCTCAGGAGAAATTAACGGATCAATTCGAGAAATATCAAAGTTGTTAGAATCATCCACTAAAACTAGATCAAGGACTCGATTCATAGAATTGGGAATGTCGTTCAATTGAATCAACCCAAGTTCGGAAATATGCGTAACAAAATCAGATGACCAATCATATGGTGTCAATGGAGTCAGAGAATTAGTATCGGGTAAAGACACCCATATCACAGACGGCAAGTTAAAGTCACCCAATACTAAAATACGGTCCTTTCTACTGGCTAACGCAATAACTTTTGCAATAGCGTCAATATGCACTTGATATACCTCAAAGCATGATGATGGCGGAATATAGGAACACGTGACAAACAATTTCAAATCGCCTAAATTAATGGACACCACAAGAAACTCAAGATCGCCAATGTCATCAACTGTAACCAACTCAGAAGATAAAGAATTCTCAATTGAGATTAAAACACCACCTCCAATTTTACCAACACGATCTTTTCTATAAACTACGTACTTATCGCAGAACAACTCAGAATTAAAAACATTAGGTTTAAGCCATGTCTCAAATGCAAAAATGGCACGCATGCCTTATTCCAGTGTCAAGGCTTTCGAGAAATGACACCACCCGAACGGCTGAACTTGACGCAAAAACAACGGTTATGTGTGAACTGTCTAAAGTCGGGACATTCGTCGAAACAATGCACATCACGCAGCTGCCTGAAATGCAACAAAAAACATAATACGTTGCTACATCTAGAGCAGAAGCAAGAATCCACAATCGGAAAGGTCACTAGTACGCCGTCATCAGCTGCTACGACGTCAGCCGTTGCAGATACTCAGCCAGCAGACAACCAAGACGTCACGTCATTAGCGGCTGCAAACGAACAGCAAATCAGTTCCTACGTTCTACTAAGCACAGCAGTAGTTACAATAAAAACAAACGATACTGAAGTTGAATGTCGGGCTCTGCTTGACTCGGGTTCACAGGTGAACTTCACAACGGAACGCTTGGTAAGACGACTGGGCATATCCATGCAGAACTCAAAAATAAACATCAACGGGATAGGCGCCACCAACACCAAAACAAAATATCGGGTGAATGTGGCCCTGAAATCACGCATCAACAATTACTCATCTCGAGTTGAAGCGTTTGTGCTACCACGGATCTTGTCTCCACAGCCATCGCAGTTCATCAACACCGAAAGCTGGTCACTTCCAAAGAACCTAACACTGGCCGACCCAGCTTTCAACCGTCCAGACAAGATCGACATTTTACTGGGCGCAGAACACTACCACGACCTGCTGTCAATTGGCCAAATAAAAATAGGCAATCAGCTACCAACAATGCAGAACACTGTGTTTGGATGGATCGTGTCAGGAAAAATTCAAGATAAACAGGCCAGAAATCTGACGTGTGGAATCTGCACCACCGACGAGTCTCTTGATGCCTCAATCTCCCTTTCAATCGAGGAGAAACAGTGCGAAAGTCATTTCGATCAACACACTATCAAGGACCAGCACAATCGGTTTATGGTCCGAATACCCTTCCATCAAGCTCCAGATGCATTAGGGGACTCCCACGGGATTGCAATCAACAGGTTCTTCTCCTTGGAGCGTCGATTAGAAAAAAATCCAGAACTAAAAGCACAATACGTCAAGTTCATGGAAGAGTATGAAGACCTTGAACATATGACAAAAATATCGGCAGACGCCATTCGCTCGCCGAACTATTTCATCCCGGATCATTGCGTACAACGTCCTGAGAGCTCAACCACAAAGCTACGGGTGGTGTTCGACGCATCAGCGAAGACTTCAACATCGCACTCACTGAATGATCTGATGTACACAGGACCGACTGTACAAAGTGAACTGTTTTCGATATTACTACGGTTCAGGCTACCGAGATATGTATTTACGACTGATGTCGAAAAAATGTACAGACAGATCCTAATTTCACCTGAAGACCGGCGGTTTCAGCTAATAATTTGGAGAAAGGATACGACAAAGCCGATAACCTATTATCAACTGAACACGGTCACATATGGGACAAGAGCCGCTCCATATTTGGCAACGAAATGCCTGCAACGGGTAGCCACATAGAACGCAATACGCTACCCGCTCGCCGCGCAATTTCTTCAAGAGAATTTTTACGTCGATGACGGCCTGGGTGGTGCCGACAACCTAGTGACAGCAATACATCTGCAGCAACAACTCATAAGAGTTATGAAGGAAAATGGGTTCAACTTGCGCAAGTGGTGTGCTAATAACCCAAAACTGCTGAACGACATTCCTCAGGGAGATCAAGAAGTAAACTTAGACTTCGAGAGTTCAAAGGCTGACTCCATCAAAACACTGGGACTCACATGGCTGGCAAAAGATGACACTTTTTGTGTAAAGGTCAACATTGACACTGTCAGACGAATCACCAAGCGCACGGTCACATCAGATCTTGCTAAGCTGTTCGATCCCTTGGGAATACTGTCCCCGGTAATAGTAACAGCCAAAATCTTCATCCAAGAGTTGTGGGAGTTAAAGTTCGACTGGGACCAGTCGTTACCAGAGTCTCTACATACCAAATGGACAACATTCCGAACAGACTTAAATACGCTAAAAACCCTGAGGGTATCAAGACATATCTCCAAAGGAAAGATGCCCGACTCAATGCAACTACATATCTTCACAGATGCATCAGAGAAGGCATACGGCGCAGCAGCTTACATCCGAGCAACATTTAAAGACGAAACTATCATGACACGTCTGCTCTGTGCAAAATCTCGAGTGGCTCCGCTCAAGAAACAAACCATACCTCGATTGGAGTTATGCGCAGCAGTTCTTGGCGCCCAGTTAGCGACAAGGATCAAAACCGATCTTCAATTAACATGTCCAATTTGGTTTTGGACTGACTCAGAAATCGTGTTGGCCTGGATAAACTCATCGTCCACAGCATTCAACACATTTGTGGCCAATCGGGTGTTAATCATACAGGACATGACCCAACCAAATCAATGGCGTCACGTTAGCTCAAAGTGTAATCCTGCTGACATACTATCTCGCGGGAGTTCACCAGCAGCCCTTAAAGAATGCACGCTGTGGTTCTGTGGTCCCCTGTTTTTACATGGAACAGAAGCAATGTGGCCAGTCACATACAATCCACATCTCGCAATTCCAACAAACCTTGAGAGAAAAAGAAAAGCACCTGAAGCCCTCGTCACCTCCGTTACACAAGCAGACGTCGTGTACGAAATCAAGCACAAAAACTCGTTCAGCCGCCTACAACGAGTCATGGCATACATATTACGATTCATTGCCGGGAGCAGGTGCAACAGGAACGTCCGACAGGTCCAAGGACCTCTTACAACAATCGAGCTAGATGCTGCCTTGAAAGCTATCATCAAACATGTGCAAAGATCAGACTTTAGCGAAGAAATCCAGCAGCTGGAGAAGTACCACGAACTGCAAGGAACCAATACCCTACGCAACCTCTCACCATTTTTGGACGACTTTGGTCTCATGCGCGTCGGTGGTCGTCTGGAAGCTTCGTCATTGTCATTTGATTCGAAGCACCAACTTCTACTTCCATATAACGACCCAATTTCAAAATTAATATTTGAAATGATACATATTGAAAACAAACATAGCGGCGCTCAAACGTTGCTGGGAATCATGCGACAGCGCTTCTGGCCACTAAAAGGGAAGATCACGGCTCGAGCGACAGTTCACCGCGTTATAAACTGTACCAGAGCCAAACCAGCACTATTAAACCAGGTCATGGGAAACTTGCCACCTACACGTGTGACCCCAGCGAGACCATTCATTAACACGGGAGTGTACTACTGTGGCCCGATAACAGTACATTACAAGCTACGCGGGAAAAGACCACACAAGGCCTACATCGCGGTGTTCTGCTGCTTCGCAACAAAAGCGGTACATCTGGAACTCGTGAGTGATCTAACTACCGAGGCATTCATCGGCGCTCTCAAAAGATTCATCGGCCGGCGTGGACACTGCCAAAAGTTATACTGCGACAACGCAACCAACTTTGTAGGAGCAAGGAACAAACTCCCTGAATTAGCAACTATCATCCACTCACCTAATGCCCAGGAAGCCATTACAAGCGCATGCAACACCAAGGGCATCCAATTCAACTTCATCCCACCAAGAGCGCCACACTTCGGTGGTCTCTGGGAAGCAGCTGTCAAATCTGCAAAACATCTTCTGGTAAGGAGCATGGCAAATGCATCTCTTACATACGAAGAGCTCGAGACGTTGGTAGTCGAAATTGAAGCGGTACTCAACTCGAGGCCCATCTCACCAATGTCAAATAATCCAAACGACATTGGGGCACTCACTCCAGGCCATTTTCTGATTGGAGAACCTCTCACGGCTCAAGTGGACTCACAAGCAACGACTCCAACCTTAAGTCAGGCAACCAGATGGAAGCTGGTCTCTCGGCTTAAGCACGATTTTTGGAACCGATGGTCCCGAGATTACCTCCATGAATTGCAACATCGCAACAAATGGCAAAAACAATCAAAGAACATCGAACCAGGAGCCATCGTCATCATAAAAGAAGTTAACGTCCCGGTCATGAAATGGCCTCTAGGTCGTATAATCAAAACGTACAGAGGAAACGACAATGTTATAAGAGTCGCAGACGTGAAAACAGCTTCTGGCGTTCTTAAGAGAGCCATTCACTATCTCGCTCCGCTTCCAAGACTCAACGAAGATGAACCGTGTGCGGGCCAACCAAGCATGCAAGTATCGACAAGCCCAATCAATGAGGATGAGGATGCCCAACCATCACAGTCTCCACCAGACGACCAACCAAACAAGAAAAGACGAACGACATCGAACTCCAGCCTCATGATGACAATGCTCGTGGCACTGTTTGCACTTCCTTTAGTTTGTGCAAATAAAATCAGTGTAACAAAGTTCGAACCAAACATCGGCTTTCATTTTGAAGGAATTGGCACCACACGCATTTCAAGGTCTGAATGGAGACTTATAACGTATTACGAGCTCCAACCATACTGGCGAGAGATGGACGCATTTACTAATGGTACCTCAGCACTCCAGCACTTGTGCACATTAATTTCCCAACGGAACCCATGTCAAAGCGTTCTGCATACCTTTGAGCTCGGCTTCTCAGACCTCAAGGATGGAAACCTTCTTCTAAAACGCAGAAGAACCAAACGTGGCGCTGTAAACGTTATTGGGAAAATTGCCAACTCACTGTTCGGAGTTCTAGACTCTACTTACGCAGAGCAAATGTCAAACACTATCACCTTGATCAAGGAAGACCAAACTCACATTAAACAGCTTTTGAAGAACCAAACGTCAATCATTGACTCAACCCTCAATATCTTCAAGCAAAATGAACAACAGCTTCATGAGAACTTCAACAACATCAATGACCAGATAAACCACATTGAGTCCAGACTACGCCAAAACGAACAAGAAGGTTACCAACTCAAACTGGTTCAAAGTTTTGTGTCACTATCCGCTCAGCTCTCGTCAATATCAGCAAGGTTGCATCGCATACAAACGGCACTAGTCACAGCACTGTCAGATTCACATCATGGGAAAATCAGCCCGCTGTTGTTATCTCCGCCACAACTGCAATCAGAACTCATACAAGTGAGGAACCATCTACCACCAGCACTACAACTCCCTGTCAGTCAAGGTAACCTTCTTCAGCTTTACAAGGTCATGAAAGTGAAAGGAGGAATCACGGACAACCATGTCACTTTCTACATAACGATACCGTTATGTGACCTAGAGACGTTGGAACTTCTAAAGCTGCATCCAATCCCAGCACCGATCAACAACACAATGGTCGTCATTGAGCCATGCAGTGACTTAATCGCGATCACCGCTCATAGAGACGAGTACTATACACTAACGGAACAACAATGGGCAGCCTGTACCCCGCTAACAGAAGATGAAATCCTTTGCCCAAATATGCAAACTAAGTTCAACGCAGACGCAGATAAATGTTTGTGTGAAATTTCGCTTCTCAATAACATCACTCGCAGCAGTTGCAATATGGCTCCATTCACCAACAACACGTCGCTGAGACAAATGACACACAGCAACCAGTGGATGTATACGATGTCATACCCAACTCAAGTAACCACTGTGTGCGAACACGAACATTCTCGGCTCACATTACAAGGCACAGGACTCATAAAGATAAGTCCAGAGTGCACTCTAAAGTACAGGTCAACGTTCATTCAAGGGCATCAAATCTACTCAACATCGGTCCACACGTCGTACACAGCCATTGTCAACATCAGTGAAATCGGTTATCCAGACGAACCGCGAGTGCACAAACTCCATCTCAAACGGTACGTCGACCACATCAAAAATATTACGGAAGTTCAACAGCAACTACATCAACTACAACTCAACAACATGAAACTACACCAGACAATAGTAGCATACGCCGCCCTCATGTTTGCAATTGGAGGGATCATAATAATCATATACCTAAGAAGACAACACTTCAGACTGGACCTCAGTCAACAACCTCCACGTGCAGCAATCCGTCAACACATAGATTCATCAGACTTTGTAGTTTCCGAAACATAATACCTTTCAATAAAAACACAAATAACCCAAATAACATTGTAAACCCAATACTTTGTTAGCTATCTAGGTCAATAACACTAATCCTATGGTATTAACATTGACCAAAAGCAATTGAAATCTGTTATATCAGCACACAATTTTTTGGTTGAGCATAGCTCAACGGCGGGGAGCATGTTCAAACATTCACAGTTCAGAACTATTATTATTCTCTTTTTAACTTTGCCATACTGAATACCCATGTGTGTGTGTCGTTCATTTATCGTAACACACTGGCATACCACACACAACGCCACTTAATCACAAGAATTGAAAATATGACACACAGAAATCAATCCGAATCGTTATGCTGACTCAATTGCATTTGGGATTTGTTAATCCATAAAAAACAATTGTAGGTCATTACTTTAATTGTTACAATCTCCACTACGCCAAAGAATGTGTCAATACACTATACAAATTAACAAATCAAACACAAATTATTTAGGTTGACACAGTCACACACAAAAACATTTAGACGTTAACTCTGCTACTACGAGTTTAACGACCTACTTGATTTTAAGTGCACAGCAGTGTTGCAACATTGTTGTGGCAATGTTTCTTTGTTCATTGGAAATTCAAATATCAATGATGCAACATTACTGTAGCACACTTTCGTTAATTCTAAACTCAATGTTTAATTCCATTTAAACGACCCAAATGTATTAAATAGACAAAACGGTAATTTACATACTTACACTTCTAAGCAGTGATTCAATTTTTAAAGAGAACACTCGAGAGGGAAAATGTAGAATAAGAAAAACAATGTATCATAAAATCCAACTTAGCAATAATTTAGTATTTAAGAACAAACTTATCAATAAAGAATTATTAGAATCTCACAAACCCTCATTGTGTACGCTTCTTTTCACTCTCCGTTTCTAACCAAGTTCAAGTGCTTGAGTCAGAACAAAACTTATCTTGGTGATACTGCCTTGATAAGAACACAACAAAAACAAATCTATTGAAGGACAAAACAGTCCAACAATAAACAAATAGTTATAACGTTCTCAATAGCACATGACAATAAAAATGTTTTGTAACTAAACAGCACAAACTTAGAAAAATGGCTATATCTCGCAAACGGAGTATCCAAACTAAAAATTAGCCAATTTATAACGGGTTTCAATAGTTTTAGAAAAGTTGGTTCAATTCATATGGCAAAAAGATTTTGCGATTTTCGTAAGAGCATTATGAAGTGAATTGAACCAAGTTTTCTGAAACCATTGGAAACATGGAAAATTGTTTAATTTGTTCTTTGGAGTCTCCGTTTGAAGAATATTTTTATGTAGCAATTTTTCTAATTGGTAATAAGTAGGGATGGGATTTCCATGCAAATACAAGTCTAAAAGTAGTTACACAAATTATCTTAACGAAATACACAATTTACAGAAAACCCACTTTGACTTGTTGGTGCACATTTGTGAATTTTTTATAACTTTATTTTCCCTAAATGCATATTTTGGCAGTTTTCGGAAGAGGCTTAAAATTACCCCAAGAAATTAGTGGAAAATACTAGAACATGAAATTGAATTCATTGAATTCTTGAATGACGGACCCATGGAACCCACTTGGTACAAAAAAGGATTTCGAGGACGATGTGCTGGTTTTATGTACATTTTTGTGGAAGGCCTCAAAATGAGCCAAAACAAATATATAACAATTTTATATATCTCGATTAGTTATCGGTTCAAAAGCCTGCTTCGTTTCCGATTGACAAGACCCCCTATAGCGTGGGAAATTAGGGTTATTTGAGTCCCCAGCTGACGCACCACAAAAGTAAAGACTTCATTAAATTTGCGCGAAGAATGCGTTTCATTCCAATAACCACACGTGCCTGTTTTTGGCCGCGCCTAAATGTACCCGTATTTTCAACGCTGCAAGTAGCCTCACACTATAAATATAATTTTTCGTGTTCTTTATTTTTCTCTAATTTTGTTAACGTTATTGGCAATGTATTGGTGAATTTTCAATGTGCATATTTTTAAATGCGTTTGTTTAAATTTTTAGGCAAATTTTTATCTTTTACAAGCATGTCTTCGGAGAATATTGTTCAACAATAAATGCAAGAAAACCCCATGCATATGCCATGATAGGCAAAGGTATTGCCTGTTCAGTTATATCTGAACGTGTGTATGATAAAGTTGTCAGTTATTTTGGCCTGAACTGGCGGCCGGAGAACAATCGAAAATTCAATAGATTTGCCTGTTCAGGCCGCCTGTTTGGATAACCGGAGTGTGTGTAGCATCAGGCCGTCAGTTGATATTGAAATGTACATGAGCGCAGACGTGTTTCGTTTAAAATGTCTACACAGTGCCTGGAAAAAGTTAGTTCAATCTCTTGACATTTTTAAGCTACCAATGCGAACCTCGGAGCTCTCGTTCAAGCATTGACAGATAAGGAACAGACGCTGTCACGCTTTGTATACTTAGACGAATTATTTTTTTTATAATTAATAAGTATTTAGCATGGAATAATTTTAAAAAAGTAAATTTTCTTAAGAAGTAAATTTTCTTAAAAAGTATTTTTTTTAAATTACTTTTTCTCAAAAAAAAATACTTTTTCGTTTTCAACAATACGCCTCGCTCTCGATACACGATAATTATAAATTTTTTTATCTGCGGAAGTCAATTCGGCATGTCTGAACAGTTTCATCATATCTGCTCTCAACGGAAAGCATTACCGGCAACAAATACGTACGGTAGGATTCGAGCAGTATTTGTGATATTCCCTTCTGATGAGATATTCAGGATTCGTTCAAGCTTTTGAAAAAATTTTGTGTTTTGTAAAACACCTCCCTCAGAAATTCTGCCATTTGTACCGAAGTCGCACATTATAAATTGATCCACAATTGCCATTAATACGTACTGTGTTGTTTTTTATAATTATAAAATTCTGATCCGCTTCCGCTTGGAAGAATAATGATAATGTGGTTTCCATCCATCGCCCCAAGACATTGTGGAAAGTTCCATCTTTCTTCAAAAACTTGTGCAACATTCTTCGATTCTTGTGTTGTTCTTCCATGTACAGTTACAAAACAACAAAAATTTAATTCTTTTTCCAGGAACACGATTTTACGGATATAGAATTGGAAAACTATTTGTCTGAGAATTATAATAGATAAAACGATGAATCTGATACCTCTGGAAGACATGAAAATTCGTCAGAACCGATTCAGGTTAATGCATGGAATCATGGATTCAGGTTAAATCATTTCGACCGAGACCACCAAAACGACTTCAAAGTGTCAATCAGAGTTAACAAACTCAATTCTTCAATCTATAAATGAGCTTTTTAAACAACCAAAGTTGCAAGAAGATAGGTCCGATGTGTTCGGTAAAAATGTTGCCATGAAATTGCGTGATCTGCCGAAGGAAACTAGAATCCGGACGGACAAAAATTATAAATGATGCACTATTTGAAGCTGAAATGGACACTTTAACTGCAGCACATAAAATTATGCTTCCTCCCAAACATAATTTTCGTATCATTACTCCAAGTGCAAATTCCTGCGGTCGCACTAGCCGTAGTCCACAGATTTCAACAATCTTGTACCATGAAGCGGAATCACCACAAACCAGCAACACATCGTATACTTCAGCTTCAGACGATTCATTTTCGGCTTCTTCATATTTTCAAAACGATAATACTCATATATCATAAAAATGAATAAATAATAAGAAAAAAATTTTATTTTTTTTACCTTTAAATAATCCTTTTGTAGAACTTGATTTGCGGTATTATGGCACATAGACTCTGAGGTGATATTAATGTGGAAAATTTGAGGTCGTCGTAGCTTCTGCCTGTCGCCAGAAATCTTAATTTTGCAGATTGTCTTTCGTGCAGGGGAATAACCATTCTCATCACAGTATCCTTTTTTTCTATCACTGGTGCAACCAATGAAAGGTGCTTTAAATAAGTTGTCTCATCCATACGCATTATGCCAGTCTTTAGGGGCAACAAATTAACATGCGAATACTTATGTCTTTTTTAATCACTCCTTACACCAAATGCTACGATTTTTTTCGTTTTGAACGATTTATGGCTAATAATAAGCCCACTATGGCAAGAGCGTCGTCCGTAGATGCCATGTTTACTGCACGACGAAAACACAAAAACTGATGTGCCTCACGTCAATAGCGGAGCGTGTGTATACGCTATGGCGCTCCGTTGTAACTGAACAGGCCGGTCAGACAGTTCTGCCTGCACGTGTGTAGCCGCCTTTAGCCTAATTTTTGTTTACTTATTCTTGGAATAATTTAATTCTGGCTTCGGCGCAAGGCGCATACACCGTGTAACCCTTTTCTAGTTACTACTGAGCGGTGTAATACCCGTTTTTGATCGTGATTGGTATCCCCATCGGGGAAGTAAACCAACCTTTCACTTTTAATCAATTAAGGGCATCGGTGGTTATTGGCCATGCCAGTAGGACGTTCGCCACCTGTAGGAGGCGGCGAAGGGGCCAATTTGTCCCAAGGGACCTCAGCAGGGGCAGCTCAGTCGTAGGTAGCGCCTGTGGTTACAGCTAACCCAACAGCAGCCGTGACTTCAGATTTTGCCGATCCCGTGCCAGTGGTGGGATCAAGCGGGCTCGTGTACCCTCACGGTACCCAACACCGACCGGGGATTTTGGGCTCGGTGGACCAAGCGGAATCATTCTAATCACCTGACTTTAGTGCACTCACAGCACTGGAGACGCAAGCAATGCAGCAGACGCCAGTTCAACCAGATTTCAAGTATAACCCAGGCCAGGAGCTGAGGCCAGGGATAGAGCAGCGCCAGGGATGGATTATGAGGCCCTGATGCGAAGAATTTTGGGGGCTATTTCAGCGGCAACTGGGCAGGTAACAGCCGATGGCGGGTTAATCACCCAGCAGTGCCGGCGATTCCGCCACTAACCGCTGCCCCGGAAGAGTACCAGCCCACTTCTTATGATGATTCTTGGCTTCGAGAGCCTGAAGCGGTATGACGTCCGCCCCAGATGCACAGCGTAATACCAACCCCGTTACCCCCAGTTGGTCATCCACGACGACGAGAGGCAGAACAGCCATCAACTTATTCGCGAGCGTAAGTCGTTTCGATGCAGGATATGATGCCCCGCACTGATTTAAATTGACCAAGAATGTGCAGCAAGTACCTGGATGGAACTTTTGGCCTTCACAGGAATCTACCCTACCGCGAGCTAGGACACAGCGAGAGGCACCACGGAACACCGGGGGTGGGGGACGATTCAATCACTATGCCCCGAGGAGACAAGATCTGACCAAATGGGGACTAAAGTTTGATGGGACGGCCAAAACAGTGCACATTCAAGATTTCTTGTTCCCCATAGGAGAACAATGCCGTGACAATGAGTGCTCAGAGTCTGACTTAATGAAAGGACTTCATCGCCTATTGGAGGGCTCCGCCAAAGTTTTCTACTGGGATTATCGGACAACAGCTCCAGTGCTAAGCTGAAGGGAGCTACAGCGGGCAATGCTGACGCATTTCCACCACTACGAAAGTGAATTCCAGGTTCAGATGCGGATCTTGAGCAGGAGGCAGCAGTCGCATGAGTCGTTTGAGGAATATTATAACGCTATCAAGACGTTGAGAAACCAGCAACGAACTCCGTATAGGAAAGCGCAGCTAGTAGTGATTATGGAGGAAACCTCAAAACGTCCCTGGCGCAGTTGTTGTTCCCGATTCGAGTGGATACCCTCAACGAGTTTAGCCGAGAAGTTCGGAGGGCTGCGTCGCTTCTGTTGATGCAGCGACAGATGCACCCACAGCGGCCAGTAAAGACGGCTAAGGTACATGAGGTACCAACGCAAATAATACCCGGAATTTAATGGACACCATACCAGCTACTCAATTACTTGTTTAAGATGCAGCTGTGAACAATTTAAGGAACGAGATCCCTGCCGGGAAGATTTTTACACCTCCAGCTCAGAGGCCGCTTAAGCCATTGCATCATCGCATGGCTGAGCATAATGTAGTTAGAGCCAGGATATTCGGTGAAGTCTCAGATCGGATTAAGCGAGCCAGATTAAGATTTGAGAAACGGCGGCTACCCCGACGGGAGATAGCTGCCACCACATTTCTCGAGGGAGACGATAATCGCTTTTATGCGAAGATTAAAATTGGAGGCATCGAAGTCGAAGGGCGAATAGATAGTGGGGCATCCATAACGGGTTTGGGTAAGGGATGTGAGGAACTTGTCGAACGAGCCCACTTACAAATTCATCGCTTTGGTTCATCCGTGAGTACAGCTGATGGGAGTTCCCACCGAATCCTAGGCAGGAATCGTGTGGGGATAGATTTCAATAAAAAGTCCGAGGAGATTAACTTATACTTGGTACCTACTCTGGAACGTGCTTTGTATTTAGGCATTGATTTCATGAGATCATTGCTTCATGGAGCGCATGCTTTCATGGATCGCATGCTTGACTTGGGGGTAATTGACCCTACTGAAAGTCCGTGGAGTCATCCCGTTAGAATAGGCTATCCCTGGATGCAAGTAAGCTGAATACTGTCACGGTCAAGGATGCGTATCCACTTCCCCATATTGAAGGTTTATTAAGTAGGCTCGGCGATACTTATGATATATCAAGCGTGGATCTTAAATATGCATTCTATCAGATACCACTAGACCCATCCAGCAGGGCAAGATCGCGTTCACCGTACCCGGCAGACCGCTTTACCATTCTAAGGTAATGCCGTTTGGATTATGCAATGCGGTCCAAAAGTTTGTGTCGCCTTATGGACAAAGTGATACCAGCCGCTATCCGTGACCGCGTCTTCGTCTACTTGGACGATCTTCTGGTAGTGTCGCCAGAGTTTCAGACACACATGGAGCTTTTGCAACAAGTTGCAGGTCGTCTGGAAACAGCAGGTCTGACGATCAACGTCCAAAAGTCACACTTCTGTTTTAAACAGTTGCGTTATCTAGGTAACCTCGTCGGAGGCGGCCAAGTTAAGCCTGATCCAGCGAAGGTTGAGTCTATCGTTCAATGTAAGTATCCGAAAACCCTTAAACAGGTGAGGAACTTTTTAGGACACACAGGATGATATAGGAAGTTCATATCCGAATACGCCACCATGGCGGCACCTATTTCCGACACATTGAAGAAGAGCAAAACCTTTTGGTTTACAGAGGAAACGAAGTCTGCCTTCGATAAGTTGAGAAATGCTTTGGTGACTGGCCCAGTGCTAGTTCACCTAGACTTTTCGAGGCGATTTTATGTGCAATGCGACGCCTCCGACTTAGGCGCAGGCGCCGTATTGTTCCAGCGTGATGACAGCGGTGAGGAACATCCGATAGCATTCTACTCGCACAAATTGACACCGGCATAGCGGAATTACACGATGACGGAGCGAGAGTGCTTAACCGTGGTACTAGCCATTAAAAAATTTAGACCGTTCATCGAGTTAATGGCTTTCACGGTCTTCACGGATCACAACAGCCTTAAGGGGCTAATGTCTCACTGTGATCTCAGTGGGCGGCTAGCCCGCTGGAGCCTGCATTTACAATCGTGTGACTTCGTAATCGATATCACAAAGGAAAGCTGAACATTGTACCGGATACCTTGTCAGATATGCCATGGAAAAAGTGTCCGCAGATGTTACGGGATTAATCGATTTGGAGTACAAAGCTTTTCGAAGTGCAGACTATGGGGAGTTGAAGAAGACCATAGAAGAAAACGCAGGTCGCCTTACCCATTTGAAAGTCATTGAAGGAATAGTGTATAAATGAACGAGGCCCTATGACAGCGTACCACTACAAGAGGACTTCGCGTGGTAGGCTTGGGTACCAATATGGCTGACCCAAGACATCGCGGAGAAGCCTCATGATCCACTACACGTGGCCCGTGGATGGTTCCTCAAGACTTTGGAGAGGATCAAGGAATATTTTCTCTGGCCGAACATGAATGCACAAGTGAAGAGTTATGTGGACACTTGTTAGGTGTGCCGAGAGGCCAAGGCGGCCAACATCACCTTAAAGTCACCGTTGGGAAAAGAGATAGTGATCCAGCGGCCGTTCCAGCGTATATTTGTTGACTTTTTGGGTCCTTACCCGAAGAATGGCAACTGCTATACCTTCATTATATCATCTTACAAAGATCGTGCTACTAAAGGCTATGTCAAAAACAAGCATCTAAAACGTGATTAAGTTTTTGATCCCGGAGATTTGCCATAAGTTTGGCGTGCCAGAGACTATTGTCTCGGATACAATTAATAAGTCGAGAATTCCAGGATTTTATACCCAACTTCGGAATAAGTCACTACACAGACAAAATTACTCAAGGTAAATCTGCCTTGGTTAACTTAGGTAAACTTTGTTTGAATGATACTCACAAAAGTTATATTTTTTACCTAAGCTTTTAGACAATTCTCATTGTTCATGGCTGGGTAAATTCAACATATCAAAATAGGTAAATGTTTTCGAAATTTGTTTTGATTTCGAAATGTTTTTGAAAGATAAAAAAATTTGTCGTTTCGAAATATTACAATCCTTATTGAATATATTGGAAAATATATGTCGAGATTACAAAAGATCAGAATTGGAATAATATATGTAAGTTTTGAATAACTACCTACCATATACCAGACAATGGAGAAATGTTTTTTGAAAATCAATATTTTGAAGAAAATATCCACACGAGAAGAACTCATGCTGACCATTGGAGGGGATCTCGTAAGACTATACCACGACGATTGCACCAAGTTAAATCTAAATATTAGGACCAAAGGGTAATTTATGTCACATTGGGATGATTTGACTTTCATCATTTCCATATTGCTTTCATACATATGTTCCGTTTCCATTCCTTAGTCGGTGCCATACTCAATATTATCTGGATCATACAGTTTTTTCCTCGGAAGGATTTCAACTTTTAACAAGCGGTACAGCTGCGTCATTATCTTCGGACACAAATCCAAGTTATATTACTATATGTATGTCTTTATTTATTTAAGGACCCCTTGCTTAAATGCAGCGTTTAATGGAGATGTTGTCTCCATTGTTTTGCTCCTAATTTAAATATTTTCGTTTAATACGCAATGTGCTGAAATTTGTGTACTTTGTAGACTTGTGTATTTGAATCTTATTTGAGAAACTCTCTATTTAAATAAAATTTGATAATAAATTATTGCATTTGTATTTCATATTTTACTTAAATTTTGTTTATATTTTTACTTAAAAAAATAGCTAATTAATTAAGCTAGACTCACTAAATTGTTCGATATATTAACGAAATTGGTATGTGTAAAATTGCTATTAACCTGTAGCTAAATTTCCAAAATAAATAACTAAAAATACCTAAAATACTTGATGATTTTTCGAACATAAAATATACCTAAGTTTATTTGTGATATTACCGTAAATCTTAGCAAACCCTATGTTGCCTTAGCACTTAGGTAAAATCATACAATAATTTTAGGCAATTTCACTTCGATTTTTCTTTCTGTGTACCGAACCGCCGTGAACTACCGCCAGGTCAACGCACCCGAAATTGTCAACCTGTCAGTTCGTATCGTATATGAAGGAGGACCACCGAGAGTGGGACCGACGCCTATCGGAAATTGACTGCTCGATGAGGTCTGGCTTCACACCGTATGTACGCTCTTGGGTAACAACATGTTCACTCACTGAAGTATGTATAAACAGGCGAGACAGCTAAAGAGCTTGACCGACATGGGTGCAGAGCAAGCTCCTAAGTCAGTGACGCAAGATCTAATTACAAAAAAATACAGGAAAGCCTACGCCAGGCCTACGAAAAGAATGCGCGTTCGTATAACACCAGATGTCGCTCTGCTAGGTATATTCCTGGGCAAGAAGTGCATCGGCGTAATTTGCAGCAGAGCGGATTTACAGACAACTTTAACGCGAAATTAGCACAGAAGTTTTTAAAATGCCGAATCGTGAAGCCAGTTGGGAACAGCCTATATGAAGTTGAAGATTTGAAAGGCAAGCATTTGCGAGTTTACCATGCCAAAGATATAAAGCAATAGGTTAAAGAAAAAATGTGGCCAGGCTGAAGCCTGTAATTGTGTTGGATGTCCACAGTAACATGATAATTTAATTTTTTGGAAAAGAGATAGAGATCCAGCGGCCGTTCCAGCGTATCTTTGTTGACTTTTTGGGTCCTTACCCGAAGAATGGCAACTGCTATACCTTCATTAGATCATCTTACAAAGTTCGTGATACTAAAGGCTATGTCAAATACAAGCATCTAAAACGTGATTAAGTTTTTGATCCCGGAGATTTGCCATACGTTTGGCGTGCCAGAGACTATTGTCTCGGATACAATTAATAAGTCGATAAATCCAGGATTTTATTTCCAACTTCGGAATAAGTCACTACCGAACCGCCGTGAACTACCGCCAGGCCAACGCACCCGAAATTGTCAACCCGTCAGTTCGTATCGTATATGAAGGAGGACCGCCGAGAGTGGGACCGACACCTATCGGAAATTGACTGCTCGATGAGGTCCTCGGTACATAGTGCCATTGGCGTCACACCGTATTTACGCTCTTGGGTAACAACATGTTCACTCACTGAAGTGTGTATAAACTGGCGAGACAGCTAAAGAGCTTGACCGACATGGGTGGAGAGAAAGCTCCTAAGTCAATGACGCAAGATCTAATTAGAAAAAAATACAGGAAAGACTTCACAAGCAAACGAAAAGAATGCGGGTTCGTATAACACCAGATGTCGCTCTGTTAGGTATATTCCTGGGCAAGAAGTGTATCGGCGTAATTTGCAGTAGAGCAGATTTAAAGACAACTTTAACGCGAAATTAGCACAGAAGTTTTTAAAATGCCGAATCGTGAAGCCAGTTGGGAACAGCCTATATGAAGTTGAAGATTTGAAAGGCAAGCATTTGCGAGTTTACCATGCCAAAGATATAAAGCAATAGGTTAAAGAAAAAATGTGGGCAGGCTGAATCCTGTAATTATAAGTTTGTAATATAATGTAAAATATAAGTTTGATTGCAAACCGCTAGAAGACTGTACCCGACCTTTTATAATTAGGCTAGAACCCGTACCATTTTCTATCTCGGTTTCTCGGTAATAGTTAGAGGAAGGAACACAAAACAAAGCACTAAAAATAGTTTATAATCTTCCACTAATGTATCGAACACGATCCTTATATAAAGATATATCGAAATCTGTACTTCCAATCTATGGGTTGTATAAGATGCAACTATTGATATATATATTTAAAGCCATTCATAATATCGGTCATCATACAATAGAGTTTTCTGAAAATCAAAATACCTTTAACACTAGAAATGGTTCAAACCTAATTATCAAAAGATGTAGACTTGAAACTACAAAACAGCGCATTGAGCATGCTGGAAGCTCAGAGTTTAAACACCTTCCAGTAGAATTGAAAAATATTTCTCGGATTTCAATATTTAAAATTCATTTAAAATCATACCTTATTCAAAATATAGAAATGCTTCTGTTATAAAATAATTTAGTTTAAAATTCATGAACATTCATTATTATAATTTCCTTAACCCTTTGTTTTTTCTCACCTTTTGAAAAAATTTTTATTTTATGTAAAAAAAAAAAAAATTTTTTTTTTTATATTTGTTTTTGTAAAAATAGAGTTCTTCAGTAATTAATTTTGCCAACTCGCCCCTATAATGCCCAAGTGGCGCTGGGGCAAAACAACACATTGTAAAAATATTAATGAAATAAATGTACAATATCTAAAAAAAAAAAAAAAAGTTTCCCTGTTCTCGTTTTAGGTAACTATCAAGATCCCAGAACTAGGTAGGACCAACGGCATGGCGAATCTGGTTGTGTGCAACGTCTGTCTGGCAACAGCTGAGGACGGTCCACTCGTGGTAGCAGAGTGTGGCCATGCTTTCGATCTGGCCTGTTACGAGACTTGGCAACAACAGAACCGATCCGGTTGTCCGGTCTACCGTCACCCTTTGTATTTGCGGTTCGGCGAAGGAGAGATTGTAGCCGACTAGGGGGAACTTGTCACCCTCGGGCAGGAGACTCGTGATAACCGGGACCGCTACCTCACCACAGTGGCCGAGTTAGGACAGCTCCGATACAGTCACGAGGAACTCTAGGCCCAGTTCGAGTACCGCACCGGCTCGCTGACTCGCGAAAACGCCAGGTTCACGAAGAAAATGTTTGACTCTGTCAGGCGCTCCGCAAGTGGCGTGACCAGCCCTGCCCGAGGTAGAGGAGCTCAAAGGTCGCATGGAGGCGATGCAGGCCCACCACGCAAGGCAGGGCGCGAACCAGGAACAGGTCGTCGCGCAGGTCAAGGGGCAGCATTCTGGTTAAATGGCGGAGGTGACCCGTAAAATGCAGAAGATGGAGCTTGAGCTGTCCAAGTTGAGACAAGAAAACCTGCAAGGAAAGAGGAAACCGCAAGAGATGGAGTCCCAGTTGGAGCACATGCAGCGGCAGGTGCTGACGCTGGAGCAGCAAGGTGCTAAGCCCAGTGCTATGAGGTTATGAAGCTCATGGAGTGGCTGGAAGTGGAATGCCCAGCTGAACAACTAACCGTAGTCTTATGCACCCCGCTGGTTTACATCCAGAATTCCTGGCCAAGTTCCCGAGGTTGGCAACAAGTGACCGGGCGGCGTTCCGCCGCTTAAATGTGATCGACAGCGCCGCAATTAATCGATTTGGAGGATAAAGCTTTTCGAAGCGCAGACTATGGGGATTTGAAGAAGACCATAGAAGAAAACGCAGGTCGCTTTCCCCATTTGAAAGTCATTAAGGGGATATTGTATAAACGAACGAGGCCCTATGACGGCGTACCACTCCATGAGGGCTTCGCGTGGAAGGTATGGGTGCCAATAGGGTTGACCCATGGCATCATGGAGAAGTCTCACGTGGCCACGTGTAGTTGGGCACGTGGGGGGCTCCTCAAGACTTTGAAGAGGATCAAGGAATATTTTTTCTGGGCGAACATGAATGCACAAATTAAGAGTTATGTGGACGCTTGTCAGGTGTGCCGAGAGGCCAAAGCGGCCTACATCACCGTAAGGTCACCGATGGGAACAGAAATAGTGATCGCGTGACCGTTCCATCGTATCTTTGCTGACTTTTTGGGTCCTTACCAGCGTGCGAAGAATGGCAACTGCTAACTATATCTTCATTATATTGGATCATCTTACAAAGTTCGTGAAACTAAAGGCAATATCAAAAGCAAGCAGCTAAAACGTGATTAAGTTTTTGATCCCGGAGATTTGCCATAAGATTGGCGTGCCAGAGACTATTGTCTCGGATAATGGGCAGCAATTCATAAGTCGAGAATTCCTGGATTTTATAACCAACTTCGGAATAAGTCACTACCGAACCGCCGTGCACTCCCCCCCAGGCCAAAGCACCCGAAATCGTCAACCCTTCAGTTCGTATCGTACATGAAGGAGAACCACTGAGAGTGGGAGCGACACCTTTCGGAAATTAAGTGCTCGTTGAGGTCTCGGTACATAGTGCCATTGGCGTCACACCGTACTTTGCGGTCTTCGGTAACAACATGTTCACTCACGGAAGTATGTAGTTATAAACTGGCGAGACAGCTAAAGAGCTTGACCGACATGGGTGGAGAGCAAGCTCCTAAGCAGTGACGCAAGATCTAATTAGAAAAAAATACAAGAAAGCCTACACCAGGCCTACGAAAACAAATCGCGTTCGCATAACACCAGATGTCGCTCTTCTAGGTATATTCCTGGGCAAGAAGTGTATCGGAGTAATTTCCAGCAGAACAGATTTAACGATAACTTTAACGCGAAATTAGCACAGAAGTTTTTAAAATGCCGAATCATGAAGCCAGTTGGGAACAGCCTATATGAAGGTGAAGATTTGAAAGGCAAGCATTTGGGAATTTACCATGCCAAAGATCTAAAGCAATAGGGCAAATATGGCCAGGCTGGAGCCTTTAATTGTTTTGGATGTCCACAGTAACATAATGATTTTATTTTTGACTAAGTGGGCGTAAAATATAAGTTTGATTGCAAACCGCTAGAAGACTGTACTCGACCTTTTATAAACAGGCTAGAACTTTTGACACATACCATTTTCTATCTCGTTTTCTCGGTAATACTTAGAGGAAGTTTCCCTGTTCTGGTTTTAGGTATGAACGACTCAGGCCCAACTATCAAGACCCCAGAACTAGGTAGGACCAATGACAAGGCATGGTAGCAGAGTGTGGCCATGCTTTCCATCTGGCCTGCTACGAGACTTGGCTACAACAGAACCGATCCGATAGTCCCGTCTGCCGTCACCCCAACTATTGGTCGCACCCTTTGTATTTGCGGTTCAGCGAAGGATAGATCGTAGCCGACCTCGTGATAACCGGGAGCGCTGCCTCACCGCGGAGGCCGAGTTAGGACATCTCTGATACAGTCACGAGGAACTCCAGGCCCAGTTCTAGTATCGCACCGGCTCGCTGACTCCCGAAAACGACAGGTGGACGAAGAAAATGTTCGACTGTGTCAGGCGCTCCGAAAGTTGCGCGAGCAGCCCTGTCAGAAGTAGAGGAGCTTAAAGGCCGCATGGCGGCGATGCAGGCCCACCACGCAAGACAGGACGCCAACTTGGCACAGGTCGTCATGTAGCTTATGGCGCTGTATTCTTGTCAACTGGTGTAGGTGGCCCGTAAAATGCAGAAGATGGAGCTGGAGCTGTCCAAGCTGAGAGAAGAAACCAGCAAGGAAAGAGAAAACAGCAAGAGATGGAGCCCCAGTTGCAGGACATGCAGCGGCAACGCGAGGTGCTGACGCTGGAGCAGCAAGATGCTAAGGCCCGGTATGGAGAATTAGCGCTAATGAGACCATCTATGTTAGAATTAGTATAAAAGACTTGAAATAATTCATAAAGAGATTCAGATATTACGGGGAACTTCTGTCAATGAACTGCTTCTTGATTTGGACAGGGCCGAATGCCTGGTCTTTGCATATGCCGATGATATTGCTATCATCTGAACGGGTAGAAACTTCAATTTACTTAGCATTCGTACAACCAGCCTACTTAGTCTGATTTCGAACTGGACCACTAACCACGGACTATCACTTAACCCACTTAAACCCGATCTTATTTTGTTCTCTCGGAAATATAAAATACCCGCATTTGAACTCCCGTCAGTTAATGGGGTGCAATTACAGTTGAGGGAAAAGGTCAAGTATCTGGGAATGATTCTCGCCAGAAAACTGTTTTGGAAACCGAATATGGAGGAGAGGGTGAAAAATGCGTCTGTCTTCAAGCTGCCTGGTCACTGTAGTGTATTTCAGGCGGAAATTACCGCCATACTGGAGGTTGCTGAACTACTGAAAAGTTGTGTCACAACCCTCCGGAGAATATGTATCTACATATATAGCCAGGCTGCCATAAAATCCCTGGAATCCATGTTTGCTACGTCCCTGACGGTGAAACGATGCCACTCATCACTGAGGGTGATGGCAGACTATTTTGACATCAGGCACATCTGGGTACCGGGACATATGTTCAAGGACAAGTGGAGACTTAAGTCAACTTGCAAACAAGCCATGGTCCTTTGGCCACAGATGGACAGGAAGAGGACTAGGCAACTGCTTAACTTGCCGGGAGGCAGGTTATCCACAATGATAGGAACACTTATGGGACATTGTCTTGTAGGAAAACACGCCCTAAGATTGTGACATAGAAACTCCACTCTCTGTAGATGCTGCATGGAAGAGGACAAGGAAACGACGATTGGATTGTTCTGCTCTGGCAGGACTGAGAAGTAGGATATTCGGAACACATCTAGTTAGCACTGTAGCCCTACAGGATATTCCTGTAGTTCTTATAGACAAATTTATTGAAAGGGCAAATTGGCTGGACGACTAGTCAATAGTTGCTATGGAAGAGACTGCAGGTATCACAATGGGTTTCTTTAGCCTAAGTGTGCTAGACAGCGTTCTGTCTTGCAGCCTTTTCAGCCAACCACTGCCCACCAGGCAGCAGCTGATGCTTTTTAGAGAGTACTAAGGGAATGACTCCTAAACGTAACTTCAAGAAGAGGAATAGAAGTAAAAATTCCTTTATACCTTCACGAAGATAACACTTGATAATACACAAGAAGGTAATAGAATTGAAGGTGAAACCCCGATTGAAACAGAAGGCAATATGGCACAAACGGTCATTGAATTTCTAAATACATCCACAAGGCTGATCCCTGACTTCGATGGAAAGCCTGAAAATTTGCGATCATTTTTGGACGAAGGCACCCATGAAGCGGTGGCCATAAAGTTGATAAAGACAAAATTAAAGGGCAACGCCCGAGAACTACCTGAAAATGAATCCACCATACAAGAGGTAATTACAAGACTATCAAGTACTTTAAAACGTGAATCAGTTGAGGTCTTATCGCCCAAAATACTGAACATCCAACAGAACAATAAGTCAGCCAATGCTTATTGTAATAAGATTGAAAGCTTGGCAAAATCATTTAAGAGTGCATACATCTCCGATGGTTTATCATGCACATTAGCACAAAAATATTCTAACCAAGTTGCCGTAAAGGCAATGACCAAAAACTGCAACATAGGTGGAGTTAAACTCATTATGGAAGCAGGTCAATTCGAAAACATGAACGAAGCTATAGGAAAATTTGTCAGTAGCTGCACTGAAGCTACAGAACAACAAAATTCCATCCTTACTTCGGAAGTAGGTCAAACAAAAACTACCGTGGAGACAGGGGCAGACAGCATGGTAGAGGTAGATATAGGGGCAATGGTAACAATTACAATAATGGCAATAGAAACGGGAACGGAAATTCTAATTACCGTGGAAACAGACGTGGATATAACAACAATAATAGTAACAGCCAGAACAATAATGGTACCAATTGCAACGTTAGAGCCACTAGCGCAGAACAAACCAATTCGGAAAACTAGGAAAATCCCCTAAGTTCACGACAGAAAACCGGAAAGTGTACAATCTTTACCTTAACTTAAGCATTTTCGTTCAAGTTAAAATAGAACACAGTAATGATACAGTAACTTTACTTGTAGACACAGGAGCAGATATATCATTGACAAAACTTTCTCACATTACACAAGATCAAATAAACACAAATGGAATAACCACATTAAGTGGACTCGGAGAAGGTAAAATAAAATCAAAAGAACAACACACATTGATCTGAGATACAAAAACTTTTTAATCCCACATACTTTTCATGTGGTGAACGATGATTTCCCCATACCTTATGACGGAATCATGGGTATGGATTTTATAAGAAGATTCAATTGTGTGCTGGATTTTAATGAGGATTTGATTACCTTATCCTACGACCACCTAATTCTCCACACCTAGTAACTACGAGTCAAGATATTTTGGTACCACACCAAGAAATTCAGCCAGGTGGTTTTATAGCTAGCACGTTAGTGAAGGCAAACAATGCATTTATTTGTTTTTTTTAATACAAACAATAACAAAGTAACAAAAGAAGAATCACAAATCTCAACAGAAGGCATTAATGATTATGAAATTATTACGAATACTCAAAAGAAAAAACAAAGAAAATCTCAAATTTTGAAAGTACTGAAGAAATTTTTTCCAAAACAATTCGAGAATACTTTAATAAATCTTTGTTCTGAATTCAGTGATGTCTTTGGATTAGAACCAGAAACAATAACAGCAAATAATTTTTATGAACAAAAGTTAAGGGTTAAGGATAAACAACCGGTATACATTAAGAACTGCCGTTTATCCTATGCACATAAAGAGGAAATTGACGAACAAGTAAAGAAACTAATAAACGATGGAATAGTCGAACCATCCCATTCCGAATCCAATCTTGTTAGTTCCGAAAAGTCGCTCCCCGGTTCAGAGGAAAGGAGATGGAGACTTGTAATAGATTATAGACAAATTAACAAAAACCTAGTAGCAGACAAATTTCCTCCACCAAGAATAGATGATATCTTAGACCAACTTGGTAGAGCTAAATATTTCTCCTGCTTAGATTTAATGTCCAGATCCAATTGGAAAAGAAATCTAGAGATCTTACCGCATTTTCAACCAGTAATGGGTTCGTACAAATTCACTAGACTTCCTTATGGGCTAAAAATAGCACCAAACTCATTCCAAAGAATGATGACATTCGCTTTCAGTGGATTGAAACCAGAACAAGCTTTCCTATACATGGACTATCTGGTCGTATTAGGATCTTCCGAAAAACACATGATCTCAAACTTGACAAATGTTTTTGAACTATGTCGGAAAAACAATCTCAAGTTACTTTCTGAAAAATGTTAATTTTTTAGGACAGAAGAAAGAAAATACGGATAGAAGTAATACTTTGAATGAGCAGCATGAATCAAATATAATTAAGAAGCCCCGTATATATGTTACTTTAAATAACACTGACGTCAGGAGATATTGTAAATTAAAGATTTTACCCGCAAAATGTTATATTAAACGTGGAAAATCTATAATTGCATATATACAGATCAATGATCTGTTTAATAATGGACTTGACTTAGGCCTATTCTTCCCGAGGCTCGAAGAAGTAGCCTGTAAACACAACATGAAAAATTCATAGGAAAACCTTCGAATTTATCTCAATTAATGAATTCAAAAATAAGGGTAATAGGAAATTAATTAATATTAAAATAGCGCTTCTGAATGAGGTGACCCAACTTGATTACAGAGATGATAAAGCTATTCAAGACATAATGATAAAATATCACGATGACCCCATTGAAGGTGGTCACTGTCGAACTTTCAGAAAAATACAGAAAGTAAAACGGTATAACTGTTGGCAAAACATGACAAAAGACATAACGAAATATGTCAAAACGTGCCACAAATGTCAAACGAACAAAACGAACAAACATTTGAATACAATTGGTCCATTTTCCCAAATCACTATATGGAAATGAATATGTCATAATAATGATATGTGACCTGACTAAATATTTAGTCACAATACCTGTATAAGATAAAAGCGCGAAAACAATCGCTAAGGCAATTTTTGAAAATTGCATCCTCATATATGGTCCAATGAAGACGTTAATTACGGAAATGGAAACTGAATACAAAAACGCCATATTAAACGAATTATGCGCATTATTGAAAATTGGAAAACTAAACTCAACGGCACACCATCACCAGACCCTAGGTAAAATTGAAAGAAGCCATAGAACTTTCAATGCATACGTACGTTCCTACATATCAGTTGATAAAACCGGCTTAAGTACTTCACGTACTGTTTTAATACGACACCATCGACGGTACACAATTAATGTCCGTATGAGTTAATTTTTGCAAAACTTCCAAACGCTTTTCAACAATTTAATGATGTTCAAATAACACCATTATATAATGTAGATAATTATGCTAAGGAAGTAAAATATAGACTAGAGGTGGCAAATAAGTATAAGGAATGAATAAGTATAAGAAAAAACAAAAGCTAACATATAATAAGAATACTAATAATTATAATTTTAAAATAAATGATTTAGTTTTACTAAAAACGAAACAGGTCATAAACTTGATGCACAATACAAGGGACCTTACAAAATTAAGAATATATTACTAAGTGAAAATATAAATATAGTAGACCTTAAGACAAACAAAGAACAAATAGTTCATAAGATGGAACATTAATAACAAAAGGAACACAAATACATGCCTATAACAATAATAATGACAATAACAATAAGAGAATAATACATATAAAAATAACAATTAAGTAAATATTTAAAATTAAATAGCATTGTAAAAGAATGTCTATAAAACTCCCGTTATATGAACAATCTTCCGAAAAAAGGAGGTGTAGCGTGTTTCTCATAATAGGGTACACTTAAGTCGACGCAACGAACATAGAGCATTAACGTAAAATATTAAATAGAGAATACTCGGATTGCAAGTGCCGAATTGCCACTCAGCATAAATTCACACCGCACAACGAAACGTGACTAATTACCAAAATACTAGACGCCGCTTTGTTGCGTCACAATAACCTTGAATAAATACAGAACATAAACACATGCGACTGCACTGCCGCTAAATGCAGTCTGTCATAACGGCAACCACCGTCTCTGCCGCTAAGCATGAATACATGCACTTAGACATAACAGAGACGGCTGTCTCTGACGCTTTATATTACATATGTCGCCGGTTGGTATGCCAAGCCTACTGCACATACATAGTAATGTAAATATAGAGTAATCCATTCCTGTTTGTTGGAATTAGTATAAAAGACTTGAAATAATTAATAAAGAGATTCAGATTGAATCGTCGCTCCAGTTAGCGACAAACAAAGTTAAGTGTTTACACCTTATGTCTAGCGGCTCCGAAACCATTTCCAGGATGTGAACCAAAAGGTACCAGAGGTGAAAATACCATGCAATCAAAGAACCGAATTCAGCCTCGAAGATGCGAGGTTGGAGAGGAGGATCATTCAACCTTCACTGTTTCTTTGCATAAGGACTAACCCTAGTGGTGGGGTTTATCACTCCGCTGGTGATGGACCTGAATGATTTTTCTTCTCCCATCACGTCTATGGGTTTCCGTCCCTGAAACCAGGAGGACAGCACACCTCAACAGCTAGCGGTCCCAGCATCGGAGGTCCAAGGTTGAGGAGGAGGGTCATTCAATCTTCAATGTTGCAGCGCACCCCCCCCACTTGAGCTGGTGTTGATCACTCCGCTGGTGAGAGACCTGAGTAACTCTTTTCCCACAATCACGGGCCTCCAGGGATTCGGTTTCCCTACCATCCTCAGAAATGCGATGCCCTCGGGATGGACGGGTTTGTGGCGACTCAGTAGCTCCATCTAACGAGAAACAGCATTTCGAGATACCACCTGCAAGAATTGCAACAAGGCTCAAAAGTCCCGACACCACCTGCAATAACTACAACCATGTTCAAGAGTTAATAAAGAGACTCAGATTGAATCGTCGCTCCAGTTAGCGACACACAAAGGATGTGAACCATAAGGTACCATTTCCAGGATGCGAACCATAAGGTACCAGAGGTGAAAATACCATGCAATCAAAGAATCGAATTCAGCCTCGGAGATGCGAGGTTGGAGAGGAGGATCATTCAACCTTCACTGTTTCTTTGCATCAGGACTAACCCTAGCGGTGGTGTTGATCACACCGCTGGTGATGGATCTGAATGATTTTTCTTCTCCCATCACGTCCATAGGTTTCCGTCCCTGAAACCAGGAGGACAGCACACCTCAACAGCTAGCGGTACCAGCATCGGAGGTCCAAGGTTGAGGAGGAGGGTCATTCAACTTTCATGTTGCAGTGCACCCACCCCTAGGGCTGGTGTTGATCACTCCGCTGGTGAGAGACCTGAGTAACTCTTTTCCCACAATCACGCCCCTCCAGGGATTCGGTATCCCTACCATCCTCAGAAATGCGATGCCCTCGTGATGGACGGGTTTGTGGCGGCTCAGTAGCTCCATCTAACGAGAAACAGCATTTCGAGATACCATCTGCAAGAATTGCAACAAGGCTCAAAAGTCCCGACACCACCTGCAATAACTACAACCATGTTCAAGAGTTCCGATACCAACTACAATCATACAAGCATACAAATGTAAATAAGTTTAATTTACTAAGGCACACCAGTGCAAAATTTTATCCATGACCACCATTTTGGCTCACGTACGTGGAAAGTTCGCGAAAAGTGTGAGAGTGTGCAACGTAACGGCGTCGAAAAAGTGCCGTCGTAGAAGAACCCGCCACTAGACGCCATTCTAAAAGTGAAGCGTCTGCGAACGAAAGTACCCCCAGGAAAAATATTCAACCTCAAGCGTGAAAGTACAACGACTCAGTGAACCCCGAAAATTTTGGACAAACGCAAGTCCCGGAAGTGATAGACACCCTGATAACTTGGTAAAAACTGGGAAAGCTTTTACCAGTCGTGAAGCCGGTAGCAGCAAACATCTCCAAGGTAAGTGTGCAGTGTGGAGGTCTAGTTAGACCGCAGGAGGATTTATGTGTTTTTTTGCATCTCAGCAGCCTTAGATACAGGCAATTGTTCGGCACGAAGGGTGGAGTGGCCGTATGACGTCCCGTCGCGAAAAAAAACTCTCACCCAGGAGTCAGCAGGCCGCCACCAGCAGCCGTGTCACTCTGAGGTGCAAGAAATCTTGAAGCCAGCAACAACCCAGAAGCGGCAGCAGATAAGGACGTGCTAATTGCTTTCGACGTCTCGTTAGGTCCATACCTTAGGCGGCAACACCGCAGTAGTTGCAAACCCTTAAGTCCCCTTTCTGGCCTACTCCGCATTCGCCCCAGGCAGGGATTCATCAGCCGGGAATCTTACGGCCCAAAGGCGACCTTAGGTATCTGATATCGCCCGCCAGAACATCTACAGGACATCGCAACATCCACCAGTGTTTTCCACCGAGACGTAAGCGCCGGCACCAACAGCATTAAGCTCCGCTTCAGCATCAGCCGAAAGGTTATCCAGCAGAGTAGCAGCCCACCAACTCATCACGGTAAGCCTCGTTGGAGGCCGAAGGTAAGAACGATTTTTCGTCCTCTATCGGACAGACGTAACCCCGTCAAGGAGTATACTGATTAGAGTAGGTAGGATAGGCTAAATAAATCCTGGCGCAAATAAAGTGTAACCAAGGCTTGAAGCATGGTAAAAGGCTATAGTCTAAGTAAGAATTGTAAAAGAAAGAAATAGCAGAATCCGTAATAAACAAAAAGATCAAAATCAGTACAAGAAAAAGTAATATTAAAATTAGCTAAAATCTGAAATTGTGATTAATTTAATTCGCAATTAACCCCAAAATTAGTGAATGTAAAAGCGTTAAAGAAAAAATAACTAAGAATACACTACGATTAAGAAAAGAAAACTAGAAGCGGTAAAATTGTCAAAATAAGAGCTAAGATTTTAGAATTCCAGTTTCAAGTTTTTGAAAGTGGGTTCTAAAACTATAGAAAGTCCACTTTAAATCTAAAATTCTGGGAGTTCAGTTAAACAATTTTAGAGATTTGAATCTAAAAAGGTTCAATTTTGAAATCTTGGAAATTCGAAACTAAGACTTTCCAGATTTAAGTTTAGGATTTTGGAAACTGAAACCTAATGTTTTGAATTAAAAGTCTCATGGCCAGTTTCACAGTTGAAAATTTAATATGAAAAATTTCTGTTAGCTTTTAAATTGAGCTTTTAAATAACGAGTTTGAAACTCGCCATTAGAAATTTCCAAAAGTTAGAACTCAAAGCTTTGGAAGTTGGAATTTGAAGTTTTGGAGAGTCCAAATTAATGTTTTAGGAGCGCAGATCTAAAATTTTCGAAATTCAGCACTGAAATTTTTCAAATTCAAGTCTAAGGTTTTAGGAATTCAAATCTGAAGTTCTGGAAGTTTCAGTTTGATGTTTTGAACGTTCAAATTCAAAGTTTGGAGGTTTGCATTTAAAGTTGTAAAAAGCAAAGTGAAAGTTTTCGGATTTCAAATCTAAAACTTTCGAAATTCAACATTGAAAGAGCTAGAGCTTTAAGCATTCAAACCCGAAGTTCGGTAGGTTTCGGTTTGAAGATTTTAAAGTTCAAGTCAAAGTTTGGATTTGAAGTTGGGTAAAAATTCAAGGTAAAGATTTAGGAGTTGGAATCTAAATCTTTCGACATTCACCTTTAAAGTTTTAGAAATTCGAATCCAAAGTGTTAAAAATTCGAACCAAGTTTAAAATTTTAGGAACGCCAAATCTAAAGTTTTAGAAATTCCACATTTAAGCTAGCGCAGAGGCTCAAAACTAAAATTCGATCACTTAAGATGATGAAGTGAATCGTAATCTAAAGTTTTAGCAATATGAATTCGAAATGTTAAAGTAAAGTAATATTTAAAGTTTTAGAAATGAAAGGTATTATGATAAGTGAATTCGAAATTTTTTGAAAGTTAAAAGGAGACTTGAAACCTGGAATTTTAGAATTAAAGAAGGTTAATAAAGAAGGCGATAAAAAAATAAAAATAATCGAAATCAATAAAATTAAAGTCAGTTAAATAAGCGCTAACCTAATGAAAACAATTTAAGATAAAACAAGCTAAGATTTAAAATGAAATTAGTAGTTAAGAGTAATGAATCAAAACCTAAAATCTAATATTAAAAAATTAAATGTTTTCCCATTACATCCCATGAAGGGACAGGGGAGAGCTTCTCACAATCACTGAGCTGTGCCCTTTCTAGTGTTATACTCACTGATTGTGACCTACAGTTTTACACCAGTTCCGAACGGTATTTAAAAATGTTTTGCATGGCTAAATAGTCGATAGTGTCGCCGTCACTATGGCAGGTGACCGCCGCCGAAAGAAATTTTAAGGTGGTCAGAGCAGGGTTCGAACCCAGGATCTCATGTACGACAGGCGCGCACACAACCATTGTACCACCGACGGCCAAATAAATAAAGTGGATAAAATAAAAGGCCTGAGGCGTAATATACGTAGTCTTCGATTGTAAAGAGTGACTTTCAAAGGCTGTTGGGGACCTGCATACTCCATAGTGGCCGTTTTTGGAGCGTTTTAGATACTCAATTTCTTACAGAATAATCTGCGGACGTTGACCTATCCGTGACGATAAACCTATATATCGATGGTGTTGCGTAAAAAGGGCCAATCTGCTGTTTCGAATGGTCTGTAAGATATTCATAGATTATAACGTAGCAAAAATGGTTATGGCTATAGAAAGTTATGGTTGGGTTCTTCGAGCAGTATAATTATCCACCTATTTCGTTGCAGATAGACCCAAGCAGTTTCGCCCTTTTGACTTGTCGTGACAAGGTAAACAAAATCAGATCGGCCTTCGTAAAAAAATGCAGATTGGCCCTTTTTACGCAACACCATCGATATATATTTTACCATTTTTATTTATTTTTGATTGTGTATATTTACACCCATGCGAATTGCCTATGCGTACATAGTCTCGTGCGCGGTAAACTAAGACGGCCCAGTAACTTTCGTGTGCGGATTCGTAGACCATCGAGGTCGAAATAAGGTAAGCGTCGCGTGATAAGTGTTCGGGCACAGAAATCGTTTACGAGTGTAAGCCTTCGGAAGGTTTCATTTCGGGAATTTTGCTAAACAGTGCCGCTAGGGCAAATTCCAGTACTGTTGGGGTACCCCATTGTTTTTGAACTTGTCGCTCTATAGAAGAGTATTAGTAATCGTTATCAATATCGTCTGGCTTTTGATTACTTATGCGATTAACATGTTAATATTTTTTAAGAAGTATCATGAATATTGAAGTTTTAGGTCATAAGAAAAAATTTTTGTTCTGCCTTTTGGAGGCTTATTTTGCCCACGGAATTTTTATATCCGTTGAGGGAGCTCTCCGCCCATGTGCCTATGTAATTTATTAAATTTTGTTAGATATTTAAGCTCAACCTCGTGAAGAGGAAATAAACTTTATAACGTTTTTGCTGAATTTAACTGGTTTTCTAATTGTATATGGCCGAGTGAGAGGTCAATATGGTAAGTTAGGGTTGTCTAGGTAAAAAGGTTATCCGATAGCTGTAATAACGGGATGCTGTGCGGATCGCAGTATCACAGTGAAGCTACATACAAGGGCTTCGTAAGGGTGGGCAAAGCCAACGAAGACACCAGTCGGTACATATAACGCGCGTTAGGGTAGAGTTTTAGCCCTAGTCTCTCTTCAGAGCCACATAATGGCTTCTAATTCGGTGTTTTCTCCCTCTTATCCACTTCTGACGCAAATATTGTTCGGGCTTCATTCTTTTATATTATGTCGAAGGATACCGTGTGTGTGTAAGCCTCAGTATGTATTTAATTGTTGAGAGGCAGACTGTTGTTGTGCTAGGTGAGTAGAAAGATCCTCCCGTCCGGCGAACCCTACTGGACCAGCACTTAAACTCGTTGATTAACTCGGTCAAATTGCAGTATATGCCCATATGCCATAGTGGCGCTTAACGTGGGGCCCGAGTTATAGTTCGTTGTTTAGTTATATTAGTATAGAAGGTTTATTTGAAGGATTGAAGGATTGAATCTTAAACGTGTTCCGACGAGATTGCTTCGGGGCAAAGAAACCCTCTTAACGAACTTCTGTTGAGCGTCTCTGCTTGTGAAGTCTTGTTCCTGCGACGGTGTCAGGGGCAATTGCTTCAAGTGGAGAACAGACTTAGGTTTTTAGAAGTTCATTATATTTAGATTGTTAGAGTCAACAGTAGAATGTTTTGTACAATTGTGTTGTCGGACAACACGTAAGTCCCGGTGATGATCTATATGTCTAACCGAGTTGCGACGCTTTGCCCGACACATGATTGTTAGGACATACGGTCAAACTTGTGCGCGTTTTGGCCGTTAGCATCATTTGGCCACCCGTAGTTCCCGGCGTGGGTCTTCCGATCCAACCGTGTTGCGACGTGGGGATAAATACATGAGCGGCGATGTGTTCGCTTCGTATTTGTTCTGTTTTCATGCTAAAGTCGTAGTTTTCGCTTGCTACTAGTCAGTAATGACTAGGCTGAACACAAAGAAAGTGTTCGGGGAACTCTGGAGAGTGGGTCACGTAAGCGTGGTATTAGACTCATTACGTATGCTCTCTGCTTGAGTCCCAGTTTGCCTTTCCGAATGTGTTCGTGGTCTTTATGTGTTCTGAAGAATTTTTGAGTCATGTGATTATAATCGACGTTACGTGGATAAACTTACCTTGATATACCCCTACTTACCGTTTATCTACTGTACAAGTTTTAATCTGAATACAAGTTTGATGAAAGTTTGTATTAGGCTTCGAAATGTTTCGCAAATGCATCGCTTTTAAATTAGTGAAGTTTTTCTTTGTGCTTTAGCCATTTGGATTTAATCTTGATCTTACCTTCATACTGAAATTTTTTTTATATTCCTTACATTGATATTCATACTTACAGTGCAATTCTCGACTGAGTGACAAGCGCATTTGTCGCGATAGTAAATACATGTGTGACAAGCACTTCAATTTGCTATTCTGGATGTCAAATTAAAGCTCTTTTTGTTTTGTTGACAATGATAGTTATCTCAATAGCACATGACAATAAAAATGTTGTGTAAATAAACAGCACAAAATTAGAAAAATGGCTATATCTCGCAAACGGAGTATCCAAACTAAAAATTAGCCAATTTATAACGGTTTCCAAGAGTTTTAGAAAAGTTGGTTAAATTCATATGGCAAAAAGATTTTGCGATTTTGGTAAGAGCATTATGATGTGAATTGAACCAAGTTTTCTAAAACCACTGGAAACACGGAAAATTGGTTAATTTGTTGTTTGGACTCTCCGTTTAAAGAATATTGATATGTAGCAATTTTTCTAATTGGTAATAAGTAGGGAGTAAGTACACAAATTATCTTGACGAATCACACAATTTGCAGAAAACCCACATTGACTTTTTGGTGCACATTTGTGAATTTTTTATTATTTTATTTTCTCTAAATGCATATTTTGGCAGTTTTCGGGATAGGCTCAAAATTATGCCAAGAAATTAGTCGAAAATACTAGAACATGAAATTGAATTCAGTGAATTCTTGAATGACGGACCCATGGAACCCACTTGGTACAAAAAAGGATTTCGAGGACGATGTGGTGGTTTTATGTACTTCTTCGTAGAAGGCCTCGAAAAAAGCCAAAACAAGATAACTCGATTAGTTATCGGGTCAAAAGCCTGCTTCGTTTCCGATTCACAAGACCCCCTACAGCGTGGGAAATTAGGGTTATTTGAGTCCCCAGATGACGCACCACAAAACTAAAGACTTCATTAAATTTGCGTGAAGAATGCGTTTCATTTCTATAACCACACTTGCCAGTTTTTGTCCGCGCCCAATTGTACCCGTATTTTCAACGCTGCAAGCCTCACATTATAAAAATAATTTTTCGTGTTCTTTATTTTTCTCTAATTTCGTTAACGTTATTGGCAATGTATTGCTGAGCATGTATTAGGAGCATATTGTTCAACAATAAAAGCATGAAAACCCCAGGCTTATGCCATGTTAGGCAAAGGTATTGCCAGATGGAAAAATTATGAATTTCTGTTGTTTTCAACAAACACAAAATTTCTTAATAATGTAGCTTTTAGGTTTGGTAACAGTGGCACTATTTTTAAAACAAAAAAGCTTTAGGCTTGTCACAGCAATTCGAGAATAGATAACTGAAATATCAGTGACAATCATCTCATGAATGACGGTTGTCATGAATTCGAGAATAGCAGTGTTAAGCATAATTACCAGCAGCCACTGCAGCCGCGACATCAGATTTTGCCGCTCCCGCGTCAGTGGTGGGATCAAGCGGGCACGTGCACCCTCAGGTACTGAACACCCGTCGGAGATTTTGGGCTCTGTGGACCAAGCGGAATCATTCTAATCACCTGATTTTAGTGCACTCACCGCAATGGAGGCGCAAGCAGCGCGGCAGACGCCAGTCCAATCAGATTTCAAGTATTACCCAGGCCAGAAGCAGACGCCAGGGATAGAGTAGCGCCAGAGATGGACGGTGAGGCCCTGATACGACAAACCGCTGCGCCGGAAGGGTACCAGCCCACCCCTTATGATGATTCTTGAGCCTGAAGCGGTACCCGTTACCCACTGTTGGTCATCCACGACGACCTCACGGATTACGATTGAGCAGTAATGTCCAGCAAGTACCTGGAGGGAACTTTTCGCCTTCACAGGAATCCGTCCCAGCGCGAGCTGGGACACAGCGAGATGCACCACGGAACACAGAGGGTGGGGGACGATTCGATCACTATGCCCCGAGAAAAGAGCTGACCAAATGGGGACTAAAGTTTGATGGGACGCCCAAAACAGTGCACATTCAAGATTTTTTGTTCCAGGTAGGAGAACAATGCCGTGACAATGAGTGCTCCGAGTCTGACTTAATGAAAGGACTTCATCACCTATTGGAGGGCTCCGCCAAAGTTTTCTACTGGGATTATCGGAAAACAGCTCCCGTGCTCAGCTGGAGGAACCTGTAGCGACCCATGTTGACGCAGTTCCAGCACCACGAAAGTGAATTCCAGTTTCAGATGCAGATCTTGAGCAGGAGACAGCAGTCGTTTAAGGAATATTATAACGCTATCAAGCAGTTAAGAAACCAGCAACGAACTCCGTATAGGGAAGCGCGGCTAGTAGAGATTATGAGAAGAAACCTCAAAACGTCCCTGGCGCAGTTGTTGTTCCCGATTCGAGTGGATACCCTCAACGAGTTTAGCCCAAAAGTTTGGAGGGCTTGTAGGGTTGAATATCCTTGGCTGTAGTTTGTCATCGCACATTTTCTGATCGAAATTCTAAGGCAAAGTTACTGGCTGGGAGAATATTTGTTTTTGTTCAATTTATGAGGTACCTGGTTTTGGAATGTCGTAAGTTTTTTTTTCTCAAAATTTTTCATTATATATAAAACTGTTGAATTGATAAAGTCGTTCGGGTAAAGAGAAAAATTGAGGCAAGGCCGGGACAATCATTTGTTGGAGGCCCTAGTTTGGTTGATTCGAATCAAGAGAGGATATACGGAACTTAGGGCACATTCGTAATTTATGGCGAGCAAGTGATAGAAGTTAAGATGTATTTTTACGTTAATAAAATCATTTAGGTTAGCTTTTAGAGAATCTTGGATTGGAAGACAGTTTTAATTTTGGCTGTGGGATTGTCTATCCCGCAGCCTTCTGTTTTTTTATTAAGATCCCTTATAATTCGAAATATTTGCCAGGATAAAATAATAAGGACTTTACCCTATGACTACTGTAAATCAACATTGAATCAGTAAATGCTAAGGACAAGCAATATTCATCTGAATGTTGAGAAATTTATGAAGTTCATCCAGAAATTAAGATAACGGGAGGATACATGCTGAAGATTGAATATTATTAGAATATCACGATTATTCTGGTATCATTTTAAGAATTATTGAATAAGCATCATTTGTTTAACTAAGACACACGGAATACCTTATAACTTTAGCATAAATTAACGGCTTCAATACTAAGTTCCGGTCTTCAAGGCTTGTCGACGATGGACATTGAAATGTGAGTATGAAATACATTAAAATTTTAATTTTACCACATTACAAACATGAATTAAAGCATAAGTATAATAGTATAATCAATAATTATAATACAATATAATTAATATAGTAATGATTAATTAATGTATTAATAGAATTATAATATTGTTATAATTATGTTTGGCATTTACGATTATGAACTGCAACTGCATTTTTTTTTTGTTATTCGAAACATAATCATTAATTTGTTTAAATAGCATTTTGAGCAATTTATAATTTAATCTTGTTGTTGTGAACTAATGCCCGTGAAATTCGTTATTTTAAATTTGAATTTATAATTCTGTTATTTTTACTTATATTTTGAATATTTTGACTTATTTGTTTATTTTGAATGAATTGCTCAGAGTCGTCTAATTTTCTATTTTTTAAGTAGTACTCGATTGCGAGTACTCTAGTATAGCGGTAACCGCTTCATGTGCCCTTTTTTTATACGGCAGCCATTTTATCTTTATTGTAATTACCAGAGATCGCTCATAGGACAGAATAAAGTAAGATTTTGTTTTTCAATTACTTAATTTTGATTATATTTTCTGTAAAAAATATTTTAGATAATAAAACGCCCACTCTTAAAAAACTTTAAAAACTAAAACCGCCAAAGGGTTGTTTTATTATTATTCGAAGCCGGTCACTGCCGTGACTCCCAATACTCGTTGCAGCCGCAACATTTTTTATTATTTTATTTCGACATTTGCGTTAATGCCAAGAAGAAGCGAGCGATTGACAAAAAAGATGCCTAAGAGCCAGACAGACAATGGATCGCCACCGATCAATATCGGGTCATCACCAAGCGAGAGTGACGACGAGAAACGCTTATTGAAAGCCCGGATACTCCTATCGCCGATTTGAAGAAGGACATGTAGACGCTGAAGACTACCATGATGGATTTAATGAAGAATTTCAAAACTCTTACATCAGTAGAAGCTTCATATGTCCAACAGCCCGTTAAGACGAATATGCCAAATGCTATGCATACAGTAGCTTCACCACTTGCCGAAGCAGCCTGCTCAAAATACCAAATGCCAACTACAGCCGATGAACCACCCTATTTTGCAACAACAACTGTAACCAATGCTCCATACTACTTTCCAACGAATACACACTCACTGCCGAACATGACCACATTGCCGTCATCTATAACACAGACACAACAGCGGAATGTATGTGAGTATTCAATGCCTTATTCATTTGATATCCCCCCTAATACTGCACAACCCCTTGTGCAAACGACCACCTCCCTTGCCCATTTTCCGCCACAATCGACAACACTGTTTCAGCCTCAGCCACCGCAAGCGTACACATCATCTACGACGCGTATGCACCCAGCGGTCACATCGACAAGTTTGCCACAATACCTTCAATGCCACAAGCCTACAACTATCACCAACAACTCCGAAAGCTTCACGATTTGCCCCAGTTTTCCGGGCGGCCAGAACAGTGGCCGATGTTTTTAAATTCCTATAGAGAAACTACAACACATTTTAGATACACGAACTTGGAGAATTTAATGCGTTTGCAAAAGTCTTTGATTGGTGATGCAAGATCTAAAGTAGAGGCGTTTTTGATACATCCAGAGAGTGTTGGGCAGGTTATAAATACCCTGGAGTTCCACTTCGGTCGACCACAAGTACTCATCCGCAGTCAAATTGCCAAAGCTCGTGCGTTTCCACCGATATCTACAAAGAGAATGCATGAAATTGTAAATTTTAGCACCATGGTGTCGAACCTCACTATATTTTTGGAGAATGCTAACGCAACGCCTCACCTAAATAATCCGACACTATTGGATGAGTTGATCAATAAGCTGCCACTACACAAACGGGAAGAATGGATGAAACATTCGACGAACAACCTCGGAATGTATCCTAGTGTAAGAGAGTTTAGCTCGTGGCTGCATAATGTTGCAAATTATGTTTCCCTTGCTGTTGAAATTGATCCTCACAGAAACGAGGTTACCTTTAACAAAAGCGACAAGACAAAACAGTCCTTTTCAATAACAACAGAAAGTCGACTTACCAAATGCATGATGTGCCATCAGAATCATCCACTTTACGGCTGCGACAAATTGAAAGAATCCTCATCCTCCGAACGTTGGAACTTTGTGAAGAGACACAATCTTTGTTTTGGTTGTCTTCGTGTCGGTCACGCTTCTGCTCGCTGTCCGACCAGACGTCAATGTGGTGTGCACAAGTGTGTTAAATATCACAATAAAATTTTGCATGAAGATAATTATGCAAACAAAAACCCGGACAATAACAAACCGAAACCGAGTGTTGTGACAATGAATTTAAATAATGAAAGCAAAGGTGGTGACAATGTACCGATGAATAGAGTAGTCGATAACAGCCCCGTGAACACAATTGTTGAGGAATCGATTAGCGGTGAAACGTTGTTTAAGTTTTTGCCAGTTAAATTAAGAGGTCCGAAAGGCTGTATTGAAATTGTAGCTTTTATAGATGAAGGGTCAAAGATCACACTTTTAGAGAACAAAGTAGCAAAGCAGATCGGTTTAAAGGGAAATTCAAGCAATTTACGTTTGGGATGGATTGGAGGAAGAACAACTGATGAGATTTCTGAAAAGGTCGATATGGAAATATGCCGTGTGGGTAAAAACGGATTTGAATTTCAAATTAAAAATGTTTGGACAACGAAAAATTTAGAATTGCCGTCTCAGTGCCTACACTTAAACAACTTTAGAAGACGCTTTTCTATCTTAAAAGGTATCGATATAGACGATTATGATGCGCGGCCTAAATTACTTATTGGTTTGCCTCATATAAGACTCGTTCGCCCGTTAAGTGTTGTGAATCTTGACGAATCTTTTGCCGTTCATAAGACCAATTTGGGGAACATATTATTTGGATCTAATGAAAATTCTATAGAGGCCACGGTATGTCGAACTGATTTTAAAATATTGGAGGATATACAGAGACAAGTCTCTCAATATTTTGAGTTGGAGAATTTAGGCGTAAAGCACCATGAACCAGTAGTGTCTAACGATGATAAGCAAGCAGAAGAGATACTCAACAACACTACAAAGAAAAAAACACTGGGATATGAAACTGGTCTATTATGGAAACATAATAAATACGATTTTAAGAATACTTATTCAATGGCTATGAAACGGTTACAGAATGTTGAGACCAAGATAGGTAAAAACAAAGAGTTGTCTGAATGGTATAAGGCAAAAATTGATGATTATATTTCCAAGTCATATGTAAGAAAATTATCTCCGGGGGAGTGCCAATCCATCGAAGGCCGCACCTGGTATCTGCCACACTTCGTTATAGTCAATAAAAACAAACAAAACAAACGACGTCTAGTTTTCGATGCCGCCGCATGTGTCGACGGTGAATCATTTAATACAAGATTATTGAAAGGTCCTGATAAATACCAGCCGAGGTCATTGATATCAATATTATTTAAATTTCGACAACGGAAAATTGGCGTTTGTGCAGATATCAGAGAGATGTTTCACGGAATATCGATTCGAGAAGAAGATCAAGTAGCTCAACGATTTTTATGGCGCAATGATGTCAGAGGACCTCCAAGTGAATACATCATGCAGGTTATGATATTTGGGTCTGTGAGCTCTCCCTGCTCAGCACAGTATGTGAAAAATATTAACGCAGAATCATACAAGGACACTCACCCTCAGGCGTATAGAGCGATTGTGGAATGTCATTATGTGGATGATTATGGTGACAGCTTTGACGATGATAAAGAAGCCATCTGTGTGACTAAAGACGTTGTCAGGATACAACAAGAGGCCGGATTTGAATTAAGGGGATTCGTGTCTAACTCGTCAAAACTTTTGTCTGCCATCAATGAAAGTGTTTATACCGAGGAAGAATTAATTTTGACCAATTTATGTAAGGATGAGGCCACTACAGAAAAGATTTTGGGAATGTACTGGTCGCCATCTGAGGAGGTTTTCTGTTTCGTCTTGAAGTCTGTCAGAGTCCCAGAGTCTGTTTTGAATGGTGAACGAAAACCGACAAAGAGCGAAGTGCTGAGCCTGACGATGTCAATTTTTGACCCATTCGGGTTTCTCGCTAATGTGCTTCTAAAGCCGAAAATACTTCTCCAAGAGTTATGGAGATACAACATTGATTGGAACACTCCGATTCCCGAGAGTATTTATATGCAATGGTACGAGTGGTACCAGAGTCTGCATAATGCGAAATTTGTAAGACTACCTAGATGCTATGGTCTGAACACTGTAGACACTTCGGTCAATAATGATTTGCATATTTTTGTAGATGCAAGTGAGGTTGCCTATGCCGCTGTAGCTTATTGGAGGATACGTGATACCAGTGGAGTTCGTATCGTATTTATTGCAGGGAAGTCGAGGTGCGCTCCCTTAAAGGCTCTTTCTATTCCACGCCTTGAGCTACAGGCATCCATACTTGGTGTTAGACTAAAAGATTCCATAATCTCAAGTCATGACATAAAGCCGAACAGCGTGACATTTTGGTCAGACTCGAAGACGGTCATAAAGTGATACGTTCCGATAGTAGGACATACAAGCAGTTTGTGGCACATCGTATTTCCGAGATTTTGGATACAACTGAGGTGGAACAATGGCGATGGGTACCGGGTTCGCAAAACCCAGCTGACGATGCGACTAGACCGCAGAACTTTTCAAGTACATCTTCAAATTCACATTGGCTAAAAGGACCAAGCTTTTTGAAATCCGCGGCAGAAGATTGGCCGAGATTACCAGACGATATAGACAATTACGATTCAACGACCGAAAAGCGCACCAAATTTATTTTTGCTACCAATGTATACTCCGTAATTCCCATTGAAAAATATTCGAACTTTTATAAATTGGTTAGAGTGACAAGCTGGGTTCGACGTGCGGTAAGGCTTTTTATATCATATGGCACAGGCCGTTCGGAATGCAGATTTAAACAGCAGAAGAACCTGAGCGTCGACGAGATTATTGAGTCAACAAGTCTTTTGTGCAAGATTGCTCAACGTGAGCACTTTTCAGAGGAATATAATCATCTTCAGTTGAAAAAGCCTATATCCAAGTCCAGTACCATCTATAAGCTGACACCGTTTCTTGGAAAGGATGATTTGATACGATTATCCGGCCGTATTAACAATGCAAGCTGCGTTGATACGGACACCAAAGAGCCTATAATCTTGCCAAGAAACCATCCACTGACAAGACTTGTTGTGATGCAATACCACGAGGATTTTAAACACCAGAACCATGAATCAATCTGTGCTGCCATTCGATTGAAATATTGGATTCCGAGTCTGCGACAATTGGTGAGGTCCGCAGGAAAAAACTGTCAAATTTGTAAAAACAGCCATGCAGTGCCAAGACCTCCCTTAATGGGGCAACATCCTATTGATAGGCTTACTCCGTATATAAGGCCATTTTCGTATACTGGCATAGACTAAATGGGGCCGTTTTTAGTGTCAGTCGGAAGGCGATGTGAAAAGCGATGGGTGGCATTGTTTACATGCCTGACTGTCCGAGCGGTGCATTTGGAAATAGCACACGATTTGTCGACAGGTGCGGTGATACTGTGCTTGCGCAACTTTATTAATCGCAGGGGTTTGCCAGTGAATATAAGAAGTGACAGGGGTACCAATTTTATTGGGGCTAGCAAAGAGGAGTTCGCGTTTGAAGAGGCAAAGGTTGCAGACGAATGCACGCGTCGTGGTATAAATTGGATATTTAATGCTCCAGCTAATCCATCAGCGGGTGGAGCTTGGGAACGGATGGTCCGCTCCGTTAAAAATGTTTTGGCTTTCACATTAAAGGAGAAAACACCACAAGTAGACACATTGCAGAGTCTACTCATTGAAGCGGAAAATCTAATAAATTCTCGTCCATTGACGCATCTTCCAATTGACACCTCGGATAGTGAACCTCTCACGCCCAACCACTTTCTTATTGGATGCCCTAATTCATTTCAGACGCCCGAAGTTCCGGAGAGAGTTTGCCTAAGAAAGCAGTGGCAAATAATGCAACAGTTGAAACAAACATTTTGGAAGAGGTGGGTCTTGGAATATCTACCTGAGTTGACTCGTAGGACAAAGTGGTACCAACCAGTGAAGCCCATTAAGATTGGTGATATGGTAATAATATGCGATGACAATGAGGCTCGTGGAGAATGGAAAAAGGGTGTGGTCGAGGAGGTGTTCCCAGCAGCTGATGGGCAGGTTCGCTCGGCGGTGGTAAGAACTTCGATTGGCAAACTACGACGGCCTGCATCTAAGTTGGCAGTATTGGACGTTGGTGGTGAATCTCCCGAATCGACTCACGGGTGGCGGGATGTTGTGAACTAATGCCCGTGAAATTCGTTATTTTAAATTTGAATTTATAATTCTGTTATTTTTACTTATAATTTGAATATTGTGACTTATTTGTTTATTTTGAATGAATTGCTCAGAGTCGTCTAATTTTCTATTTTTTTAAGTAGTACTCGATTGCGAGTACTCTAGTATAGCGGTAACCGCTTCATGTGCCCTTTTTTTATACGGCAGCCATTTTATCTTTATTGTAATTACCAGAGATCGCTCATAGGACAGAATAAAGTAAGATCTTGTTTTTCAATTACTTAATTTTGATTATATTTTCTGTAAAAAATATTTTAGATAATAAAACGCCCACTCTTAAAAAACTTTAAAAACTAAAACCGCCAAAGGGTTGTTTTATTATTATTCGAAGCCGGTCACTGCCGTGACTCCCAATGCTCGTTGCAGCCGCAACACTTGTGTTATCAAAACTACGTTAGGCTGTTCACTTACACTTGCATTGTACTTTCATAAAGGTTTTTGTGTATTATATTTTAAATCTAGTCTGTTGCGTTCATAAAAATATATTAATAGTCATAATGATATCTGAAAATTGCTAAGCTATTTTCATTATCCACGAAAATGAAGGTTTGATTATTTAAATATGTAGTGGGCTGACGAGACTAAGAAGAGTCGGCAGGGTAGGGAGGGGGATACGACTCCATTGAGAGGAAACAACACCATCTGAAAGTGTTCCTAAAACATTAGCCTTTCCCCAGTAATACTTTGATTCAAATAAAATTCAAATTTGGTTATCAATCGTAACAGCTACCTACAATTTTATAACTATGTAACTGACCGAGATTTATCGCCTGAGGCAAGAACATCCCCCAGCCCTGAGCTCAGTCGGAAGTATAGGTAGCAACGGCTAAGGGCATAGAATCTGTTAGATGGCGGGTATTTACCAAAATGTTACAGGCTGAGTCGCTTCTGTCGATGCAGCGACAGATGCACCCACCGCGGCCAGTACAGACGGCTAAGGTACATGAGGTACCAACACAAATACTACCCGGAATTTAACGGACAGCATACCAGCTACTCAACTACTTGTTGAAGATGCAGCTGTGAACAATTTAAGGAACGGGATCCCTGCCGATAAGATTTTTGTACCTCCAGCTCAGAGGCCGCTTAAGCCATTGCATCAACACATGGCTGAGTATAATGAAGCTAGAGCCAGGATATTCGGTGAAGCCTCATATCGGATTAAGCGAACCAGATAAAGAATTGAGAGACGGCGGCTAGTCCGACGAGAGATAGCTGCCACCACATTGCTCGGGGGAGACGATTATCGCTTTTATGCGAAGATTAAAATTGGAGACATCGAAGTCGAAGGGCGAATAGATAGTGGGGTTTGGGTAAGGGAGCCCAAAGGTTGTGTCGCCTTATGAACAAAGTGATACCAGCCGCTATCCGTAACCGCGTCTTCGTCTACTTGGACGATCTTCTGGTAGTGTCGGCAGAGTTTCAGACACACATGGAGCTTTTGCAACAAGTTGCAGGTCGTCTGGAAACAGCAGGTCTGACGACCAACGTCCAAAAGTCACACTTCTGTTTTAAACAGTTGCGTTATCTAGGTAACCTCGTCGGAGGCGGGCATGGTATCGGAAGTTCATATCCGAATACGCCACCATTGCGGCACCTATTTCCGATACTTTGAAGAAGAGCAAAACCTTTTGCTTTACAGAGGAAACGAAGTCTGCCTCGATAAGTTGAGAAATGCCTTGGTGGCTAGCCCAGTGCTAGTTCACCCAGACTTTTCGAGGCGATTTTATGTGCAATGCGACGCCTCCGACTTAGGCGCCGGCGCCGTGTTGTTCGAGCGTGAACATCCGATAGCATACTACTCGCCCAAATTGACACCGGACTAGCGGAATTACACGGTGACGGAGCGAGAGTTGTTAACAGTGGTACTAGCCATTACAAAATGTAGACCGTTCATCGAGTTAATGGATTTCACGGTCTTCACGGATCACAGCAACCTTAAGTGGCTAATGTCTCACCGCGATCTCAGTGGGCGGCTAGCCCGATGGAGCCTGCATTTACAATCGTTTGACTTCGTAATCGATATCGCAAAGGAAAGCTAAACATTGTACCGGATATCTTGTCAGATATGCCATGGAAGAAGTGTCCGCAGATGTCATGGGATTAATCTATTTGAAGGATAAAGCTTTTCGAAGTGCAGACTATGGGGATTTGAAGAAGACCATAGAAAAAAACTCAGGTCGCTTACCCCATTTGAAAGTCATTAAGGGAATAGTGTATAAACGACCGAGGCCCTATGACGGCGTACCACTCCATTAGGACTTCGCTTGGAAGGTATGGGTGCCAATAGGGTTGACCCAAGGTATCATGGAGAAGTCTCACGTAGCCACGTATAGTAGGGCCCGTGGAGGGTTCCGCAAGACATTGAAGAGGATCAAGGAATATTTTTTCTGGCCGAACATGAATGCACAAGTGAAGAGTTATGTGGAGGCTTGTTATGTGTGCCGAGAGGCTAAGGCGGCCAACATCGCCTTAAGGTCACCGATTGGAAAAGAGATAGTGATTCAGCGGCCGTTCCAGCGTATCTTTGCTGACTTTTTGGGTCTTTACCCGCATTCGAAGAATGGCAACTTCATTATATTGGATCATCTTACAAAGTTCGTGATACTAAAGCCTATGTCAAAAGCAAGCAGCTAAAACGTGATTAAGTTTTTGATCCCGGAGATTTGCCATAAGTTTGGCGTGCCAGAGACTATTGTCTCAGATAATGGGCAGAAATTCATAAGTCGAGAATTCCAGGATTTTATAACCAACTTCGGAATAAGTCACTACCGAACCGCCGTGCTTTCCCCCCAGGCCAAAGCACCCGAAATCGTCAACCCATTAGTTCGTATCGTATATGATGGAGGCCCACCGAGAGTGGGACCGACACCTATCGGAAATTGAGTGCTCGTTGAGGTCCTCGGTACATAGTGCCATTGGCGTCACACCGTATTTACGCTCTTGGGTAACAACATGGTCACTCACTGAAGTATGTTTAAACTGGCGAGACAGCGAAAGAGCTTGACCGACATGGGTGGAGAGCAAGCTCCTAAGTCAGTGACGGAAGACCTAATTAGAAAAAAATACAGGAAAGCCTACACCAGGCCTACGAAAAGACTGCGCGTTCGTATAACACCAGATGTCGCTCTGGTAGGTATATTCCTGGGCAAGAAGTGTATCGGTGTAATTTCCAGCAGAGTAGATTTAAAGATAACTTTAACGCGAAATTAGAACAGAAGTTTTTAAAATGCCGAATCGTAAAGCCAGTTGGGAACAGCCTATATGAAGTTGAAGATTTGAAAGGCAAACATTTGCGAGTTTACCATGCCAAAGATCTAAAGCAATAGGTTGAAGGGAAAAAGTGACCAGGCTGAAGCCTGTAAGTATGTTGGATGTCCACAGTAACATGATGATTTCATTTTTGACTAGGTAGGCGTAAAAGATAAATTCTATTGCAAATCGCTAGAGAGACTGTACTCGACCTTTTATAATTAGGCTAGAACTTTAGACCCATAACCTTTTTCTATCTCGTTTTCTCGCTAATACTTAGAGGAAGTTTCCCTGTTCTCGTTTTAGGTAAGAACGAGTCAGGCCCAACTATCAAGACCCCAGAACTAGGTAGGACCAACGACGTGGCGAATCTGGTGGAGTGCAGCGTCTGTCTGGCAATAGCTGAGGACGGTCCACTTGTGGTAGCAGAGTGTGGCCATGCTTTCCATCTGGCCTGTCACGAGACTTGGCAACAGAACCGATCCGAGTGTCCCGTGTGCCGTCACTCCAACTATTGGTCGCACCCTTTTTTTTTGCGGTTCGGCATGCGAGAGAGATTGTACCCGCAGAAGCCGAGTTAGCGAAAAGAAGTAAATGTTTGACTGTCAGGCGCTCCGCAAGTTGCGTGATCAGGCCTGCCCGAGGTAGAGGGGCTCAAAGGCCGCATAGCGGCGTTACAGGCCCACCACGCAAGACAGGACGCCAACTAGGCACAGGTGTCATGCATCTTAAGGCACAGCATTCTGGTCAAATGGCGGAGGTGACCCGTAAAATGCAGAAGCTGGAGTTGGAGCTGTCCAAGTTGGGACAAGAAAACCTGCAAGGAAAGAGAAAACCGCAAGAGATGGGGTCCCAGTTGCAGGACATGCAACGGCAACGGGAGGTGCTGACGCTGCAGCAGCAAGGTGCTAAGCCAAGTGCTATGAGGTTATGAGGCTCATGGAGTGACTAGAAGTGGAATGCCCAGCTGAACAACTAACCGTAGTCTCATGCACCCCGCTGGTTTACATCCAGAATTCCTTGCCAAGTTCCCGAGGTTGGCAACAAGTGACCGAGCGGCGTTCCGCGGCTTGAATGTGATCGCCAGCGCCGCAATAGCGCGCCTCTACAAAATACTTGGTAGCCGTTCCTTTGGTCGGAGAGGCATTCGGACTATGCGCCTTGTGGAGGACCAGATCCTGTTCCACCTAGTAGGCGAGAATACCTCGCGCGAAATAGAAGATGAAGTGCAGCTGGATGAGATTCTGGACCTTCTGCCCAGCGGCTCCGAAACCAACTCCTGGATGTGAAACAAAAGTTACCAGAGGTGAAAATACCACGCACTCAAAGAAATGGATTCAGGCTTTGAGATGCGAGGTTGGTGAGAACGATCGTTCAACCTTCAGTGTTTCATTGCATCAGGACCACCTCTAGGGGTGGTGTTGATCACTCCGCTGATGAGGGACCTGAATGATTTTTCGTCTCTCATCACGTCTCTCCAGGGTATGGGTTTCCGTCCCTGAAACCAGGACGACAGCACGCGTCAACAGCTAGCGGTACCAGCATCAATCGTCGAGGTTGAGGAGGAGGGTCATTCAATTTTCACTGTTGCAGTGTATCAGGACTACCCCTAGGGCTGGTGTTGATCACTCCGCTGGTGAGAGACCTGAGTAACTCTTTTCCCATCCATTGAAATGGGATGCCCTCGGGATGGACGTGTTTGTGGCGGCTCAGTAGCGCCATCTAACGAGAAACAGCATTTCGAGATACCATCTGCAAGTATTGCAACAAGGCTCAAAAGTCCCGACACCACCGGCAATAACTACAACCATGTTCAAGAGTTCCGATATCACCTACAATAATACAAGCATACAAAAGAAAAACAAGTTTCGTCGTTTCTTTTACATTTGCTAAGGCACACCAGCGCAAAATGTTATCCACGACCACCAGTTTGGCTCACGCACGCGGAGAGTTCGCGAAAAGTGCCGTCGTAGAAGAAGCCGCCACTAGACGTCATTCTAAAAAGTCAAGCGTCTGCGAACGGAAGTACCCCCTGGAAAAATGTTCAACCTCCAGCGTGGAAGTACAACGACCCAATGAACCAAGGAGATTTTGGACAAACGCAAGTCCCGGAAGTGATAGACACCCTGACAACTCGGTAGAAGCTGGGAAAGCAGTCGTGAAGCCGGTAGCAGCAAATATCTCCAATTTAAGTGTGCAGTGTGGAGGTCTAGTTAGACCGCAGGAGGATTTATGTGTTTTTTTTTCATCTCAGCAGCCTCAGATACAGCGAATTGTTCGGCACGAAGAGTGGAGTGGCCGTGTGATGACCTTCTCGAAAAAACTCTCAGCCAGGAATCAGCAGGCCGCCACCAAGAAAATCTTGAAGCCAGCTACAACCCAGAAGCGGCAGCAGATAAGGGCAAGGTAATCATGTAAGAATCTCTACCAAGCAAGTGCTAATTGCTTTCGACATCTCGTTAGGTCCATACCTTAGACGGCAACACCGCAGTAGTTGCAAACGCTTAAGGCACCTTTCTGGCCTACTCTGCATTCGCCCCAGCGAGCGATTCATCAGCCGGGAATCTTTAGGCCCAAACGCGACCTTAGGCATCTGATATCGCCCCCCAGATCATCTATAGGACATCGGCAACATCCACCAGTGTTTTCCACCGAGACGTAAGCGCCGGCACCAACAGCATTAAGCTCCGCTTCAGCATCAGCCGAACGGTTATCCAGCAGAGGATCAGCCCACCAACTCAGCACGGTATGCCTCGTTGGAGGCCGAAGGTAAGTTCGATTTTTCGTTATCTATCGGACAGACGTAACCCCGTCAAGGGATAGACCTATAGTGATTAGAGTAGGTAGGATATGCTAAATAAATCCTGGCGCAAATAAAGTGTAACCAAGGCTTGAAGCATGAAAAAATGGCAGCATAGCCTATTTATAAAGTCTAACCTACAAACAGGGAAGTAAGAATTGTAAAAGTAAGAAATAGCAGAATCCGTAATAAACAAACAGATCAAAACCAGTTCAAGAATAAATAATTTTAAAATTAGATAAACGTCTGCAATTGTGATTAAGTTAATTTGCAACTAACCCAAAATTCTTGAATGTAAAAGTGTTAAAGAAAAAATAACTGAGAATACACTAAGATATTAAGAAAAGAAAACTAGAAATTTTGGTTAAGTTAATTCGCAACTTAACCAGAAATTAGTAAATATGCAGCGGTAAAATTTTCAAAATAAGAGCTGAGATTTTAGAATGCCAGTTTAAATTTTTGAAAGTGGGTTCTAATACTGTAGAAAGTCCACTTTAAATCTAAAATTCCGGGAATTCAGATATAAAATTTTAGAGATTTGAATCTAAGAGGTTCATTTTTGAAATCTTGGAAGTTCGAATCTAAGACTTTCCAGATCCAAGTTTAGGATTTTGGAAACTGAAACCTAAAGTTTTGAATTAAAAGTCTCATGGCCAGTTTCACAGTTGAAAATTTAATAAGAAAAATTTCTGTGAGCTTTTAAATTGAGCTTTTAAATAGCGGTTGTGAAACTCGCCCTTAGAAATTTGAATCTGACGTTTCCAAAAGTTAGAACTCAAAGCTTTGGAAGTTGGAATTTGAAGTTTAGGAGAATCCAAATTAAAGTTTTAGGAGGGCAGATCTAAAACTTTTGAAATTCAACACTGAAATTTTTCAAATTCAAGTCTAAGGTTCTAGGAATTTAAAACTGAAGTTCTGGAAGTTTCAGTTTGAAGTTTTGAAGGTTCCAATTCAAAGCTTTGAAGGTTTGAATTTAAAGTTGTAAAAAGCAAAGTGAAAGTTTTCGGATTTCAAATCTGAAACTTTCGAAATTCAACATTGAAATTTCCCGAATTCAGATCTAAAGCTTTAAGCATTCAAATCTGAAGTTCGGGAGGTTTCGGTTTGAAGTTTTGAAAGTTCAAGTCAAAGTTTCGAAAGTTTGGATTTGAAGTTGGAAAAAATTCAAGGTAAAGTTTTAGGAGTTGGAATTTAAAACTTTCGAGATTCACCTTTAAAGTTTTAGAAATTCGAATCTAATGTTTTAAGAATTCGAATCTAAAGTTTTAAAGGTTTAAATTTTAAGTTTTGACAAATCAAAGTTAACATTTTTGTAGCGCAAATCTAAAACTTTCGAGATTCAACTTTAAAATTTTGGAGAATCAAATCCAAAGTTTTAAGAATTCGAATCTAAAGTTTTGGAAAATTAAATTTAAAGTTTTAAAGACTCAAAGTTAACATTTTAGGCGCTCAAATCTGAAACTTTCGAGATTCGACTTTGAAATTTTGGAAATTCAAATCCAAAGTTTTATGAATTCGAATCTAGGTTTTAGAGGTTTAAAATTAATGGTATTGAAAATTCGGATACGGAGCTTTGGGAAACCGAATTTAAAATCATGGGAAGTCGAATCCGCAAATTCTCAAACACAGTTTCAAGGTTTTTGAAATTTATGTTTAAAATTTCGGAAAGTCAGAATACAAAGTTTTGAAGATTTAAGTTGGAGATTTCAGAACTTCAAATAAAGAGTTTTGGAAAACTAAGTTTAAACTTTTGGGAATTCAGATCTAAAGTTCTAAAAATACAAGTTTAGAATTTTAGAAATGCCAAATCTTAAGTTTTAGAAATTCCACATCAAAGCTAGCGCAGAGGCTCAAAGCTAAAATTCGGGAGCAGATCACTTAAGATGATGAAGTGAATCGGAATCTAAAGTTTTAGCAATATGACTTCGATATGTTAAAGTAAAGTAATATTTAAAGTTTTAGAAATGAAAGGTATTATGATTAAGTGAATTCGAAATTTTTTGAAAGTTAAAAGGAGATTTGAAACCTGGAATTTTAGAATTAAAGAAGGTTAATAAAGTAGTCGATGGGAAAACAAAAACGATCGAAATCAATAAGATTAAAGTCAGTTAAATGAGCGCTAACCTAATGAAAACAATTTAAGATAGACCAAGCTAAGATTTAAAATGAAATTAGTGGTTAAGAGTAATGAATCAAAACCTAAAATTTAATATTAAAAACATAAATGTTTTCCCATTACATCCCATCAAGGGACAGGGGAGAACTTCTCACAATCACTGAGCTGTGCCCTTTCTAGTGTTATACTCACTGATTGCGACCTACAGTTATACACCGGTTCCGAACGGTATTTAGAGAAGATTTTTCATGGCTAAATACTCGATAGTGTCGCCGTTACTATGGGAGGTGACCGCCGCCGAAAGAAATTTTGAGGTGATCAGGGCAGTGTTCGAATCCAGGATCTCATGTACGACAGGCGGGCACACTACCATTGTACCACCGACAGCCAAATAAATTAAGTGGATAAAATAAAAGGCCTGAGGCCTAAAATACGTAGTCCTCGACTGTAAAGAGTGACTTTTTTGTATATTTACACCCATGCGAATTGCCACACAGATTTCGTGTGTGGAATCGTAGACCATCGAGGTTGAAATAAGCTAAGCGTCGCGTGATACGTGTTCGGGCACAGAAATCGTTTACGAGTGTAAGCCTTCGGAAGGTTTCACTTCGAGAATTTTGCTAAACAGTGCCGCTAGGGCAAATTTCAGTACTATTGGGGTACCCCATTGTTTTTGCATTTCTCGCTCTATAGAAGAATAGTAGTAATCATTATCAATATTGTCTGGGTTTTGGTTGCTTATGCGATTAATTTGCTAATATTTCTTATGAAGTATCATGAATATTGTAATTGTAGATCATAAGAAAAACTTTTTGTTCTGCCTTTTGGAGGCAATTATTTTGCCCACGGAATTATTGTATCCGTTCAGGGAGCACTTCGCCCATGCTGCTATTTAATTTATTCAATTTTGTTAGATATTTAAGCTCAACCTTGTGAAGAGGAAATAAACGTTATAACGTTTTTGCTGAATTTAACTGGTTTTCTAATTGTATATGGCCGAATGAGAGGTCAATATGGTAAGTTAGGGTTGTCTAGGTAAAAAGGTTCTCCCGTAGCTGCAATAATGGGATGCTGTGCGGATCGCAGTATCACTGTGAAGCTAAAATGGATTCTTAAGGGTGGAGAAAGCCAACGAAGGCACCAGTCGGTACATATAACGGGCGTTAGGGTAGAGTTTTAGCCCTACTCTCTCTTCAGAGCCACATAATGGCTTCTAATTCGGTGTTTTCTCCCTCTTGTCCACTTCTGACGCAACTATTGTTCGGCTTCATTATTTTATTTTATGTCGAAGGATATCGTGTGTGTGTAAGCCTCAGTATGTATTTTATTGTTGAGAGGCAGACTGTTGTTGTGCTAGGTGAGTAGAAAGATCCTCCCGTCCGGCGAGCCATAGGCCCGGCTTAAACGCATGGTATACTGAGCGCCCTACTGGAAAAGCACTTAAACTCGTTGATTAACTCGGTCAAATTGCAGTCTATGTCCATATGACACCTGTCATCCAAAGTCCGAATGGTTTCAACGGCACATTTTCTTTTGACATGTATTTTTTGCTTCTAAGCTCATTTAAATGGTGGTAATCTTTTACAGGCATTTTATCTTTATGCTTACTCGGCGAAGACCTCGGTTAAGAACCACACCACACTTGGCAGAGCTAGCCTTTTAAGATTTATATGCCTTACTCCCAATTTTTGATATTTGTTCATTCATTCATTCATCTTGTTGCTTGCGATTTATAGGTCATTATTTAAGTTCCACATAAAGGTGTTTCGAAATATATAAAAGTGTGAGATACCTTAATCTGGGACGTCAATGATCTTCTTCCGAATTTTAGCTTTCAGCCTCTGCGCTAGCTTAAATGTGAAATTTCTAAAACTTTAGATTTGGCATTCCTAACATTCTTAACGTGTATTTTTAGAACTTTAGATCTGAGTAAAGTTTAAACTTAATTTTCCAAAGCTCTTAGTTTGAAGTTCTGAAATCTCCAACATAAATCCTCAAAACTTTGAATTCTGAATTTCCGAAATTTTAAACATAAATTTCAAAAACCTTGAAAATTCCGAATTGGCGAATTTTAAATTTAATTTCCCAAAGTTCCGAATCCAAATTTTCAAAACCTTTAATTCTAAACCTCTAAAACCTAGATTCAAATTCTTAAAACTTTGGATTTGAATTTCCAAAATTTCAAAGTTGAATCTCGAAAGTTTTACATTTGAGCTCCTAAAATGTTAACTTTGAGTCTTCAAAATTTTAAATTTAAACTTCCAAAACTTTAGATTCGAATTCTTAAAACTTTGGCTTGGATTCTCCAAAATTTTAAAGTTGAATCTCGAAAGTTTTCGATTTGCGCTACTAAAATGTTAACTTTGATTTTTCAAAACTTAAAATTTAAACCTTTAAAACTTTAGATTCGAATTCTTAAAACTGTGGATTCGAATTTCTGAAACTTTAAAGGTGAATCTCGAAAGTTTTAGATTCCAACTCCTAAAACATTACCTGGAATTGTTGCCCAACTTCAAATCCAAACTTTCGAAACTTAACCAAAATTTCTAGTTTTCTTTTCTTAATCTTAGTGTATTCTTAGTTATTTTTCTTTAACACTCTTATATTCACAAATTGTTGGTTAATTGCAAATTAACTTAATTACAATTTCAGACTTTAAGCTAATTTTAAAATTATTTGTTCTTGTACTGGGTTTGATCTTTTCGATTATTACGGATTCTGCTATTTCTTTCTTTTACAATTCTTACACGGTATCCTTCGACATAAAATAAAAAAAATTAAGCCCAAACAATAGTTGCATCAGAAGTGGACAAGAAGGAGAAAACACCGAATTAGAAGCCATTATGTGGCTCTGAAGAGAGAGTAGGGCTAAAACTCTACCCTAACGCGCGTCATATATACCGACTGGTGTCTCCGTTGGCTTTGCCCACCCTTACGAAGCCCTTGTAGCTTCGCCGTGATACTGCGATCCGCACAGAATGCCATTAATGCAACTACCGGAGAACCTTTTACCTAGGCAACCCTAACTTACCATATTGACCTCTCACTCTCACTATACAATTAGAAAACCAGTTAAATTCAGCAAAAACGTTATAACGTTTATTTCCTCTTCACGAGGTTGAGCTTAAATATCTAACAAAATTGAATAAATTAAATAGCCAAATGGGCGAAGTGCTCCCTGAACGGATACAAAAATTCCGTGGGCAGAATAAGCCTCCAAAACGCAGATCTAAAATTTCAATATTCATGATACTTCTTAAAAATATTAACAAAAACCCGGACAATATTGATAATGATTACTACTATTCTTCTATAGAGCGAGAAATGCAAAAACAATGGGGTACCCCAATAGTACTGAAATTTGCCCTAGCGGCACTGTTTAGCAAAATTCTCGAAGTGAAACCTTCCGAAGGCTTACACTCGTAAACGATTTCTGTGCCCGAACACGTATCACGCGACGCTTAGCTTATTTCAACCTCGATGGTCTACGATTCCACACACGAAATCTGTGTGGCAATTCGCATGGGTGTAAATATACAAAAAAAGGCACTCTTTACAATCGAGGACTACGTATTTTAGGCCTCAGGCCTTTTATTTTATCCACTTAATTTATTTGGCTGTCTGTGGTACAATGGTAGTGTGCCCGCCTGTCGTACATGAGATCCAGGGTTCGAACCCTACTTTGACCACCTTCAAAAAAAATTTTCTTTCGGCGGCCGTCACCTCGCATAGTGACGGCGACACTATCGAGTATATAGCCATGAAAAAAGCTTCTCAAAGTACCGTTCGGAATCGGTGTAAAACTGTAGGTCCCAATCACCGAGTGAAAACTGGAAAGCGTACAGCTAAGTGATTGTGAGAAGCTCTCCCCTGTCCCTTCATGGGATGTAATGGGAAACCATTTATTTTTATTTTTTTAAATCATCGTTTAACATTTTAATTAATCCGTATTAAAGTACAGTTTTATCTGCAGTGCCTAAGGATATTTAATATTAAAAATTTTACGTTTTCTGTTTCCCGATATATCGTGTGTCTTAAAGAGTTCGCATTGCTTGAAAGAGTGGCTAAAAATTTGACTCCCAGTATGCGCCACATCCGAGCCGAGCACCCACGTGCCTCAAATTCTACACAGGCACTAATGGCAGCAAATTCTCTCTCAAATAAAGTTAATTTAAATTATTAAATTACCCAGTTGGAAATTTCCCAACGACATCTTTCGTGACTAAGGGGTGATTAAGAGTTGGTAACATCATGAAACCTGGGCATACATAATACATATGAATCCCAGAAAATGACCATATTATCTTCCCCATTTTCAACCTTTTTGAAATAAATTCATATGTACTACAAATAAACTTTCAGTTTGAATTTCTTTGAAAACTTCAAATCCACCCAAATGACTTGCAGTTAAATAAAGCTGAATAAAGCATTGACTTTTGAAACAGTCAGTGATGACATAATGTTGACAAAGCAGTAGGACGGTCTTACATAGATTGTCAGTCATTTCACAATTTAAGCCACCTAAGTAAAACCAGTGACATGTCATGAAGATGTCTTATATAAATTGTCGTTACCTACTGAAACTGTCCTAAGGAAATGCTGCTGAATATGTCTTCTAGACTATTGAACATAGGAATGAACTTGAAGTTTTTGTTGATGACGATTTATTAAGCACGTTTATTGGGTTGCTTTATAACTAAATACAAAATTCAATTAAAATTATATTTTCAATAAAAAAGAAATTAAGATTAAATTACTTGGCTTTTTCAATATGCTAGGCGATAACATATGTATATATGTATGTATAAGATCTTTATTTACTCGCTGGCAGTCAAAAACGAAGAAGCAAAATTACAACGGAAGTATAGCTTATCTTTACATGGATACTCGTTATTGAATACATAGTAACCGGTGCGGAGTCGATAACATTTATACAGAAAATTTTCAATATTCTGGCCCCCTGTATGACGATTACACATTCCAACAGCCAATCTGGGGGGTGAGAAATACCAAGTCAGGGTGGTGGTACTAGGTCAGTATAGTAAAACCCCCAAAGGGTTTGGCATTCTCATGCCAAACTTTTTTTTATGACCATTTATATTTTTTCCTTATCTTGATGTTTGTTCGCTTAGTTTTAAATTTTTATCAACAAATTTGTTTTTGCTGAGAGATTTAAGAATTACATTTCCTTTAATCTATTGATATACAGTTTCTCTACGTAATCAACAGTTTTGCAGTTATAAATAAATTTATGAAGAAAAAAAATAATTTTTTGTCAAAAAATTAAATTCCTTTTAAGTCGTAAATAATCAAAACGGTAAAAAGTGTCAAGCCTTATGACTTTCACGTAAAGTCACGCAACCTATGATCAAAATGAAACATAAATCATAAAAATCGATGAACGCGTTTTCCTCTTATTCACAATTAAGTGAAGGTATCTCATTTTGACAGGAATAATGATATTTGTTTCAATGAATATGGATAAACGTACTAAATGAATTTTGAAAATTCGATAGAGGATATGTAAAAAATTCTTTGGAGAGAAGTTTGCTGAGTTTTTTTTATGGTTCTCAGATTTAAAAAACAAAGTAATAAACAAAAGGTTATTTGATTTTTATGAGTGCGGTAGCAAAGTAATAAACGCTCATAAATGTGCGTGGAAGCTGAATTGCTGATGTTGTTCATTTATGATACCTAATCCGTCCACACTCATTTGAAGGGAAATGGAATTTGAAAAATTTCCGCAAGTATTGCATTCGTCGCCTTTTTCCCTCTATTCCTCATTTCAAATGGCATAGCACCTTCATCAGATTCGGTAGCCAAATAGTTTGCTGAAGTAGTCCAGATGATGATGTAAATAATGGATTTTCAAGGATATGTGGACACCAATTCCCGAGAACGATGTTAACATCCTTGTGAGAGAAACATCGTAATTGCTAGAACGATGCTTTCCCAACAAGCCTTGTATTACTTCTTAGATTGCCTTCCAAGCATCCAATTCGGCGTCAATCAAAATATTGTTGAATGCGTCACTTTTAATTAGCTTTCGTATATCTGGACCATTTAGTACGCCTGATGGAAAACAATTAATTTGTTACGATGGAAAATCATGAGAAATGAATGTGATATTTGAAAAAATGAACTTCTTATCAATTCCAAGTTTAATATGCAGTGTAGGCAGCAATATCTTCTCCTTCGGTACTAGAGGCTCACGAATAATATTGACTATTTGTAACCTGCTGTGCTCTCTGAGTTTCCATTCGTGGCATGCATATAGGTCACCGGTAAATCGTGTGTCCCAATCGCACAAAAGCACATATATTTTATATAGCCGCTTTGAAGACCGCAAAGCATTGCTAGAACTTTTAAATCGCAGCATATGCGCCACATATCTTTCGCGTAGTTACCCATTTCTTTATTAGTTTTATGCTGTAAACCCTTCAAGCTGAGTTTCGTACTGTCAATAAATAATCTCCAGTCATCTGCTTCATATTTTATTTCCATTGCGTCCATCAATTTTCCTACTTCCGGGAAATAGGCAGAAGTTATTTCATCATTCACAAAAAATGAAGTATGGTGTGTTGCCTGATGACTTCGATAAGCTGCGACTTTCACACTGGGTGCTAAAAGATTGTTTGATTTCAAAAACGAAGCCAATTCCAATTTGGCAACAATTGAATCAAGCTTATTTTGATTTATTAAAATAACCTGATTGGGCACAGATGGTTCGGGATTATATGAGGTATCATCATTTAAACCATATATTGGTGCAAAACTCTGAGCAGTCATAGAATATACAATATCTGGGCTAGAAGCGTTTGGCATAGGAATGTGGTCCGAATGAGGCAATGTTGTTGCGATACTTGCAACACACAACGTAATTATACGATTTTCTTTCCCTTTTTCTCAATGTGGCTCCAATATTCGCACATGCATTGCAATTCAATGGATTGTGACCGTCGCCAGAAGTAGTCCAAGTCATTGGGATACCGAATGGCATAGTTTTTCGTCTTCTATTTTTCCAATCCATTAGACGATTGTAGCAGCTTTTATATTTGGCACTATAATTTAATTTAATTTAATTTAATTTAATTTAATTTAATTTAATTTAATTTAATTTAATTTAATTTAATTTAATTTAATTTAATTTAATTTAATTTAATTTAATTTAATTTAATTTAATTTAATTTAATTTAATTTAATTTAATTTAATTTAATTTAATTTAATTTAATTTAATTTAATTTAATTTAATTTAATTTAATTTAATTTAATTTAATTTAATTTAATTTAATTTAATTTAATTTAATTTAATTTAATTTAATTTAATTTAATTTAATTTAATTTAATTTAATTTAATTTAATTTAATTTAATTTAATTTAATTTAATTTAATTTAATTTAATTTAATTTAATTTAATTTAATTTAATTTAATTTAATTTAATTTAATTTAATTTAATTTAATTTAATTTAATTTAATTTAATTTAATTTAATTTAATTTAATTTAATTTAATTTAATTTAATTTAATTTAATTTAATTTAATTTAATTTAATTTAATTTAATTTAATTTAATTTAATTTAATTTAATTTAATTTAATTTAATTTAATTTAATTTAATTTAATTTAATTTAATTTAATTTAATTTAATTTAATTTAATTTAATTTAATTTAATTTAATTTAATTTAATTTAATTTAATTTAATTTAATTTAATTTAATTTAATTTAATTTAATTTAATTTAATTTAATTTAATTTAATTTAATTTAATTTAATTTAATTTAATTTAATTTAATTTAATTTAATTTAATTTAATTTAATTTAATTTAATTTAATTTAATTTAATTTAATTTAATTTAATTTAATTTAATTTAATTTAATTTAATTTAATTTAATTTAATTTAATTTAATTTAATTTAATTTAATTTAATTTAATTTAATTTAATTTAATTTAATTTAATTTAATTTAATTTAATTTAATTTAATTTAATTTAATTTAATTTAATTTAATTTAATTTAATTTAATTTAATTTAATTTAATTTAATTTAATTTAATTTAATTTAATTTAATTTAATTTAATTTAATTTAATTTAATTTAATTTAATTTAATTTAATTTAATTTAATTTAATTTAATTTAATTTAATTTAATTTAATTTAATTTAATTTAATTTAATTTAATTTAATTTAATTTAATTTAATTTAATTTAATTTAATTTAATTTAATTTAATTTAATTTAATTTAATTTAATTTAATTTAATTTAATTTAATTTAATTTAATTTAATTTAATTTAATTTAATTTAATTTAATTTAATTTAATTTAATTTAATTTAATTTAATTTAATTTAATTTAATTTAATTTAATTTAATTTAATTTAATTTAATTTAATTTAATTTAATTTAATTTAATTTAATTTAATTTAATTTAATTTAATTTAATTTAATTTAATTTAATTTAATTTAATTTAATTTAATTTAATTTAATTTAATTTAATTTAATTTAATTTAATTTAATTTAATTTAATTTAATTTAATTTAATTTAATTTAATTTAATTTAATTTAATTTAATTTAATTTAATTTAATTTAATTTAATTTAATTTAATTTAATTTAATTTAATTTAATTTAATTTAATTTAATTTAATTTAATTTAATTTAATTTAATTTAATTTAATTTAATTTAATTTAATTTAATTTAATTTAATTTAATTTAATTTAATTTAATTTAATTTAATTTAATTTAATTTAATTTAATTTAATTTAATTTAATTTAATTTAATTTAGTTTTTTCATCATTCACAAAAAATGAAGTTTGGTGTGTTGCCTGATGACTTCGATAAGCAAAAGATTGTTTGATTTCAAAAACGAAGCCAATTCCAATTTGGAAACAATTGAATCAATCTTATTTTGATTTATTAAAATAGCCTGATTGGACACAGATGGTTCGGGATTATATGAGGTATCATCCTATAAACCATATGTTGGTGTAAAACTCGGAGCAGTCATAGAAGATACTACAATATCTGTGCTAGAAGCTTTTGGCACAGGAATGTGGTCCGAATGAGGCAATGGTGTTGCGATACTTGCAACACACAACGTAATTATACGATTTTCTTTCCCTTTTTCTCAATGTGGCTCCAATATTCGCTTTTATTGATCATTAATTAATTTACAAAAATATTTTGATGTGAAAACCCACGAAGCCTTTTGGCTTGTCTGCGGGAGATTATACAATAATTTTCTTCAATTTATTAACAATCTCAGTATTAAATTGTACTTATGTTTGTATTCAAGTGTTTTAATTTCCAGTATTTTTACTTTTTAATTACTAATTAGTTCATTGCAAGTTTAAAAAGTGATTTTTAATCATTATATTTCTTCTTTGCGTGTCTTTAACGTTAATTATGTTTTACTATTTACATTAGGGATGTTGAGTTCCTTAGCGGCGCTGTTGTTCTCGTTGGTGTATTGTTCTCTCATGTTATTGTTGCTTTGACTGATATTGCTGGTTAGAGTGTTGTTTGTAATCGAGTTGTTATTGTTAATAGTGGTGTTTTCATTGCTGATATATGTTTCGTTTTCCAATGTGCCTTGGTTGCTGTAAGTTGCGTTATTACAATTGTTGTTTGTGTTTGGATGATTATTAGTAATGATATTATTGTTGCTTTCTGTTGTTATTTGGTTGTTGTTCTGTGTGAAGTTGTTGACGTAGTTTGCTGAGAATCGTTTGTTTTTTAAAAGAATTTTTGGAACTCTATTTTGAGTCATTTGTAATGCCTTGCAGTGGGATGCACTGCCCCATCCTGAAAAATATGCCTGTCTTAGCACGCTATAAGTTGCACAGTTGGCCTGTCTTAGCACGCTATAAGTTGCACAGTTGCTTAAATGGTATAGTGCGTGCGCTGACTTTCTAAGCTTCTTTTGCAGGTCTTCAACGTGTGCGTTCCATTTAAAGTTGTTATCAACAAGGACACCAAGATATTTATAGGTTGTTACCTGTTCGATGAATGTTGAGCATGTATCTGTTGAATTGTAAGATTTATGTAGACAATCAGTATTGTGAAATTTAATTGCAGCAGTGTAATTGTTGAAGTGTGATGGTTTTATATGCATAATTTTTGTATTAGATGCATTTATGACGAGACCATTGTCATGGCACCATTTCGTTGCAATATCAAATTGATTTTGCATGATTTCCGCATATTCAATGTTTTTATCAGCAACTACAATAGCAGTGTCGTCTGCATAGGCAAAGGATTTGCTACCACGCAAAACGCGTAGCATATCATTTGCGTAAATGATGTATAGAATGGGCCCGAGTTTTGAGCCTTGCGGTACTCCACATTCCGTTGGTATTTTATTAAATAAATAAATGGTTTCCCATTACATCCCATGAAGGGACCGGGGATAACTTCTCACAACCAATGATCTGTGCGCTTTCCGGTTTTCACTCACTGATTGGGACCTACAGTTTTACACCGATTCCGAACGGTATTTTGAGAAGCTTTTTCATGGCTATATACTCGATAGTGTCGCCATCACTAAGCGAGGTGACCGTCGTCGAAAGAAATTTTAAGGTGGTTGGAGCAGGGATCGAACCCAGGATCTCCTGTACAAGAGGCGCGCACACTACCCATTGCACCACCGACGGTCATTTTATTACTTAACTTATTATCTACTTTCACGCTGTATGTTCTGCACTGTAAATAGTTTTTGAACCACATCAAAGTTTCGCCCCTTATTCCGATGTTTTCCAACATTTGTGTGAGTTTTGAGTGCGATAAAGTGTCGAATGCTTTGCTAAAGTCAACAAATAATACTAAGCAATGCATTTGCTGACTAAGCCATTTATTTATATGTGTTGAGAAGTTACCGAGCAGCTTGTTAATATTTTTTCCTTTCTGAAAAGCGAACTGACTGTCGTTTATGATTTTGTACTTTTTCAAGTATTCCGTCAGTCTTCTGACTACAATTTCCTCGAGGATTTTTTCAATTACTGGAAAAATCGCTATTGGCCTGTAGTTGTTGTAATCCGATTTGCTGCCACTTTTATGAATTGGTCTAATAACAGATGTTTTTAACAACGTTGGAACTACGGATTCTTCTAGACTTGAGTTTATTAGTCTAGTAAGAATTGGCGTAAAAATGTTGGCATTATTCTTAAGATCTTTCGCCCTAATACCATCAACACCTGCACTTTTATTTGTGTTTAGATTAATTAAAATGCTGTATATTTCTGCTTCATTGGTTTGAGCAAAGTACATTGAGTTTGGTTGTGTTCTTCCGACAACGTTACTTGTTTTTATGTTACATTTGTGTATGATTTTGTTAACGTTTTCTTTAAGTCTTGTAGAAAAATTGTGTAAGATTGTGTTTAAATTGTCATTTTCAAAGTTTTTCAGTATTATTTCATCAATATTGTATGTTTTCTTGCCGATAATTTCATTTATTATTTGCCATGTTAGTCTCATATCACGTCTATTTTCTATCACTCAGTCTGCGACATTCAAAGCGTACGGACGTGTTTTTCTTGCATTTCTGCACAAGCAAATATCTCTTTTAAAATAAATAAAAAATGAGTATGAACGAAAATCAACTTTCGGTGCCTGAAATAAGCTCTATCGGTCTAGAGTGTGACACTTGTAAACGACAAATTCCCTACTTGAATTATGTTCAGTGTTATAATTGCAACCGAAAATTTAATTTTTCACCATGCACTGTTCTCTCTGAGAGCTCGTGGAATAATATGGGTTCCGTGAAAAAGACAGAGCGGAAGTGTCAACACTGCAAACCTCGCAACAAATCACCAAACAATAATTCTCAACAATTTGTTTACGCGGAACCTCTGAATCCTCAAAAACATGGGCGAGATGAAGATGACGAGTCCATGGAAAATAAACGTAGGAAGAATGCAAACGCCAACGAATGTAACTCCCAACAGTCGGACATTGCTGAGATCAAGTCCGATATGAAGGAGCTAAAAGATACTATGCAACAACTTGCAATGAGCGTGATCTCTTTGAGCACATCTAATAAAGAGATCAATGAATCCAGTAAAGAGATTAAGGAAGAGCTGGAAAAGAATTTCAAAAAAATCAACGAAACATTATCAAACTTAACAGCGGAGGTGAATGAACTCAAAGACAAGGATAGACAACGTGAGAAACAGATGCTTGAAATGGACAAACGATTACAACAACTGGAGCAACAGGCCATAAGTAAAAATATTCAGATCACAAACGTCCACGAAGAAGAGACTGATGGCATACAAATTATAAAAACATTATCATCCTCTGTGGGTATTGAACTAACCGATAATGATATTGTGAGCACGTACCAAGTAAAAAGCAAAAACAAAGTTGTAATCCAATTTGCGGCAATGGATAAGCAAAGTGAATTAATGAGAAGGTTAAAGAGGCGAAAAGTCGATACCAGTGTCATAAAGGAAGACAAAAACAATCCAACACATCAATACATATATATTAACGATGAACTTACTGCAAACAATAGGCGCCTTTTGTGGATGGCCAAAACAAAATCAAAAGAATGTGGTTGGAAGTTTGTGTGGACACGAAATGATCATATATATGCGAAAAAAACTGAAACATCGGTGGCAATAATTATTTCAAATAGTGCAGACATAGAAAATATAACCAGCACAATTTAGAAACAAAAAATAAAAACACTCAAAAATTTTCTAATTACGTACAAAAACTGTTAAATAAAGTCAAGAAACTTTTCCTTAATTACACGTCAACAAAATTTATTTTTCTTCTCTTAATTTCCATCAAGCATCTACAAAATTACAAAATTATAAAGTGAACTACTGAATTTTTGAATTGAATTATTTCATGGTTTTTAAGTTTAATTATAACTAATAATAAAAGTAAAAAAAAAATTTATAAAATGTGTTTGGCCAACCAAACAATACACAATTTCGAAGAAATTGATAAAAATTGGCTAAACAGTCCCCTAACATTCATACATATGAACATACGGTCTCTAAGAAAAAACTTCAACGTTCTATTATCGCAAATATACCCAATAATAAATAAAACACGGCTTATAATTCTTACTGAAACTAACATTCAAAACGAAGAAAACCAACTTTACCAAATTGTGTGATTCAATGCAATTTTTCTAAACAGAGAAGGCAGAGGAGGAGGAATTGCAATTTACATACAAGAAGACATACTATATGAGCATATTCAAATTACCAAAACATCTCTGGAAATAACAAAAATTGATATTAAAATAAACAACAGAAGTATTGCAGTCATACCAGTTTATCGCCCACCAAATCAGAACATAAATACATTTATTTTCGAGTTAGAACAAGAACTCAGTAAAATAGCAAGTAAACAAAACATAATACTGGTAGGTGACATGCACATAGATTTACACAAAACCAATACAGCAACAACAACAACTTATTTGGAGATGCTAGCATCAAACGGCCTGCAATGCATGGTGACTGCAATGACGAGAGAAGACGTAAACAATAACACAAACACGTGTATTGACCATTTCTTCGCTCGTTGTAATGAGACAAAAACACAAGCAAGTGCGGTAGTAATCACAACAACAATATCGGATCACTTCACTGTTTTTGGGTGTGTACAAAACAAAGACAGCACAAAGAATAACACAAAAAACTCAGCACAGTGTGACGAAACCGAATATATTGATAATAAAAAAGTAAGCCAATTAGTAAATAACACAAACTGGGAAGAGATAATAAATCGTTCAGAAAATGCTAACGTATTGTTTAATAATGTATGTAAAGTTTTTGAAGAAATTTATGCTAAATCAAAACAAAATCAAATCAGGATAAAAAGCGAAATGATTACCCTTGGTTGAATGAAGAACTACTTAAATGCTGTGAAATACGTGATAATCTTTACAAAAAATGGGTAAAAAATAAAAATAACAAACACAACGAAAACGTATACAAAAAATTTAACAATAGTTTAAATAAAAAGATTATTTTAGCAAGAAATGCTTATAATTTTCGGGAATTCGTCAAAAATAGAAAAAACATACGGGTTACATGGCAAATAATTGGCAGAATCATAGGAAATAAAACACAGAACATTGACAGAACAATAAAGAAAAACTTCTCTAGCGAAACAGTCAAACAAATAGCTTCTAATTTTGCATTAAAATTTAATTCCAATGTACAACACATACTGCACAATTGTACAACAATTACATTACCCGCGACATATACAAGCACACCGAACTCGATGTTTATGACTCAAGCAACAGAGCACGAAATTTTCAATATATTGGCAAACCTTAATCCCAGAAAAAGTGCAGGAGCGGATGGAATCCGATCAATTGATCTCAAGAAAAATGCTAGACTCCTAACACCAACCATAACCAAATTAATTAATAGTACCTTTGAAGGATCCACAATACCACAAACTCTGAAAACCTCAATAATTCGTCCAATTTACAAAAGTGGCAAAAAATCGGATTATAACAATTATCGACCAATATCTATACTTTCAGCTGTGGAAAAAGTTCTAGAGGAAATAGTGGTGAGGAGGCTAAATAACTTTCTCTCCAAATACAATATTATAAACAAGCAACAATTCGGGTTTCAGAAAGGCAAAAACATAAACCAGTTGTTAGGTTTATTTGCCAATCATGTTAATGAACGGCTAGACAAAAACCAGCATTGTTTAGGCCTGTTTATTGATTTCAGCAAAGCTTTTGATACACTGTCTCATAGTAAACTGATAGAAGTGCTTGAAAATACTGTAATTAGAGGAAAATGCATAGAGTGGTTCAAAAATAATCTTAATTGCCGAAATTACAAAGTTAAAATTGAAAACACAACGAGCCAAAGTATGCCAACCACACACGGTGTCCCTCAGGGATCTAAGCTAGGACCAATCTTGTATATATTATACGCCAATGATATGATGAAAGCTCTAAAAAACAGCACTGCATATGCCTATGCAGATGACACTGCTATCATTGTATCCAACGAATGCATCGATACGGCAGTTGAAACATTGCAATCAGAACTTAATAAGTTAACCCGATGGTGCCACGATAGAGGCCTTATTATCAACGCATCCAAGACAAAACTTATGCATTTTAGACCGCGTCATTTGCCACAAACAAATAAAGCTTTAATATTCCACGACAACAACTGCCTGCATAAATCATATGAAGTTCAAAGCAGAAAAACTGTACCAGATTCATGCTCGACAAAAATTTAACTTGTCCAAACGTACAAGTATTTAGGAGTTCATCTAGATGCACATTTTAAATGGAAACCACATATAGAATACTTGAAGAAGAAGCTAAATAAAGCATCGTACGCTCTATACCATCTTAGCAATTGTGTAGTACAAGACAAGTGTACTACTCATTAGTTGAATCCAGCCTACGGCATGGAGTAACTGCATTTGGTAGTTCAAAACAATACAAAAATCTACAGAAAACACAAACTCGCCTATTAAAAATTCTACTCAGACACGACCAAACAAAATACACTCAAAATCAAATTATTCAAAACAATACGAACATTACACAACCAAACACATATCAAACAAATGAAATAAATAACTTTCAAAACAACACATACATTACTCATCCAAATAGAAATGAAACTAATATTCGTATAAACTCACAAAGCTCAAACAATTTAAAAAGTATCTTCAATATAACAACAATAACTGAGTTCTATAATAACCCCACATTGCTACAACGAATTAGCCACAGACACAGCACCAGAAGAAGAGAACAAGGACGTTTCGTAATTCCAGCATTCCGAACAGACTATGGGAAAATCTCGCTAGCCAGAACACTGCCATCAATCATGAATGCAATGCCAACATATCTTTTAGATATTCAAAATAAAACAAGTAGAAAAAAACTCATTAAAAATTATTTATTACTTAATCAAAAATAAATATATTATAACTTATATTATAACTTATAAATGCAAAAATGAATATACATTGTAAATATTAAAATTTGTCAATTTTTATAGCTATTACACCCGCAGACAAGCCAAAAGCTTCGTGGGGTCTGAATTTTTCAATTGTCAAAAGTAATGTTTATAATAAAATTTAAAAAAAAAAAATAAAATAAATTTTTTCTTAAAATAGCTGTTTTTAGCATAGTTTATTTTTTTATTCAGTGAGTTCCTAAATTTTTTATATTCACATTCAAATGTTTGATTTGTTTTATTATTTTGCCATTTTTTATAGAGAGTATCGCGTATATCGCATAGTTTTACTATTTCTTCACTGATCCATGGGTTAGATGACCTTTTTTTGCTCGTTTTATTATCCTTTTTTGAGTTTTCGTAAATGTTTCTAAATTTTATTAAAATGTTTTCATATAACTCATTAGTGTTAACTTTTTCAGTCGCCATTGCAGTCCAATTTATTTCTTGTATTTTTTTATTCACTTTATAGTCGTTTAGTCGTGGTACCTGGCACGTATTTCTGTTGGTTTCTCTTCCCTGATTATTGACATCGCCATCAACACAGCAAAATATCGAATAGTTATCGGATATTGTTGTTGATACAATCGTTGCATATGTATGTGAGCTTGGCCTGTGCATTTTTAATAACACATGATCTATGCAAGAGCTTACACCTTTCTCATTATCTTCACGAGTATTCTCATTTACCATACTTATCATTCCATTGGCGAGAGTCATGGTTATATTTTCTTTCTTAATGTCTATGTTCATATCTCCAATAATCACAACATCTTGTCTTTTCTTCACATTGTTGACAACAGTTTCAAGTTCTGATATAAACTCTCTTACATTTTGATGCGGGGGACGATATACAGATAGTAAAGAGGTTGTTTTGCTATCTATGCTCAGATCTAGTTGGAGTAGTTCATGGGTAAAGTTGATGCTCTGTTTTACATATACTGCAATACCTCCTCCTCTTCCCTCTCTGTTTATAAAGATTGGGTTGAAACCAGAAATGTAATAAAAGCTGTTCTCTAAATCAGAAATGTTCGTTTCAACCAGTACTATTATTTTAATTTTATTTATTATTTTGCCTATGGTTGCTACAAATGTAGTGAAATTTAGCCGCATGGATCTAATATTCATATATATTACTGATAATGGATATCTGAAGTATTTTTCATCAATTTCGCGAAAATTGCACAATGTTTGATTTATTTTGTCCCTTTTTATTTAAGTTTAATTGTCAGTAAAAAGTTCAAGGATTTAGATTGTACTGAAGTAGTTTTTTTTATTGCTTATTTGTTTATATTAACATTTATGGAATAAAGATATGAAATTTTCAATATTAATGAATGTTGGAAATTAACTCAATGTCGGCGGCGTTATTTACGACAATTAGAGCTGAGTTCTCATTTTTTTTGGCGAAAATATTTCCATCTCGTACCCAAACAAATTTCCAGTTGGATTCCTTGGCTTTTGTCTTAGCTAGCCATAAAAGTTGCCGATTATTAAAAGTGAGCTGATCGTTGATGTAGATATATTTATTGTTGCTTTGGTTGCTGCTGCTTGCGTTGGTGTTTGTTTCACTGTTTATAATTGATGCATCTACTCTATGACGTTCTATATTGTTCATAAACTCTTTTTTTTTGTTTAGGGAGGAGAATTCAACTATTATTTTGTCTTCTCTTTGTTTGAGGAGGATTGCTCTGTTTATATCACTTTCCTCAATATTAACTTTTATAAATTCGGCAATCTTTTTAACCACCTCATTCGGAGATATGTTTTTGTTGTTTATATTTTTAATTTCAATGTTTTTAGCAATATTTTGTTGTTCTAGTTTGTTTACTCTTGTTTCTAAAGTGTTAATTTGTTTTTCTTTTTGTTTATCTTTTTCGTTTAATTGGCTCACTTGCGCTACCAGTGCAGAAATTGTTGCTGTAATGCTTGTGAGAGCATTTTGTATGTCTTCTTTTATTTGTATGTTTGTGTTGTTTACATTCGTGGCAACTTTTTCTAAGCTTTCCTTGATGCCTTTTAAATCTGATTTTAGTTCTGTGACGTCAGATTGAACAGAGCATAATTTGTTGTTGACTTCAGAAAGAGACAACGACTCTTTAAACTTCTTCGATCGGTCACTGACATCAGAATCTTCATCATCGGTTCTTTGTTGTTTTTTAAGAAGGGTCTCGTTAATTTTGCCGCCAGTTTTGCATATTTGACACTTCCACTTTGCTTTTTTATCTCCATACATATTAGAATATGTGCTTTCTGAGAGTGAGCAGCATGGAGAGAAGTGATAGTTGCAATTACATGAGTGGCACCTGACGTATGTTTCGGATTTAATATTTTCCTTGCATTGATTGCAGAGAACACTACTCATTTTGAATTTTATATTTTCTCTTTTGTTTGTCTCTAGTTTTTTTGTGCGAATATTTCATGTGTGCTGCACCACACTTCGTAATTTAGGTTGTTTATATTGTTAAACAAACACAGCCAAATTATAAAAAATACGTGTATTTTATGGATTTTGTTTATTTTTTTTTTACAAATTTGTTTGGAATGTTTTAACTCACTTTTTCATCTATTTTGTTAGCAGAGATTATACTTTTAAACCGCAAATATTTGGCATTTACTAGGAGCACATTAAAAACACGACCGCTTGCAATGAACGCAGAAATGAAATGAAATGAAATAAAATAAAATGAAATGAAATGAAACGAAATTAAATTAAATTAAATTAAATTAAATTAAATTAAATTAAATTAAATTAAATTAAATTAAATTAAATTAAATTAAATTAAATTAAATTAAATTAAATTAAATTAAATTAAATTAAATTAAATTAAATTAAATTAAATTAAATTAAATTAAATTAAATTAAATTAAATTAAATTAAATTAAATGAAATGAAATGAAATGAAATGAAATGAAATGAAATGAAATGAAATGAAATGAAATGAAATGAAATGAAATGAAATGAAATGAAATGAAATGAAATGAAATGAAATGAAATGAAATGAAATGAAATGAAATGAAATGAAATGAAATGAAATGAAATGAAATGAAATGAAATGAAATGAAATGAAATGAAATGAAATGAAATGAAATCAAATGAAATGAAATGAAATGAAATGAAATGAAATGAAATGAAATGAAATGAAATGAAATGAAATGAAATGAAATGAAATGAAATGAAATGAAATGAAATGAAATGAAATGAAATGAAATGGAATGAAATGAAATGATATGAAATGAAATGAAATGAAATGAAATGAAATGAAATGAAATGAAATGACATGACATGAAATGAAATGAAATGGAATGAAATGAAATGAAATGAAATGAAATGAAATGAAATGAAATGAAATGAAATGAAATTAAATTCAATGAAATGAAATGAAATGAAATAAATTTAAATTAAATTATACTAAATTAAATTAAATTAAATTAAATTAAATTAAATTAAATTAAATTAAATTAAATTAAATTAAATTAAATTAAATTAAATTAAATTAAATTAAATTAAATTAAATTAAATTAAATTAAATTAAATTAAATTAAATTAAATTAAATTAAATTAAATTAAATTAAATTAAATTAAATTAAATTAAATTAAATTAAATTAAATTAAATTAAATTAAATTAAATTAAATTAAATTAAATTAAATTAAATTAAATTAAATTAAATTAAATTAAATTAAATTAAATTAAATTAAATTAAATTAAATTAAATTAAATTAAATTAAATTAAATTAAATTAAATTAAATTAAATTAAATTAAATTAAATTAAATTAAATTAAATTAAATTAAATTAAATTAAATTAAATTAAATTAAATTAAATTAAATTAAATTAAATTAAATTAAATTAAATTAAATTAAATTAAATTAAATTAAATTAAATTAAATTAAATTAAATTAAATTAAATTAAATTAAATTAAATTAAATTAAATTAAATTAAATTAAATTAAATTAAATTAAATTAAATTAAATTAAATTAAATTAAATTAAATTAAATTAAATTAAATTAAATTAAATTAAATTAAATTAAATTAAATTAAATTAAATTAAATTAAATTAAATTAAATTAAATTAAATTAAATTAAATTAAATTAAATTAAATTAAATTAAATTAAATTAAATTAAATTAAATTAAATTAAATTAAATTAAATTAAATTAAATTAAATTAAATTAAATTAAATTAAATTAAATTAAATTAAATTAAATTAAATTAAATTAAATTAAATTAAATTAAATTAAATTAAATTAAATTAAATTAAATTAAATTAAATTAAATTAAATTAAATTAAATTAAATTAAATTAAATTAAATTAAATTAAATTAAATTACATTAAATTAAATTAAACTAAACTAAACTAAACTAAGACAAACTAAAATGAAATAAACTGAACTAAAATAAAGTAAAGTAAGGCAAACTAAACTAACTTAAATTAAATTAAGCCAAATTAAAGTAATCTAAATTAAATTAAACTCAACTTTAATTTAATTTAATTTATTTTAGTTTAGTTGAGTTTAGTTTAGTTTAATTTTGATTACTTTAATTTAGCACAATTTAATTTAATTTAGTTAAATTTAGTTTCGTTTGCCTTAGTTTTGTTTAATTTAGTTTAGTTTAGTTTAAATTTAATTTTATATCATTTAATTCAATTCAATTCAATTCAATTAAACTAAATTATAAATTTAGTTGACGAGGATTTATGTCCAACGAACTACACTATGCCTACCCACTAGTCCCAAAGAGTCAATAGCTTGCTGGAAATCTTTTTCGTTAATAACACATCTAAAGTACTCCTCTACGACCAGTTATCTGCACCAATGTTTCCTAAACATGACCTGATATTTATGATTTATGATATCAACGAAAATGTGTGTGATACCACAATCAGCTACAGAGATTACAAAACTGTTAACTATGAAATTCTGCCTGAACTTACGGAAAGTATTCCTTGGGAAAGAAAATGTTGATGATCACGAAGTTTTTATAGAACAAAATGTCAATGTCTTATTTAAGTGCCAATAAAAACAAGAGTCGTGAAAAACAAACAACAGCCCTGATTTAATGACACTATAAAGCGACTTATTACTATATGAAATGTTCATTATAGAAGATGGAAACGCTTCAAAGCCTCTGCACTTTACTCATCTTTCAAAGAAGCTCGGTAAGATGTAATTAAACATATCCAGATATCAAAATCTTCCTACTACAGTGAAATCTCCCATAACGGACACCTCCATTGCGCGGACACCCCCTTTGGACGGACACTGTTGCGCTTGGTCCCGGCAACGTGCCATAAGAAAAGCATTGTAATAGCTCTCCCTTGCACGGACACTCTCTTGACCGGACACGTATTTGACAAAAAAAGGCTTCTGTTGTACGTACATTTTCATGGTACACTCAAAACAATTTGCACTAGATTTGAGTTAAAATGGACTAAAACTGAGGAAAATTAAACTTCGTATGGCGCCAAAGATTTGTTAACTCACTTTAAGTTCATGGATTTTCTTTGAATTAGTTCATAATCTGAACATGGAGTTAGTTCCAATTTATTAGTTTTTAGTTCAGTAGAATTCAACAATGAACTAGACTTGAGTAAATTGTTGTAACAAATATAGTATACCGTCACTTATTTTTAGTTCATATGTACATAATATTGAACTAAAATCAAGGAAAAATATACCTCGTATAGAGCCAAAGATATTATTTACTCAGATACAGTTCATTATTTCCTTGCAATAAGTATACGAATAAATTTACCATAAGTTGAAAACACTCAAATGCAGTACAAACGTCTGCAATATTTTCGCAATACTAATTAACGTATACCACAAAAGTAAGTTAATTTGAAGTTAAATTGAGTAAGAAATTGTACTTAATGTAAGTATATGTTGAACTACTAATGGGTAGAAAATGTCATATTCAAGTTAACAATTCCGCAACTTTTACTAATTTTTATTTCAACGCTTCTTCAAACCTAGTATTCTCGTACAACCATGAAATATAATTAAAATGAAACACAGTTCAATTGAACTAACATGTAGTATAGGTGAACCTACATTGAGTATAAGTTGGACTTATTTGTAGTTGCAATTCGTCCATATGAACTAGAAGCCTTTACTCAAAATAAGTAGATGTCTAGTAAAATGCAGTTCATATAAACTTGATATGAGTAAAAATACAAATTTGAATGAACTAAATTTTATTGGTGTAAACACTTTACTCCAATTTAGTTCTTATTTATTACATTTCTACTCTAATATATTGGGTTGCAGTGAAGATCGCCTCCTCGCGGTGCATCCTGGGTAGCTCTAAATGATCTTCTTCGTCTTTCACGATTTTAGTAACTATTTGATTTTCTGCTCTCGGGCTGACGTCCTGTGCTCTGCGACCTAAGTAGGCAGAGGTGACACTCTGTCTAAATGGCTCGTGGCTAAGGTACCGTTCATCTCAGCCTCCTTAAAACCTGGCATGTCTTGTAGTACGTTCGAAATCCGTCACCGTAAAGTTGGTGGTAATGGTGAGGTTGAGATGACTCCCTCTTTGGTTCTGCCTTGCTCTGAACACTCTGTCCCATAAGGCGACATACTGTCGCTGCTTCACAGACAACCACGGGGCCCTTCTTTTTAAACACATTGCAACTTTATGGACGTAGATAGCGGCTACAAGTTGAGGCCCCAACAAAATGAACAATAATAGTTAAAAGTCTTCGGCCACAGGAAAACCTGTGGCTTCCCCCGAGCCTACGGGCTCTTCCTCGAGCACTAGTGCACGTAAGTCTTCTACGGTCACACGCAAGTAGGCCTCTGCAACCCCCCCCCCCCACAACTACGGAAAAAACTAAAAATCTGTGCCCCTCCCGGAATCGGAGAGCTGATCTTCGACTGGCCACTAGATTGGTTAGTCAACTCTCCGCACGGTCATTTGCCGCAGTCACTCTTGCACAGGTAAACACCTTGGAGTGGGTTAAGGCGTCTGTGAGGAGTCCAAGTCAGTAGGGACAAAAGACAGCGTTCAGTGGAGGAGGATACAAAACCTGGACCCTCATCTAAAAAGCATAAAAGCCACCCAGTGCTCGGCAGATCCTTTAGCGATGTCGCGAAAAACAGCCTAATAATGTGAGTCTTGAATGAAGGTTCCCAGGATGTACGTATCCTCAAGGATAAATGGCGCCTCGTAGACGGAGCTCTTCTTAAGGTGTTCATTGACATCGCCAACGACAATCCTGGTCCTGTGCCAATCGGCGAAGACGCGGAATGGGTATTAAACTTATCGGTTGCACTGGTGAACGAGCAGCGCGATTGTATAAGTCCGCCATGAGTCGGGTAGGTGAGGTTTTGGCCAAGGTTTGGCTAGACCAAGGCTATGGTTTGGGTCCCGACAAACTTACCTACTGACCCACTGGAAATCCTAAAGATCATCAGCCACTGCAATGCCTCTATTCCTGCCAAGGATTGGAAGGTGCTCAAGGTTGAGGATCCTGTAGGAACCTCACCGCAGGTAGCTTTGGTCCTGAACCAGGATTCCTTAAAACCCTTAGAGGAGTCCAAAGGTCGAACTCGGTTTGGGTTCATGAGTGTACCCCTCAGGCTATACAAAGTGGATACGCTGAGTCAAAGTCGGAAGTCACAGCTGTAAATGCTGGAAAGCATACTGAATCGGCGGTAGATGCTGAAGAAGCACTACTGGATGACAACAGTGGCAGCATCTTCGACCTGTGAGGCCGCTCTGCCTGGCTCCGAGATGGGTCCATCACTAGCGAGGGTGATCACGAGACAACCGTGATCGAGGTACCCGGAGTTGAAGATCCTGTCGACGATGAAAGTCCTGCAGATAAATCTTCATCGCAGTAAGGCAGCATCTGCCAACTTCTTTCTCTATCTTGCGAAGGGTGGAGCCGATGTGGCCCTGATACAAGAACCATGCACGGTCAATGATCGTATATGTGATATCAGGTGAAATGGACACAGGACCTTCGTCCTATAAACCGCAGGTAGGAAACAAATTTAATGCTCTTTTATTGCAGAATTTTAGTGATAGCGATACAACCGCCATCAGCCTCTCGCTGGAAAAAGGCCACCGGGACATCTGGCTAGTTTCATCGTACATAGTACATCCCCTCCGAATTGCGTCAGGGATATTGTATCGGAGGCAAAAAGACGGAATTATAGCGTCATTATAGGTGCCGATGCTAACGCGCACCACCCAATATGGGCGAGTACCGGCACCAATGATCGAGGTGAGTCTCGTTTTAATTTCATTATAGGGTCAGAATATGTGAAATCAATCAAAAGTAGGTGAAAATCTTCAGGACCCCCACCGATTTTAATGAAAATTGGCAAAATTGTTACACTAGTTGAACAACTGACAAATCCAAATTTTTAGCCACCTACGTCCACTGGGGCCGAAAATATGGGGGTAACAATTTCGCCGGAAATTTTTAGGTTGTGACGCTCTTTTACACTAAAAATTCATTATCTTGGATTATGTAATAGCTAAGACGCTCATTTTTTTTTGTTTTAAAGCTAATAATATGCGTTTCAAAACTGCTCTAAAAATTTTTATTTTTTTTTATTAAGGGGTGTACCTCTTATATTAAGGTCGTGGCAAAGAGTGGGGGATATGGGGGGGAATGTATCCCCCGATTTTTTTTTAACTTTTTATACTCAAAGAGTTAGTCCCAAGGAACATATTCTGAAATTTTCAGCTTGGGACGGGGTCATTCCATGAAATATCAATCAAAAAAATTTACTTTAAAAAAAAAAAATTATTTTCCTATAAAATAAAAAAATAAAAAAAAAGTTAAAAAATTTTGTCTTTTTTCTTTTTTGCAGTTAATAAATTGACATACAATGGATAAGGAACTTTATTGTTGTAACCCTTTCAAATTACCACATCATGCAAATGTCCGTCGAACAGTCAGACCTGTTCAAGACTGGATGTTGGACGTTAAAGACGGTGTAGTGCCAGGCAGCAAAGTGTGTGATAAGTGTCGAAAATCGTTAGGTACATGCAGAAAGATATATACAGTGGAGTCTGAAACTACAAATGAAGAAAAAGCAGAACCAAGTGTTGAGCCAGTAGTTGATGATGTGCTTCAAGAAATAGCAAGGCAAGACGTCATAGAAGTTTTGAATGCCAGTTTTACCAGAATTGGTGAGTCTCCAGTTGTAAGTAAAAAAATGCGTCAGCAGAAATATCCTAAAGAAAAGTTTAGAAAAGTGTGCGATACGCTTAAACGTAAAGTATTCGACCTGACAGAGAATGAAAGTGATGATAATTGTGATACAAACAGTCAAACAGAAATAATTCAACAGTTAAAGGAAAGATTTAACAATTCTGAAGATAGAGCCGAAAAATTAACTATTTGATCCTCCCTATATCATGGCCGGTGCGGAAGATAGAAGAAGAATTCGGAACCACATACTACACAGCGCAACGAGGCAAACAAATACAAAATGAGAAACGTGTTTTTTCCTCTCCGAACTTAAAGAAAGGAAATGCTCTACCAAAACAAACTGTAGAAGCCGTTATAGAGTTTTTTGAATCCGACGAGATTAGTCGATTAATGCCCGGCAAAAAAGACTTTAAGTCTGTCACAGTAAATGGGGAAAAAATGCACCTTCAGAAACGATTAATTTTGTGCAATCTGAAGGAAGCACACTCAGCGTTTAAAAATAATGAAAAATATTCCCATCTTAAAGTTGGATTCTCAAAATTTAGCAGTTTAAGACCTCAGCACTGCGTTTTAGCTGGAGCTAGCGGCACACATAGCGTTTGTGTGTGCGAGCAACACCAGAATGTTAAATTAATGGTCATTGGTGCGAATTTGCCCACGTTAACAAAGAATTGTGAAAATTATCTTGTATCATCATACAAAGACTGCTTTTATAAGATGTTGTGTAATCCACCGAGTCCATCATGCTACTATAATGAGTGTGAACAATGTCCCGGTACAGATTCGTTAATAGACAACTTAAAAGAAATGTTTGAAGAAAAATGTATTGACAAAATTTCTTTTAGTCAATGGACAAATGATGGAGACCGAGCGAAGCTGCAGTGCGTGGAAATAAATGGAAACGGATGAGTTTCTCGAAACATCTTCTGAAAAACTAACAAAACCTCTTCCGCATTCTTTCATCTCAGAAAATCAAGATAATTTTTTCAAGGAAACAAAGGAAAATTTGAAAGAGCATGAGTTTGCAATCATTTGTGATTTTGCCGAAAATTATAAATTTGTTGTGCAAGATGAAATCCAACGTTTTCATTGGAATAATTCACAAGTAACCATTCTTCCCTTCGTAATTTATTGCAAGATAGAAGGCAAGCTCATTTCAACAAGCTTTGTGATCATATCTGACTGCCTAGATCACGATGCAATTGCAGTGTATTTATATACACAACGAATGATTACTTTTTTGAAATCAAAATTTCCTACGGTTGAAAAAATGTATTACTTTTCTGATTACTTCTCAATTCAAAAACAGAAAAAACTTTATGAATTTATGCAAACATACTGAAGATTATGGTATCTCAGCGGAATGGCATTTCTTTGCCACCTCGCATGGTAAAGGAGCATGCGATGGAGTGGGTGGTACGGTAAAAAGATTGGCTACCCGTGCAAGTTTACAGCGACCATACCAAAATCAAATAATGACTTCTCGCCAGTTGTTTGATTGGTGCGTGGAAAATATACGCAATATTCATTTTAATTTTGTTACTGCTGGTGAGTATGAAATTCAAAAAGAGTTATTGAGCGAGAGATTAAGTCCGTGCAGAAGTATTCCTGGAACCAGAAAGTTCCATGCCTTCATTCCTCTTTCAACTTCAACTACAATTTTGAATGTACAAACTTTTTCTGGATCTCAAGACAGCACAAAAGTTTCAATTATTGGAGAGAAATTATAATCGGTAGATTCTATTTTGAAGCTTAAATAAGTTCTGACGATCAGCTTTATACTGGTGCCAGCCCCTTGAAATTTGGTTTATGTAATTTTTTATTTTTAATAAAATTAGTTAATTTTTAAGTTATTTGAAATGTTCTTTATTTTGTTATGTTTTGTGTTATTTTTTATTTTTAATATAAATACATGCTTATTTTTGAAGTTTGTTAAACCCCTTGAAATTTTCTTTATTTTGTTATGTTATTTTTATTTTTAATAAAATAAAAAAAAACAAAAGTTTTTTTTTTAATTATATTTTCAGACCACTTAATCAAAATCGGAGGAGGTCAAATAGACTATTTTGATTAAACGTGGAATCATTGTGTCCCGAGATTAAAATTTTTAAAATCTTATTCCAAGTTTTAAAAAAATAGGGGTATACATTTCTTCCACCTTTTAGAGCGGCCTGTAAATTTGTTAGGAACCCTTCTTTTGTCTTCAAGTAAACAACTTTTGATTGATATTGCATGGAATGACCCCGTCCCAAGCTGAAAATTTCAGAATATGTTCCTTGGGACTAACTCTTTGAGTATAAAAAGTTAAAAAAAATCGGGGGATACATTCCCCCCCCATATCCCCCACTCTTTGCCACGACCTTAATATAAGAGGTACACCCCTTAAAAAAAAAAAAAAAATTTTAGAGCAGTTTTGAAACGCATATTATTAGCTTTAAAACAAAAAAAAATGAGCGTCTTAGCTATTACATAATCCAAGATAATGAATTTTTAGTGTAAAAGAGCGTCACAACCTAAAAATTTCCGGCGAAATTGTTACCCCCATATTTTCGGCCCCAGTGGACGTAGGTGGCTAAAAATTTGGATTTCTCAGTTGTTCAATTAGTGTAACAATTGTGCCAAGTTTCATCAAAATCGGGGAAGGTCCTGCAAATTCATGATTGATTTCACATATTCTGACCCTATAAGCGAATCCTTGACTATTTGTAATAGAGGTGAGGAACCGACATTCATAACTTCGGTTAGGAGGAAAGTACTAGACCTAACTTTACTACTTGGCTACGACTATGTAACTGTATGCGATTGGAACGTACTTTCTGATCATAGATATCTACAGTTGCACATAAATATCGAACTTCTGAAAAAGGAAGTTTTTAAAAATTATAGGAAAACGGACTGGAACGCCTATCGTGGGTGCCTAAGGAAACTTTTAGGCAACCATCCGAATATTCCGACTAATGTGCCAGAGCTGGAAGAACTAGTTGGCAAATTTACTGATGCGTGCAGGAAAGCACTCAATGAGTCCTGTAAGAGCAGTGGTTATAATGCTGCCAAGGGTAACAAAAAACCTCATTGGTGGAACGCTGAGCTTCAGGATCTAAGATCGTCCATTAGGCGGCTTTTCAATAAAGCCAAAATGAGGGGCGACCAAAGGGATTGGGACGATTACAAGATTAGTCTTAATCTATATAAAGGTGAAATCAAGAAGGCCAAACGGAAATCCTGGCGAAACTTCTGTGAAACCATTAAGCGAACCAACCAGACTGCACGCTTAAGATGCGTGCTCGCTAAAAACCCACCGTGTACAGGGTTCTTAATGAAGACGATGGAACGTGGACGTATTCGTCTGAAGAGTCTCCTGGGATTCTCCTGGATACCCACTTCCCAACGATGACAGGAATGATGGTCATCAGCCAGAAGAGCTAGGCGGAAACTCACCTAGCTTAGAAAAAGTTCGCTCAGTAGTGAGCAGAAAGAATCTTATATGGGCCATTATATGCTTTAAGCCCTATAAATCAACCGGACCTGACGGGATAATTCCCGCACAACTACAGGAGGCACTATACCTATCGTGTAGTTAGTTGCAGGCAATATTCGGGGCTGCCTTATGCTGGGAGTGATTCCTAGCATTTGGAAGCAAACCAAAGTGGTTTTCGTCCCGAAAGCGGGTAAATGCTCTCATGCCAAACCTAAGAACTTTAGACCAATCAGTCTATCGTCCTTTGTTCTTAAGACATTTCAAAGGTTACTGGACATTCATGTTCGAAGTAATCTTCCACAGAATCAAATATCTAGTTCTCAGAATGCCTATATGAAGGGCAGGTCAACTGCTCCCTCTCGAAAGTCCCCTCTATAGTCAACATAATATAAAACTCTCTGGAGAATAAGTTCTTCGCTCTAGGGACCTTCCTGGACATCGAGGGAGTCTTCAATAACATTCAACCTTCGGCGATTCTCAGGTCGTTACAGAATCTAGGAGTCGACAGCTTAGTGACACGCCTAATTGGGAGGCTTCTGGAGGATAGATCCGTCGAAGCTGAATAGGGTGGTGTTGCAATTGCTAGGAACGTTAATAAGGGGACACCGCAGGGGTGAGTTCTGTCTCCACTACTATGGTTAACTTCCGTCAATGAACAGCTTCTTGAATTGGACAGGTCCGAATGCCAGGTCTTTGCCTATGCCGATGATATTGCTATCATATGTACGGGTAGAAACCTCAATTTACTTAGCATTCGTACAACCAGCCTACTTAGTCTGATTTCGAACTGGACCGCTAACAACGGACTATCACTTAACCCACTTAAAACCGAGCTTATCCTGTTCTCTCGGAAATATAAAATACCTGAATTTGAACTGCCGTCAATTAATGGGATGCAATTACAGTTGACGGAAGAGGTCAAGTACCTCGGGTTAATTCTCGACAGAAAACTGTCTTAGAAACGGAATGTGGAGGAAGGTCTTTTGCTCTTTACTGCTGTAAAGGGGCGTTAGGAAAGCGCTGGACACTGTCTTCCAAGATCATCATGTGGATTTATACGGCAATAGTCAGACCAATACTTCTCTATGGCACCCTAATTTGGTGGAGGTCTCTCTAAAAGAAATATATTCTGAATTCCTTGATGAAAATTCAAAGATCAGCACTGATTGGCGTTAGTGGGGCAATGGGCACGGCGTCAGGTGCTGCACTTAGTGCTATCCTCAACATCTGTACTCCTGATATCATGGCCGAATTGGCGGCCGCTACATCCCTGGTGAGAATCAAAGATTGTGGCGTTTTAACATCGGGTGGCTGTATTACTACACCGGATCAACTCTATTCCCGTAAAAACGGGAGAAAAACGAGGACAAATCTACGAACTTCTATTCCGAACAGAAATACCTGGGAAAAGTCATTGGAAGGGGACTCCAGTAGTATCAGATTTTTCACAGATGGATCAAAGTTGGACGAGCAAGTAGGCTATGGGGTCCATTCATCGGACCTATATCCTTCAAGCTACCTGATCACTGTAGTGTATTTCAGGCGGAAATTACCGCCATACTGGAGGTTGCTGAACTACTGAAAAGTAGTGTCACAACCCTCCGGAGAATATGTATCTACACATATAGCCAGGCTGCCATAAAATCCCTGGAAGCCATGTTTGCTACGTCCCTGACGGTGAAAGGATGCCACTCATCACTTAGGGTGATGGCAGAGTATTTTGACATCAGGCTCATCTGGGTACCGGGACACAGCGACATTCCAGGCAATTGCGCAGCGGATGCGTTAGCTAGACAGGGTACTACGGCACAGGTTCTTCCGGCAAAAGAAGGTGTTAGTATGCCAATCTCCACCTGCCGTTTGCAGATCAGGCAATGGGCCGATAATATTGTTCAAGGTCAAGTGGAGACTTACTTCATCTTGCAAACAAGTCAGGGTCCTCTGGCCACAGGGGGACAGGAAGAGGACTAGGCAACTACTTAACTTGCCGAGAGGCAGGTTATCCACAATGATAGGAACAATTACGGGACATTGTCTTGTAGGAAAATACGCCCTAAGATTGGGACATAGAAACTCCATTCTCTGTAGATGCTGCATAGAAGATGACAAGGAAACGACGAAACACCTTCTCTTGGATTGCCCTGCTCTGGCAGGACTGAGAAGTAGGATATTCGGAACACATTTAGTTAGCACCGTAGCCCTACAGGATATTCCTGTAGGTATCATAGACAAGTTCAGTGAAAGGGAAAATTGGCTAGACGACTAGTCAATTGTTTGCTATAGAGGAAACTGCAGGTATAACAATGGGCTTCTTTTGCCAAAGTGTGCTAGACTACGTGCTGTCTTGCAGCCTTTTCAGCCAACCAACCAGAGGGTATGTTAGGGTAATCGGTGAATGACACACTTTGTTTTTGGGACACTCCAGACGCAGCAGTGTCATGAGGAAGCCTGTTGGTGCTTCCACAGGGAGTGTTCAAGCTGTCGTTAACACCAGTCAGCTGTATTTACAGGTGTTGGGAGTAGTCCCTTGAAACTTCTGTAGAGCAGAACTATTTATATATATGTTTGCCTTTTTGTTGGTTCATTTTTATTTGTCTCTACTAACGACGATTATCTTTTGGACTCTTTTTCTATTTTATGTCGCGAGAACTTTTGAGTAAGCCTCAGTTTGTATTTAGTGTTCGGTGGCAGACTGTTGATGTGCTTAGGAAGTGGAAAGATTCCCCTGTCCGGCGAGTCACCAGCCCGGCTTAAATGCATGACATACTGAGCGCCCCGCTAGTGCAGCACCTAAACTTTTTTATCAATTTAGTCTAATTGCAGTCTGTGCCCTTACGATACATCATAGAAAGAAGGTCCGGGCAAGACAATTCTGATATATACACCCCACGAAATAAATACAAAAGCTACATCAATTTAGTTTTTTCCTAAATGTTGAGAGGTATTTTCAAGTTTTAAATCTATATTGTATTAGTCCTTCAAAATTAAATACTTTTCAGAAAAAATACTTCTTCAATGACTTCTTCAAGATGAACCAACAAACATAATCTAATTACTAGTGCCGAGATATTTGTAAAGGCAGAATTTTTTATTAAATATTTTGAAACGTTTCGTAAGACGTATGATCTCCATTATCGCTGATAACTTTTTCTATGATAACTGATAACTTTTTGGCATTGAGTTTATCAGCGATTGAATATGTGCAGGAAGCGTTAGTTATCTTACACGTTTCTTGAACTGCTACTATTTGACCCTTGACGTTTGCCCATGGTGGTAGTCTTATGTAGGTATAAGAGATCAGAGGTTCTCGATCGGATTAAGATCAGGACCAAGTACAGGCCAGTCGAGAGATGGTATTATTTTTGGACTCCAAAAACTTTGGAGTTTTCTTAAACCGAAGTACAGCTACATTGTCCTGCTAAAGGATAAATTCTTGGACCAAAATTTCCTCTCCAGAATTAACTAAGACGACATCCAACAGTCGAATATTTTACTCGGAGGTAATTTTTGTGGAAACGAAACATATTGCAGTGGTTCCTCCATAATTGATACCTGCCCAAATCATAAGGGAGCTACCGCCAAAATTTCGCCGCTGTCGTACAATTTTGGAGAAGTCTTTGGAACGCCAATATTTGCCCGAGCCATCAGCTTCATCTAAATTTAATTTCAGTTTCAAGTTCCGTTTCATTATTTGTTGAACACGACGCAACCCCAATCTGAAGCTCAATTCAGCAATACGTTGTATTTAACTGCAACGGTTTTGATATCTCTTGTGGTGCTGTCACTGATTAACGGTGTCATTCCTGGTCGATTTGTGTTTCCACATTGACCACCCTATTTTAGAAAGGTGGCAATGGCACAGCTAGATCATTTTAATTGCCTCGAAATTTTCCGATTGGACAGCCCTTCATCATGATAATATTAAATTTCTCCCTTTTCTTCTTTACATAGCTACTTTCCACCAGACATTCTATATCAATTGTTTTTTCCCAATTTGACCTATGTTAATTTTAAAACAATGAAATAACAAGCTAAGAAAATTCACTTCTGTTTGAATTCCTATTTACTACTGCCCGAATAAGCTTTCTTTTCCATATTGCATATATATATATTTCGCAGCAGAAATAGACAAAGCAACGTCCCTTTTAGTCCTTTCTAATTAAGTTTAGTTAATGTACGAGAGGATCATACTACAAGCTTACATGGTCAGGAACATTTTTCTGATTGAAAAATGGTTGGTGTTGTTGCCGTGAATGGTTTTGGTTGGTTTTGTTGAATGGTTGGTTTGTCATCAGATTCCTAACTACTGTGCCTGAATTGATACCATCGGTAGGTCATCAACCTTATATATATATGGGAATTTACATATGAGAATTAATATCGAAAGAAGATCCAAAAGTACCAACACACTGAAAGGTCCATAATTTCAATAAAAGAACTGAAAGCTGTTTCCTCCATGTTCTTCTTTTCCTCTTGTATACTCACATTGTTACAGTGCTTTGAGGTTAGTTTGAACTATCATAAAGAAACTGTGGTATAGAGAAGTAAAATTACTCATGGCGTGGAATGCCAACAAAGATAACGAGTGGAGTGCGTCGTTTCTCTGATCTCTCTCTTACTCCCTTCGTTGATTATTTCAATACACGAGCAGTTATCTGATGATGTTATTGTATCTAACTATATAAATTCCAATCGTATTTAAATAAAATCATATAAAGTATGTAAAAAGTATGAAATAATCAAGTTATGATCGCATTATTTCACTCACTGGCATGATGACAAGTTCATTATAAGATGCCTAACTACTGTGCCTTAATTGATACCATCGGTAGATCACAAATCGTATATATACAAACCCAAATATGCAATTTACATATGAGAATTAGTATCGATCAAAGATACCTAAGTACCAACACACACTGAAAGGTGCATAACTCCAACATTTAACTTGTAAAAGATACCGAATGATTATATTCTCCGACATAATATAACGGGTCCGCCATCTAACGTTTTTTTTCAACTAGTGCTTATTTCGTGAATGGTAACACTTAGCTCATGTCTGATTTGACAGATAATTAGTTTTATCCTTCCGCTGAACGAATTTGGTTGTGAATACGCTTGAACAACGCTGGGAAATATTGCGACATTACTTTGAAAATCATGGTAATGTTGCAGATGCCGATTTTGCCAAAAAAAATTATCTTTTCAGATTAAGCTCATTTTGATCTTGGCGGGTATGTAAACAAGCAAAATTATCGCATTTGGGGCACATAAAACCCGCACGCATACATTGAAAAGCCGATGCACCCAAAACGAGTCACTGTTTGGTGCGGATTTTGGTCCAGAGGCATAATTGGGCCATTTTTCTTCGAAAATGAGCAAGGAGTGGCCGTTACAGTCAATGGCGAGCGTTATCGATCCATGTTGAACGAATGTTTGTTCACAAAAATTGTAGTGGAGGATATTGGCAATATTTGGTTTCAACAGGACGGCGCTACGTGCCACACAGCCGAAGCCAAACTCGATGTTTTGCGCTCTGTTTTTGAAGATCGCAATATCAGCTGCAGAGCTGATGTTGTTTGGCCACCTCGGAGCTGCGATTTGATATCGTTGGACTATTATTTGTAGGGTGCCCTCAAAGACAAATGTTACGCCGACAAGCCAGAGACAATTGACGCTTTAAAAGACAATATTCGTGAAGCCATTGGTGAAATACAGCTGTACACAATCGATAATGTGCTTAAAAATTGGACCGATCGTGTAGGCTACTGCATGGCCAGCCGAGGCAGCTATTTGAATGAAATTATTTTCCATTATTAACCGGAAGGATTGTACTTTTAAATGAAAAAAAAAATTGAGAAAATATTCAGTAGTTTTTTTTATAGAATTTTCAAAAAAAAAGTTATTTGGCGGACCCTTTACCTAATGACGCATAACTATATGCATTACAATTATACACCAAAATCGAAGTGCACTGAGAGTACCGAGAAAATATATATTGCCTTATAATTATTTCGCTGGGTATAGAACATGTGATCCTGGCCCATAAACCAGAGATCCTACCCCATATCACCAACATGCAAAAAACAGCTTTTCAAGAAATGTATAGTATGATCAAGTTAGGAGTCATAGAATAAGCAGATAATTCACCAAGTGACGATGTCGAACATTAAGAGTCTCTTATCACGCTTACCTTCTGTTAGAATAATTTCCAAAATTGGCATAAAAGATCGCTTTTGGCAACTTATTTTGACGGAAAAATATAGGCCGAAAATTGCATTTGCTACAACCGACCCAACGTTCCCATTTGGCCTTTGCACCGCGGCACATACAGACTAATGGATAGACTGATTCCATATGATTGAAAAATCATGTATTCGTCTATTTAGATGATTTGTTAATTATTTCACTATCCTATGGAGAACATCTTTCCTACCTGATGGAAGTGGCAGTACATTTGAGAAACGCAGGGTTGCCCATGAACTTGTAGAAAACAGGTTTTGTTTAAACCAAGTTCAGTATTTGGATTCCATTGTGTGCAAAGGAACTCTAATAATAGATATTGAAAAGTAAAGGTAAGATAATAAAGATGCTTCGCTACTTCTAGGGGTTGGCTGGTTGGTACAGGCGGTAGGTGGAATTCGAAGACACGGGAAACATTTGAAAAGCTGAAAGAGTTCCTTTCTACAGCTTCATTACTAATATGTATTCCCCAGTTACGAGAAGGCATTTTTTGTGCAATGTCATGCGCGTACGGTAAGCGTGGGGGCGGTATTAGCTCAGATGAACCAGAACTTTACCGAGCACAAAGTAGTTATATGGTTACAGAGTTGGAGTGACTGGCGGTTGTTTTGGCAATAAAGAAATTCAGAATTTATATTTAGGCCTACAATCTTACCGTGGTAACAACCAAATGGCTGATAATGGATCAGAGAGATCTGTATGGTATATGTACATTTATTATTTGGTACATCATCCACAACATTACAAACGATTTTTGCCATTTATATTCAAATTCAAAAAAATTCCAAACGCCAGTCGAAAAATTTGGCTCTTCTTCACTACAATATAAGAATAATAAACTAAACTAAGCAAGGGTTTTTATTTTCAACAAAATAAATATCACCAGGGGCGGATTTACGAATTTGCCGCCCGTAGGCAGGCAACAAAGTGCCGCCTTTTTTTCTTAATAAAAATCTCTTGTAATTTTAAAAATTGAATAATATGTAATGTAATAAATTAAATCTCCTTTTAATTTTGATTAAGATTTACAAAACAAAAAATACATCTTTTAAATAATCAAGAAGTAAGTCACAAGTCATTTCGCGCTTACTAATGTACATTATGAATGTACATTTTTACGGCGGACTTTTTCAACAGCAAATCTATCGATGATTTCGTTCAGATCAATTTTTTGCAAAGTTTCCTCTTCAATACTTTTCTCAGTCATCGTGGAACGCAAATAAGACTTGATACGTTTCAAGCACGAAAATGATCGTTCCGCGGTACAATTTGCTGCCGCAGTACAATTAAAAATTCTAACAGCGATATCGATCATCGGATACACCTTGTGCAATTTTTCTTCGCGCAACCGTTTGCCTAGTGAAAGAGGATTGGTTGGTTTTATTTTTGGATCGAGAGTTGCGGAGTGAGACTTCAGATGTAGCAGTTCTGGGACGAGCGTATCCTCTATATCTTCAGGATAATGTGCACGCAAATGTTCACCAGCTGCAATTTTTCGTTGATCGCAACGTACGCCTCCCTTCTCTTCGTCAATTCCGCAGTCAGCTTGTCAATAATCACGAGGTAGGTGTTGATCCTGAAATTCTCACGACTCGAGAATTCCACGTGTTGCAATTTTCTTCTTTTCTTCCTTCGTAGGTCCGTTTTGTATGAATCGACCGATGACAATTTCTTCGCCTTTTCTTCAAAATAGTCAAATTCACCCCTGAGTGATGCCATAAGTTGGATGAGAGAGTCGTAAATTCCTACCACGGAACTCAAGTCAATGTCGACACTTTGCAAAATTTTGTTGGACTTATTTCAGCGCTCTAAAATCAATAGTGTCTTAGGTTAGGGTAGGTAGAATTGGCTGCCATGATTGACACACTTAGTCCAACGAGGACCGTTGTGATACTATGGGACGTTATATTCCGTCCCCATCGTTGAACCTGTAAATTGACCCGGTATGGTTAAGGAGTGTTCAAAGTGAAATCGAAGAGCTCGGACATCTCATTTAGAGATGCGCGGCAGTTCTTGAAGTTAGGAATATAGATTGAAGGGATTTTGTAGCAGCCTGACATTCAGAGTAGATGTTTATACCCCAGACGTTTCGTCCCAAACGTTTCGACCCAGCCAAAGGCAACTTCTCTGATTGCCATGACTCGTGCCTGAAATGCACTACAATGGCCTGGTAGTAGTGTATTCAAAAACCCGGTTCTCCAAAAAATGCGGTTTTCGGTGTCTTCGAATATTCCGATTTTGGCGAAACTGGTTTTAGGTTAAACCGAGGTGTAGAAACCGGTTAATAACCGGTTGTGTGCGCGCCTCTTGTACATGAGATCCTGGGTTCGAACCCTGCTCTGACCACCTTAAAAAAAATTTTCTTTCGGCGGCGGTCACCTCGCATAGTGACGGCGACACTATCAAGTATATAGCCATGAAAAAAGCTTCTCAAAATACCGTTCGGAATCGGTGTAAAACTGTAGGTCCCAATCAGTGAGTGGAAACTGGAAAGCGCACAGCTCAGTGATTGTGAGAAGCTCTCCCCTATCCCTTCATGGGATGTAATGGAAACCATTTATTTATTCTTTATGCATGAAAAACAACATCGTTCAAATGGCTTCTATGACCTGCTTTACAGTACCTCAGTCGATCAACCCAATTTCCAGTACATTTTCGATTGTTTGGACTCGGAATAGTATTGGTAACACTTATCATTCACGGCGCTCCATAGATAATATTATAACGGGTTCAGATCGGCTGCCAATGGCTGAATATTCTATTTCCGAACACAGTACACAAATCATCGATTGTAACGTTGGCTGTGTGTCACGTAGTGCAATCCAGTTGAAACCATACGTCGTCCACGTTATCATCTTCAGCTTTTGAGACCAAACAATCGCTGAGCATGGGACGGTATCACTCGCCATTGACGGTAACGGCGGGTCCGTGATCATATTTGAAGAAAAATTAGCCTATGATCCCGCAACGCCAAAAACCGCACCAAACAGTCACTCGTTCGGGATGAATCGACTTCTCCTCGAGGACGTGTGAGTTTTGCGAGTCCCAAATGCAAAAATTGTATTTGTTAACGTAGCCCCGTGGTGAAAATGAGCTTCTTCGGAAAGATGACTTTTCGGCAAAAATTATCATCTTAAGCCAAGTGATCTTCAGAGCATTCAGCGAAGCGAAAACTCATCGGATGGTCACGAGGCTTCAGTACTTGGACTAATTGGAATTTATAAGCCTTCAGCTAAAGCGGCACGTACATGAGTTCTTTTGTCAAATACGGACTCGGATTGGTGCACCCGCATCAAAAAATTGATCCAAAATCTGCTTGATGGCACTATATTTATTTCTAGTTTACTTTACTTAGAAGATTTCTTACAGTTTGAGTTGAAGACTCAGAACTTTGCAAGGAAGTTTTTAATATTTCCCAATTTTCTTCAAACGTAAAGCGACCCATTTCGTAAATATCTAACCTTTAACTAATAATGTTAACCTTTAACTAAACTGTGCTGTCTTTAATTCCGGAACTTACGTCTATAACCGAATTGATAGATATGACTTCCATTGACTTGGATTATTTGTTGGAGAAGTGTTTTGTGCCTGTCCGAAGGGGTCAGTAACCATACTGAGCTATGAAAAGGGCTTTAGGCTTGTAATTCTTCGTTGCTACATCAGTTGTGTAAAAACCGATAAAACCGGTTTATCGAATTGAATTAACCGGTTCTACGAAAATATCAATTTGTTAATAACGGACGTACGGTTAACGGACGTTTCGGTTTTGAACACACTATCTGGTTGCCTAGACCCAGCTATTAACAATTTCAATACTGACAGGACACATGTGTCCCATTGAATGCTCTCAGTAACTAAAACACAATTACTCATATCTATTTCTATTAATGTATATTTGTAATACATTCGAAGATTATTGGATAACACCGACTCTGACTCGGATGGTGACAGCATTGTTGATTCAACTTACTGTAAGAAAACTGGCAGCTCATCTGAAGATAACTCTGATTTCGAAGATGAAGAACTTACTAAAGAATACACATTGAAAGAGGAAAATGAGGGGCAAAGAAGTAGCATTGTAGTATGGGACAACAGCAGTATTACCTTCATGCCTCGAAAAACCATCCCGAATTTTAAACAACCAGTTGTTCGCACAAATATTGATAGGGGCTCAAAAGAACTTGAAGTATTATTGAAAGTTTTTCCGAGAGGTTTATTTGTAAAAATTGCTGATTGCAGAAATAAAAGAATCAAATAAACACACAAATCTCAAATAAAAATAAGAAGCTTCCGAGAAACAACGAAACCCTCCAGTGCAGGCTACTGATCCATATGAAATAATGGTAGTTGTCGGTGTATACTAGGTCATGTCTTATAACCATTTACCACAAATGAACATCTATTGATAACAAAACTTATCTTTGTATAATACTGCAATACAAATCTCTATAAGACGAGACCGGTTTCTATTTCTGTCGTCGAAACTATATATGTATGAATGACCCAGAAAAGTCTTCGGATGTTTCAAAAGCGTATTATATTTATGGAAAGGTTTCATGTCTAAAATACACATTCAAAAATTGTCGGACTGACTCCATGCCCAGCCAATTGTCGAAGCTATGGCAAAGTTTGAAGCAATACAAACCGATGAAGCTTATAAAACGAGGCAGTAAGATTTGGGAACGGTGAGATTCCAAAACTGGATACAGTTATGAGGCCATATACTGTTGAAGAGAAACAGCTCGGTTCGATGGTACTCTTTGAGAACCATCGTATTTGTGAAAAAAAACTGTGTTTCATGATCGTTTTTTTACTACCGTCAACTTAGCGCAGACTTTGGATTTTTGTATAGTTGGTACAATTATGAGAAATAGGAAATTCTTAGCCACTCTTGATGGCCCACAATTACAACGAGGTGACTACGTTTTTACGTTTAACAACATCGGTACTATGCTTTGTAAATGGCAAGATACAAAGGAGGTTTTATTTATCAGCAATTCTTACAGTGATATCGTAACGAGCGTTAAAAGGACCAGCAAAAAGGAGACGCCCTTGAAGTTCCATGCCCGGAGGCCATTGCTCTCTATGGATCTTTCAGATCAATTTTCATCTGTTTATGATCCTGACAGAAAATCGTGGAAGAGGGTTTTTCAAAAGTACTTATGGTTTACGTACCATTAATTAGCTTTCTCGTTGAATTGGCAGAGCAGCTTATTCACTATGGAAAAGAGGGAGCACTAGTGGTCGCCCTTCCAAGCGATCAAAAACACTTGGTAGAGTTGGAGAACATCTTCCTGTTGAGGGAACAACACGTTGCTGTTAGAGAAATATGAAATAATGAATGATAAAAATGATCTACGTAGGAAAACGATGTGCGTTTCTTGCAATATTCCTTTGTGCAAGCTTTGTTTCGCCAAATATCATATTAATTAACATACATTTGTCTTCATTGTGTATGACACGTATTCAATTGTAACTGGTTTCTATCACTAAATTAAAATAGTAAGCTTGTCTTTTTAATTCCTGCTAAACTAATTTTTCGACGACTTTGTATGGAGAGCCTCTTAAAATCGCTTAGCTCCCCATACAAAGTGGTCGAAAAATTAGTTTAGCAGGAAATAAACAAACAAGCTTAGTATTGAAGGTCAATTTTGTTTTTGCCATATTTCGTTACTATTGGGACATATGCATTGCCTCACTTACGGATGGGACATATTTGTACCAGGACATTTTCCTTGTCCTGGTGATCCTTTCCTTAAACGCACCCTGTGGGCAATTATTTGAACCATAACTAACCAATACTCATCAAAAAGAGTTCGTATCTTAAAAAAAATATCCTTATTGAAAGGTTAAATGTGATAAATCGTTGGCTAATCATATGGGTAATGTTAATAGGCATTATGTGCAAATACATTAAACGAAAATCGACTAGTTAGACGAAGACATTATACCATCATAAGCCAAATCGAGGTGGTAAACACTGACGATTAAGCATTTATGCTTAAATATTAAGAACAGTTGCAGTGCCGACAAAATCTGCTATTCCACTATGATGTACTGCTGTTTGGGGAAACAACAGTTATAAGTGTGGAAATTGCTGAAGTTGCACTATCTATTTCTTCAGGAATGAGCCTTCAGTGCACTTTCAATTGAAACCCCTGGTGGAAGAAGGTGTTTATTTTATTTATTTATTTATTTATTACTCCGCTACAAAAATTTAATTTCAGCTGGAGGATTAATTTTTCAAATTGCACTTACGTACTATGTTACAAAACATCTCTTACAATGTATTAAAATTTTCAGTAAATTAGCGTTTGTAAAAACAAAAAAATGGATTTGTATTATGTGGAAATATTGATTAGAATTGTATTAAGAATGGTATTTAATAGATTAAAAAGAAATGATTAAATGAAATTATTATTTAAATAATATTAAATATTTTCTAAAGTTTTAAAATTTATTGAAAACAACAGCCAGTGAATCATTAAATATCTATAACAAGTACAGATATGGGTATTTTTTTTAGGTTATTAAAAACAAGAAATTTGTGAATAAAGCCAGTCGGCAGTTAAATATGGGTCGAACAAATGTGTATATGTGAGGACATTTTTTCGAAATACTAAAAACAAAGATATCGATGTACATATATGAAACACTTTGCAACAATAATACCATTTTCCAAAATCACATACGTTGGTGTTTTAAAGTTAAAGTTAAAGTTTCTCCCATTACTCTAGTTCGTGCAGCAAAAAACTATGTGTTCTTACATCTAGAGATTTGCAAGTTATTATAATATTCTCTTAAAATCTATCTTATAACTATCTTATAACTATCTATTAACAATTAATGACATATAAAAATCAGTAGGCGGTGTACAATTGATGACGAAATCAGGGATAGGTATATATGTATATGATAGATGAAATAAGGAAACTGGAAGCATGATATGAAGAAGTGTACAGGATGCAGACTTAGACAAAGCAGGAACACAGGATCGGTAATTGAGCAACACATAAAATATTTCTGTTGACCAAATTCAAAGTATACAGGACGCAGACTTAGATGAAACAGGAACACAGGATCGGTAACTGAGCAACACGTAAAATTATTCTGTTGACCAAAGCGATGGGAGGATGAAAGTACAGTGGACATCGTATACATTCAATATAATATAGTTATGTATCAGTGTGGCGAAGACAAATTTACAACAGCGATAATTGGGTGTTAAATATGTACATTGATGGTGGGAACTAAGTACTTTGATGATGACGACAACTGGCAACCATAGCATATGATAATTCATAAATAATGTATTTTTTCACTTTGTGCAGTGGTTCAAGAAATGGAAGATATACTGAAAGATCATTATAAAGAGAGCAAAGTGCTCTAAATGGATTGTAAAAATCATAGTTTGATCGGGTAATGGACAATTTTAAAGGTCGAAAATTACGGGTAAAACGTGATGGTAAATTTAAATTTAATCTGTTTAACAAAAATACAGAATCAATTTGACCATTTAATAGTTTAATTATAAACATAGATTTAAGCACATATCGTCTTCGTTCAAGAGTTGCTAAGTCAATGAGTTTAAGTCGATTTTCATATGGTGGTAAGTTTTCAAATTGATTCCAGCCAAGGCCTCGCAATGCAAACAAAAGAAATTGCTTTTGGACAGATTCAATTCTATCTATGTGAGTGTTGTAATAGGGACTCCAGACGATACAGGAGTATTCAAGAATGGGCCTTACAAGACTTGCAAAGAGTGTTTTTGTTATGTATGGATCTTTAAACTCCTTTGACCACCTTTTAATAAACCCCAACATTGAGTAAGCCGTATTGACAATACTTTCAATATGAAGATTAAAACGTAATTTCTGATCTAACAAGACGCCCAGATCCACAAACGATTTGACCTCTTCTAAATCGTACGAGTCAATAGTATATACCCATGGCATTATCGGCTTCCTTGAGAAAGACAATTTCTTACACTTCTTTAGGTTAAGGGACATTCCATTTACAGAGCACCAAAGTACTAAATTAGACAGGTCGGATTGTAAGCGACAAGTATCAATTGTGTCTTTATAAGATAAAAAAAAGCTTAACGTCATCTGCGTACATTAAAATATTAGAAAACTTAATAGCCGAATGTAGATCGTTTAAATAAAGCACAAATAATAATGGTCCCAAATGACTACCCTGGGAACCCCAGAGGATACCACGATATTTTTAGATAAAACTCCACTAAACGTTACCTGTTGCGTTCTTTCCGTAAGATATGAAGATATCCACTTAAAAGCCCAGGGGGAAATCCAATCTTATCCAATTTGAAAATTAGGAGGTCATGAATTACTGTATCAAATGCTTTGCTGAAATCAGTATATATGACATCAGTTTGGCAGTTGTTCGAGAAGGCTTCGAAAATATGACACGTTAATTCCAACAAATTCGTATTTGTCGACCTATTCTTAACAAAACCATGTTGATAAGGGGAGACAATTGAACACACAGAACGAATAATCTTCTGTGTTACTATAAATTCAAATAATTTAGGAATAGCACTTAACTTAGCTATTCCCCTGTAGTTGTCAACGAGTCGTCTATCACCACTTTTATAGAGTGGTATAATATGACTTTTTCTCCAAAGTAATGGAAAATAACCCAAACTAAGAGACATATTAAAAATTTTCATAAGTGGAATATACAACTCATCTGCACAAGCCTTTAGAATTGAGGAAGGAACACCATTACTTCCTGGAGAATTTGAATATTTTAATCCTTTTAAACCGCTTAAAACTTCATCTGCACTTATTGTTAGATTTGTAAATACATTGTACGTCGAAAGTTCATAAGGGTAGGTAGAGTTAAAAGAAGTGGAAGAGTATGTTTGTTGAAAAAATTCAGCAAATAAATTAGAAATAACAGGGTCTTCAGAGGATTCAATATTCCCGTATTTCAAAGAAGTTGGGAATCCTATTACTTTCCTTTTAGAATTAACAAATTTAAAAAAGCTTTTAGGGTTGTTCTTAATATTGATTTTCATCCTAGTTATATACCTTGAATGGCATCTCTGATTTGTTAAATTATACTTACTTCGGGCCACAGTGTAGTTAATATAGGCCAATGATGTACAGTTTTTCCTATACTTTGAAAATAAACGACTTTTCAAGTTTTTTAACCTGCTCAATTTCTTTGTACCCCAGGGTGGACCAGGAGTTGAAATAATGAAATAATTATGGTTAAAGGGACAGATACAGAAAACGCATTATTCAAAGTATCGTAAAAACTCAACACTTGAAAATCTATGCCACAATTATCGGGCCAGACGGATTGAACTAGAAACGACTTGAGCATGTCATAATTAGATAACCTAAAATTATACTTTTTCAAGTTTACAACAGTCGTAGAGTGTTTGGCTTTAAGATTTAGGGAATCGCAGTTTAATATCAAAGTGGGATGATATTTATCCTCAGGACAAACCAGAGGAGCAATACTACCTAATGTAAATTCCACAGAACTAGAGAAAACTAAGTCTAGACTTCTACCATGGCAATTAGAAATATCATTTAGCTGATGACATTTCCAAGCCAGATATTGAGTCAAGAAATTCGTTTGCAAAGTTTGACGAAGATGAAGGTTGTAAACAATTTGATTCATAACTGAATTGCCAGGACACAGAAGGTAGGTTAAAATCTCCTAAGCATACAATTTCATCTAAAGGCGAAATACGAGAATAAATTTCCATAATAAGCCCATAGTGGTTCATGTAAAGACCTATATCAGAGTTTGGTGGAATGTATGAGCAAGTGATGAATAAATGTTTGCCACTAAGTGTTAATCGGACAGCTATAAGCTCGATATCAACATTAAATGAATAATTAACTAATTCAGAAGGTACGGAACTATGAACAGCAATGAGAACACCTCCGCCAGTTTTTGACGATCTGTCTTTTCTATAAACATGATAATGTCCACAAAATATTTCAGAATTATTAACATCATGCTTTAACCATGTCTCAGTAAATGCAATAACTTCGTAACCAAAACCAAAACTATTTAAATACAAATTTTTCAACTTTGTGTTGAGGCCCCTAACGTTTTGATACAATATAGATATTGACTTTTCTAGTTTTTTGACACCACTATTTCCGGAGGATTTCTTGTAACCTCTGAAATAATGCGATCTCTACGAATAAATTCTTTAACTAACGTTCCATCAGGCCAGGTAGATCTATCCAACAAAGTATCAAAAATCCAGTCTGGCACAAATATCTTAAAAGATGCTATATCACGTGGCTCAGAATAGTTAAATTTAAGTACATTAAAATCTTTATCATTTAAACCAACACATTTTGACTTTATATAAGATCGTATGTTGTCAGTGGACGTGATAGGAGATAAACGAGACAAGAAAATAGTTCTGCGAGGAGGTACAACAACCAAACTATAAGAAGGGATTGAGTTTTCAGTGGGATAGTTTGTATTCACTATAGAGGAACTAGGATTGGTAGGAACATTTGTCACCAAATGCTCAGAGTTTGTATTCACTATAGAGGAACTAGGATTGGTAGGAACATTTGTCACCAAATGCTCAGAGACTACTGGAGTGACTACAACTCCAGTATCAACAGCTGAAGATATTTGAGTACCAGAAGAACCAGAAGAGAAGTTTGGAGACTGAGATCCCGCTTCCTCAATTCTGGGTGATAAGAGACTGATTAAGTTACTATCCACTGGAGAAGTGATAGTACCAATGTTATCGTTTACCATTAACGCAGACTTTTTCCTTTTAGGAGACTCTTCAGAAATATTGAAATTCTTAAACATATCCTCAAATTTTAAGACTTTTTCAAGAGTTGTATCAAAAACTTTCTTTAACTCCGATATACCGCTTTTCGCTTCTCTAAACAGTTTATAAAAATCAACATCTAATTGCCTACAATCCAAACATGACCAACGGAGTCCTTTATTCCTATCGCAAATTGCATCATAATGCCTTCCATTAAATCCAGCACAACACAAATGCGACAAATTATCACATAACCAACACGATATTAATCTCTCCTTAGAGTTATTCGACTTGTATCCTTTATACATACAAGCCATACTGACAACACTTAATTGTACCGTCAAAGCCGACAATGCCTAAAAGTATGCAACAAAATTCAGAGTAATATTAAGGACAGAAGACCCGAGATACAATACTAAAAAAGGTGGCAAGTACAAAGAGTAAAGCTAAAGCAAAAGCGAGATGTAAACAACAACAACTTTGCTTACCAAATGTAGTAAAGTAAACACACAAAAAACACTCATATAATCACTTTGAAAACTTTTTAACACAATCAATTATCTCAACAATTTGAACCAATTTCCAATCACGATCAATATATGATGTTCACCACACTAAATTATTGAATTACCGCGAGGGAAGTTAGAGAATAATCACTGAATTTTTCGATAAAAAGCAAATTATCAAACAATTTTCAGAGAGCACCAATTAAGACGTCTGATCACAGCTAGGGTTGCCAGGTACTCACTTTAACTCACTTTTTTCAAAATCAATAATTTTCTTCTTTTAATGTTTCCATGGTATCTGATTTTGTTTTAGATTAGAATAAAGTCAACATCTGATATTAAAATTTTTAAAATTAAATTTTAAATTTTTTTTTTAACTCAGAAGCCATGGAAACATAAAAAGAAGGAAAATATTGTTTTCGAAAAATGTGAGTTAATTCCTTCTTCCACCAGGGGCTTCAATTGGGGCTCAACTCATGCATAGTTGACGCAATATGAATTGAAAGAAGTTATTATAATTTTTTGTGTGTATTGAGCTTTTTAACCATAGACTAATACTTATAGTAGACCTAATAGTTCTCTCACCAAATTTATGACATTTGGCCTGGTGTGATATTTACGTTCGATGTTGAAAAGAATTGCTTTACCAACGAACAAAATAACAACAACGGCATTTCGTTTTGTGTGTTAAAATTATTGTGTTAAATACAACACACATGTATGCTAAAAATAACCGTCAATAAAAAAGTTTAAACGACGTTTAAATTTCACAGTTTTCACCAAAACGACATGAAAAATTAAAGCAATAAGTTATTGTAATTCCACCTGGTGTATGCCACTTTTCGCCAAATATCTCTCTATCATACCGACCGCATCAATAAGAGTGTGAAAGGAAACGTTATGTTCAATATTATAAAAACGGGTTTTTCAAAATTTTAAAATCATGATAAATAACTTGACTAAATTCAATTCTACCTCAAAAGCGTTTTTTTATCAAAACTTTTGAGTTATATTTTTTTGTGGCCGTCGGTGGTGCAGTGGTTAGGGTGCATGAGATCCTGGGTTCGATCCCTGCTCTTAACACCTTATAATTATTTTGGTGGCAGTCACCTCGCATAGTGACGGCGACATTATCGAATATTTAGCCACGAAAAAGCTTCTCCAAATACCGTTCGGGATCGGTGTAAAAACTGTAGGTCACAATCTGTGAGTATAAAACTAGAAAGCTCACAGCTCAGGTTGTGAGAATCTCTCCCTAATTCCTTCATGGGATGTAATGGGGAATTCGTTTTTTTTTTATTTTTATTTTTTTTTTAGCGGTTGGAAATTTTTATTGAGCACGAAAGAAAATATCTTTTTGAACATTTGTTGCAACATTTTTAAAAGCAAGTAGATTTTTAAACTTCAATGTTCGTCTTTTTTTTTATGAGGAGAAAATAAAAATACTGTATATTATTAATATCGGATGCCTGCCCTTGAGCGACGCAAATATGTACAGTTTGTAAAAATTAAATTCGGCCACGATTTAATTTTTTTTAAACTCGGAGTGCGAGCTGTATATTGAGGCGCCGAATTTTTCAGCAATCGAGCTGAAATTGTACCTACTCTGATTTAACCATACGTCTTCATACGTAAGCAGCGTTTGTATACACAAATTTAAAATATGTATCCGAAAATTATATACTTTTTTCTCAAAAAAATTCTGAGGTAGGTTAACAAAGTTATAAGTATCCCATGCTAAACTCATTGTTCGAAATACATTTGAACATGAAGTATATCTTCTAGCTAATTGTGTAAAGCATAAAACGCACTACACATACACACAACGTTCCACACTTACAACGCGAAATCAAGAACAATCTATTCCACTCACATTAGTAGTTGTGAAAGCTCGAAATAACCTCGTAAACTCGAAAACATCGTAAACTTTCACAGCAAACGTCAAAACAAACAAATTTCCCATACAAAACGACTTGCACAAAAGTGGAAAGTTTTCGAGGCAAATTTGCTGAGCAAGCCTGGAAAAAGAAACGTGAAAACTTTTGACATTTCAATTGTCAATATTTTTGTAATGAAAAAAAAGAGGGTTTTTGATTTAGTTACATATGTGAAAAAAAATAAAATAATGGAATAGGTAAAAGCATATGCTTTTAATTTTACTTTGTTTATTTACTTTATCAGCTTTTTTTGACAATTGCTGCATAGATACACTGAGCAACTTTATTTGGTGCCTCATGAAACCTTCGGGGCAATTTTACGATGAGCAAAAGTTCTAGGTTTTCTTGTTTGCATGAATACCACTATTGTATTTCAATGGACTTTTAATCAGTTTATCCTCGGTTGATTATTGTTTTGTCGTATACGCCATTTGTGTTTTTTACGAGTTGATATTGTGTCTACAGGGTTTTGTGCGTTCTCTTTCCGAATTTGTTATCAGATTTTTGATATATCTTTCCATAACTCTGATGTTTACTCTAATTTGTTTGTATATCTCTAAACATTGCTAGTTGGTAATAGTGGTATAGTTGTGAATATTGGTATCTCCGTTTCAAACAATTAGCGTTTATGACAAAACAATAATAAGGAGACGTTATAGTAATCGTCCAGAAGCTTATCCAAACGTTTACGAACAGCTGTTACCGATATAATAGAAATGTCTGTGCGCTGCCACAAAAGGCGAATACTTCTGAAAACTTCTTGTTTAAAAGCACCCAACTTTCGATTTGGATCAGTGTTATGCCGCACATACAGGAAATGATTACTAACTTCGCACTTTGTCGGTAATTTATTGATGTTTAATGCACTGATCGTAAAAAACATTTTTTAGGTTTTTGGTATAGGGTTGGCTGGAGTGCCGTGTCAAGTCTACTGCTTGCTGTTGGTTGCCCGGTATATGCCGGAAAATTCCTCGTCCGGTGGTTTGGTATTGGCCGGGAAGCCGTATCAATAAACTTATCCTTACTGGTAGAAACTGTGAAGTTTTTGGTGGGGGTTGGCCGTAATGCAGTATCAAAAGACACAGTTGTTGAGGCAAAAAAAGCACCTCAAAATTGGTTGGCTGTTATTCAGTAATGTAATATTTTATTTGCAATACTGCACTAAATAATTATTTCTCTTTAACTTTCACACACAACTTTAACTTCTCTTTTAATTTGGCTCTTGGCACCGAACTTTTCCGATTTTAAAACGCGAATGAATATAAACTTTTTGTAGAGGCAAAAAGGTAAACAAAAACTTGGCATTTTTGTAGCCACTAGTGTTGCTCCGATTCAGGGTAGAATAATATATATGTACATGGTAAAATCGTTTGCACAGCTGATTTCATTTTTTTCATATAATATTTCGCTTCAGCTGTTGAACTGACATGCATTTCAAATTTAGTTGTTTTTAGATACTCATCATATTTAAAGTTGTATTTTCCTTTTTTTTAAGGCTAAGAGATCATATTTTCTCCGGTTAGTGAGTTAGCATTTTGTTTTTGTCCTCTTTTACATTCTTGTGCATTCGAGTAAAGTTTGACAACTGAAGCGAATAGAATAAAAATAAAATGCCCTTTTGTTGCTGCCTACAACTACAAAAACTCCTGCTGCTATTACCATGTGGATATCATTGTACCATGCTCCGATTCTTTCTATATTACGGTGGTACATTAGGATAGTAGCATCTAAGATATGATGGGTAAGTACTAGAAGAGGGTACTTGAGGTCAGTAACTTTTGACGCAGCAAAATTGGTCTCCTCAAGACAAAAACATCCAAGTATCACACTTAAAGATCGGAATGTAAATGCAGAAGATATAAAGAAAAATTTAAAGTCGCGACCCCTACGTTCGGCAAAAAAATAATTTTTTTTCCAAACTGCCGCGCAATAATACTTCATATTCGAAGGTGTACGGCGAACTCTTTTTTACCTGTAAGGTGGTACGGTCTACTGTACAGTAATATGTTCTTTAAGTAGGGGTTTGCTATATCAGGAGCAGTCATTAGTTCGCTGATAAGGGGTATCCGAATAATCGTTCAGTACGTAGAATGCGAGTATGCGAGGACTTACCCTTATCTCAAACACATGCTAGCATTGACGCGTATGAGTGCAAATGTGTGTGGTGATAAAGGAAACCACGCCTATGTAGTCCTTCCTCTCTCTTTTACAATTAGTTAAGATTTATTTGAGTTGTTAGCTATTAAGTAAGAATATTTTAAAATCAAAATCAGTGTCTACAAACATTCAATGTGTGGCTTACAAAGATCACAGAAGTTCAGTGGTTTTAATTCTTTGACGTTAGGGAATAAGGTCTTAAGTCAGAAACTGTAGTTTTTCGTAATGTTAAATTGAAAATTATTTATATATGAATTTTTCTGACTTATTGCCTAAAGATCAAATGATTACGATTGGATGGAGTTGTGCTAGATTTAAGTTATTAATACCAAACGAAAGAGAAAAAAAAATTGAGTTAAACCCAATCAAAAACTCAAAATTAATTTTTTTGACTTAAGACCTTATTCCCAAACGTCAAAGAATTGTAAACACTCATTCTGAAATTTGGATATTAGCAAGAACCCATAGGGATTTAATTTAGAAACCGGAAAAATAATGTAATGTACAATTCTTGTAATATCTATAAACAAATTATATGTTTCGTCCTTTTTATCCGTTTGTCTTGAGGACCAGACCAGCTAATGCTGCGAATTACTGTCAAAGAAGAGGTTTTAATATGGCACCACATTTATACAATTATTGTATTGCGTTGTGAACTAATTGCTAAGAACACTCAAAAAATAAATATAAAAAATTAAGGGGTTTTTCAATATTGCAGACAGAGTTTTGAATCTAAACCCTAGGTACATATAAGTTTAATTGAGTAGGCGTTCGCTGAATATATACAATTTCATATACGGAATAACATTTTTTGGAAGATATAAGTGCTACTCATTACATACTGTTTAGGTTCAAATGCTGAAATACCAACCCTGGGGAAATATATATAAATATTTGGCAACCCCTTTGCTGGACAGTTGCAGCTGTCACGTACCATACCATACCTCTAAAATTAATTTTAACCATCCGAATTTCCAAAAACAGTCTTTTGTCCCATATACGATTTTTTACGTTGGGGATATTTCATTCAATATATGTGACCTGGTCTACGAAAAGGGAGCTTACGTGCGAAAACTAGTTTTCTGTGAAAAAGCTGTTAAAAGTAAGCAACTCGTTTCGTCAGTTTCTCATTATCTCGTTAATTGTTCTCCGCGCCGGACGTCCAGTAAGTGTTGTTGTTGGTCGGAATATTATTATAGTTCATCGTGTAAGTTGCTAGTGTGGAACATTTAAAAAAGTAACACTGAAGAAGTGACGTTTACTGTTTCTGTTGATTATCGTCTTCGCATTTCGCATGAAATGAAACATGAGTGTTGATGAGGAGTTCAGTGCCGTATACGGACAATATTTCCATGAAAAGGATGATGAAAACGATGATGAAAACTATGAAGAGAGCGATGATGATGAAGACGAAGTATGTGTATCTCAGGCAGAAGATGATACCGAACAAACTTTTGTTAACATGGACCTGTATGTTGTTGATGTAAAGGAGGAGGAGCTGGTAACAAAATTTCTGTCAAAAGATTGTTGTAATAATGAATGCCATACACTGATACCACGGGAAATGATCGAGAGTACGCGGAAAAATTGTTTGGAGATGTCGAAAAATGAACTTGATTTAGTGATACTAAGTCACATCGAAGCTGGAATTATGAGTAACGAAAAGCTGGAAAGTGTATACGCAAAGCTTGCTGGGCGGAAAAAATATGGACAGAGACAGGATACAGAAGTTATGAGGCATAGAATTCAATTTACCTTCTACAGAGTACCTGTTTGTCGTTCGTTTTTCCTTTTTGTACATGCCTGTACGACGAAGCGTTACGAAAATTTAGTACGTCATTTTCACGCACAGGGTGTAACAGTGCGCCAACACGGACTGGCAAATAAACCGAGTACACATCCAAAGTCATTTAAACCGGCTGACATCGAAAAAGCTGTTAAATTCATCGAGTCTATAGCCGATTTAATGGCTCTTCCACTGCCCGGACGACTCCCAAAATTTAAGGATTTTCGGATAATGAAACTGCCATCCAGCGAGACGAAGTCCTCAATTTATCGAAAATACATTTATTCACTCAGTGATGACGAATTGAAGATGAGTAATTGCAGTTTTCGACGGATATGGTCCAAATACATACCCCATGTTACAGTTATGAAACCAGCGGATGATCTCTGCAATGTCTGCCGTGGTAAGTAGCTCATTATTTTCTCATTTTATAGTTGTATCAAACGTTGAGATTAAATTCAGTATTTTTTCTTTTAATAGGAAACACAATATCGATTGCGCAAGGCAAAGGTATTACTGACATTGAACGCGAACAGAAGCTGAATCAATTTCTTGATCACCTCCACCGAGCCCGAAATCAACGAGAATATTATCAAAGTTGGTGTAGAAATACTGACCCTACAGCAGTCGTTCTGTCATTTGATTTTGCCCAACTCGTTCACTACCCTGTCAGTCCACAACAACCTGGTACAGCATACTTCAAAGCAACCAAGAAGTGCGGAGTCTTCGGAATTACCGACGAAAAACAAAAAGTTCAGGTTAGAATTTCAATTATATTATTTATATTTTTTTTTTTACAGTACAATTACATGATAGACGAAAAAGATGACGTTGGTAAAGGACCTAACTGTGTTGTGAGCATCCTGCATTATCACCTGCAAACCTACTATAAAGACATTGAAACACTCGTTCTTTTCTATGACAATTGTGTTGGGCAGAATAAGAGTAACACTGTACTATCATATCTGCAATGGTGTTTGGCTCGGGGTCTTAACAAAACTATTTTATTTAATGTTCTACTTACCGGGCACACTAAGTTCGCGCCTGATCGTTACTTCGGAATTTTCAAAAGTAAGTATGCCGTCAGTAACATCGACACGTATGCAGATTTACTGCAGTGTGTCGAGGCATCATCACCTTGGGGTTATAATAAAGCTGTATCGGCTGAAAAAGTCGTCTGGTATGAATGGGACAGCTATTTTAAACCACTGTACAAGTCACTTGTTGGAATAACGCAATTCCATCATTTCATAATCTCTACAGATTGTGTAACAACAAAGAAATTCACAGACAGTGAAGAAGTGCAGTCCTTTAAGCTTCTGTTAAAACCTATCGATCGTGAAATGCCGAAAGTTATACAACCAGCCGGTTTATCTTTGGAACGTCAGTGGTACATCTATCATAATCTTCGCAGCTTAGTTTCGGATATATCTAAAGTAGATATTGTGGCTCCATTGCCGAAAGATTTGCCATCGAAGAAACGGAAGGCAAAAACTAGTGAAGATGTTCTCAAACCAGACGAGGAACCAGGTCCATCTTCCTCAGGATCAACACGTAAAAAGATCTCAAGGAAAACGACAACAAAGAAAAATACATAAACTACTCAGCATTATTATTTTTGGCCCATAATACGTTTTTCTACTGTATAATCATGTCTTTATAGCTTATAATTCAATGTATTTTGTTCATTACCAATAAATTATATTTTGTCGTATTTTTACTCTTCTTTCTCTACATTTTTAGCACACTTCTAAGCAAGTTAGGATTTTCTGCTTTTCACCACGTGAAAAAGCATCTCATCTTCCATCCGAATCAACCAAAAAGTGAAAATTGATTTTTTGACACCTAAGCCCGCTTTCCGTAGACCAGGTCACATATAAGTATAAATTGTTTAAGAATTGTTCTTTTAGTTTTATTAATTCGGAGGTGTATCAAGTTCTTTTGGGTATGCCGAACAAAGCAATCCATATTAAATTTTTATATTTGGAAAAAATAAATCCTTATATATTAGTTTTTGGCCAACATTTATTTTTTACACATATTTTAGTATAAGACACAATATATTTGAAAATATTTGGAAGAAATTATGTGTTTCCAGGCATATATTTTATTTAAAAATAATTAGTAGCGAAGTGTTTTCAATAAAGAGTAATTCAAAGAATTACAAATTTAAAATATGTATTAAGAATAGACAAATGTTGACAATCTATTGTTTAAAATTCTTTTTAGTTTATAATCGAAGTATTTTTTTTGCTTACTTTCTACCGGTACAGCCATACCAACTTGCCGATTGTTGTCAATAACACGTCGCCAAACACTACCTTTAGTTAACCGTTGGACATCCCGCGACGCTCCTTGGATACTCGACGGAATTCTAGGCTCCGCCATCGGTACTTCATTACCCTCAAGTTGTAAAAGTTTCCAAATATTACCATACGGAATGTCACGTGTAAACGGTGGCTTAAGTAACATTTTTTCATCGTTTAAATGAATCATATCGGTATAACACAGTGCAACACGAAAAAATATAACCATATACGGACACCACTTCGTGACAAAAGACCATAAAAAGACCCGTGTCTCCCAGTTTTGCCCAAAGTCATGAACTTTTTTTTTATGGGCCCCCAAAGATTTGGGTCCTCGGTGTCATTTTTGCAAAATAGTGATCATTTTGTCAGGCTCATATCTTGCAAACCGTTCGGAATTTTACTCTCTGAAGGAAAGTTGTAGCTCTTATCATAAAGAACAAAAAAAAAAGAACAAAGATTGTGAACATATAAAATCAAAAAAGGTTAATCTTCAAAAAAACGCAAAAAACTTTAAAAAATTCGATTTTTTACCTTTTTTCCCTGTTCGGTCCATAGGTAGCAAACCGTTCAAAATTAAAGGAAACAATCAACTACAAAAATTTACCTAAGATCTCAATAAACAACTTGCTATAACATATGAACTTCCTAGGAATGATTCTTAACACCGTTTACTTCAACTTTGAGATACTATGCTATCTCACCGACCGCAGCAGCACAGGCAAAGCAGTAAGCACACAATATAAAAGCGACACAAGGCTCACATCGAAGCATGCCCCCATTGCTGCTGTAATTGCCCTGGGTCACATGGCTCAGGATAATGTGCCATCCCGGTCAAAAACCGGGTGCGAGATTCATCCGAGACCGTTCCGGTTCCGATAGCTTCTGCTCTCGAGCAATATCAGGTCACTCGGTGTGTGAATTGTGCAGTCGATGGGCATGCGTCCAGTTCCAGGGAGTGCACTCTGAGAAATAGACTGCTTCTAGAGAAGACCGAAGCCAAGAATCGATGATCCGTCGTATCTGGAATCGGTTTTCCCTGAGACAGTGGTCTTACTCAGGGTGGCATATCCTATGCTACCGCTGCTCGGGGTGGCCTTCGCACCCTTTCGACTGGAGTGCATTATGCTGCAAGTGCTCCCAACGAGGTAACTATGCAGGGGGCGGTACTAGCTGATGATGGAGCTAGGGCTCAGGCCATCCTGGGTCTTTTCTTGGCCCTTGGGCCTGTGTAAATATATGTAAATAGTACTTCTAATTATTAGTTTTAAGTTTACTTTTAGTTTTTTGTTTATCTGGAGCCCTTTTTCCTATTCTTTTTTGGGCGAATTTATGAATATTTTAATTTTGTTTTGTATTCATGACAGGTAACACCTGTTATATATTGAACCAATATGATAGTTCTGTAAAAGTGTAAGAAGATATAGTAAATAAGGAATATTGATTAACTTTATTTGTAGTCTAATTGTGAAAATGAATTGAATAAATATTGATTGAAATTGAAATTGACATCGAGGCATTACACAGCGCGACGTCAACGAGAGCTCAGCGGTGAAAATTATACAGAATGTAGAGAATACATAATTCTCACACAACATTGGCAACTGACAATTTCAATATGCAGTGTGGAAATATTGATTTATTTTGCTACGTTGGCGGTCTTCAAATCAGAAAAAAGGTTCTACTAGATTTCAAAAGGAAACGAATCGTTTAAGTAGTGAAATTCAAGAGAGCATATAAGTTGTTTTTCGACAAAGTAGACTTGACCGTTGAAAATTACACACCTAATACAGTGTATCGCCAAAGTTATAACAATATCATGGCATGGTTGAGTGGAGGCAAATATAGTATGAAGTATTGTAAGCCGTTAAACTGGATTAATCGCCCAGGTGATCTTGATGAAACCAGTTGCTAAGCATGCGTAAATTACGCATGTCGTCTAAATCGACATGCTGAGAAGAACAAAAGTTATAAAGCAACTGTAACAGCCACACTACCAGTGCTTGCACCTGAAAATTTTGTATAACCAAGGCCGCCAACTCCAGATCTTAGGACAGAATTTACAGGAATGACTAGAGCAAGTGGTGTTACTTATGAAGATACATTTGATACCGATTATGAGCCTCAACAGGGAAGAGATGGGCCACAACCAATAACACAAATGGAAATGGATTTCATTGTGGCCATATTGGGAATATCGGAGCGCCTTGCCATAATTTTGACAGCGTTTTTAAAGCAAAGAGAACTCACACATGCTAATGTTAACTCTACGGCGTACAGCAAACGGCAAGCTGAATTATGTTAATGTTGTCTTTTCTGTCTTTATTTTTTGTCTTCATTTAACAGGCATACTTAATGGCCCTGACATTAGAAAGCTATTCAAGAGCCACTTTGAATCATCGCTTGGTGATAGTCATTCAATAGCATGGATTTGCCCTCAGCGTGTATGCACCAGAGTCTTGGGAGGGGATCGAGATGGGGAAATGCAGTATTATTTTGAGAAAATCGGCACATCGATGACATTAAAGCTGCATTTTCTTCATTTTCATTTTGACGATTTTATCAAACAACTCTCTACCGAATCCAATGAGCAAGGAGAACGGTTTCTCCAAACCACAATGCCCATGGAAAATAGCTACAAAGGCAAAAAACTCGACGTATTGCTTGCAGAGGTAATATCAATTTTATTGATGCATTGTTTGGCATTTCTTTTTTGTTTTCTTTTCTAATTCATATCAGGTATGTTGGTGGAGTCACAAGATCACCCTCTATGATGTTAATGAAGTATTTGAAGAAGAAAAAGCTGATGATTGAGGGCAGTCTGGAAGCAACGTTCCTTTGGACACCATAAGTTCTGAATCAGACTCGGACGACGATTTGGATCCACAACTTAAGGGAGTGCGGTTTGCACGTCCAGGGCCATCAACATTATAAACGTAATACGAATATTTTTCTTATTATTTTTGTAATAGAAAGAAAAACCTATGAAATTAAAAAATTTTCGGGAAATTTTTCACTTTTGCGGCTACCTAAACGGTGTTAAGAATCATTGCTAGGAAATTGTTTATTGAAATCTTAGATAAATTTTTTTATTTGATTGTTTCCTTGAATTTTGAACGGTTTGGACCTGAACAGTATAAAAAAGGTAAAACAAATCGAGTTTTTTAAAGTTTTTTTTGCGATTTTGACCTTGAAGATTTTATATATTCACAATTTGTATTCTTTATGAAAAGAGCTACAACTTTCCTTCAGAGACTAAATCAAAATTCCCAACGGTTTCAAGATATGAGCCTGATAAAATTATAACTTTTTTGCAAAAATGACATCGAGGCCCCAAATCTTTGGGGGCCCATAAAAAAAAGTGCATGACTTTATGGAAAACTGTGAAACACGGGTCTTTTGTTGGTCTTTTATCACGTAGTGGTGTCCGTATATGCTTATATTTCCATGATTTAAAAAATTACACACAGTGTAATCAGTACAAGTGTAATTAATTTAGGATTTTTTATATTCAATAAGCTTAGATAATGTGTAATGCAACTCGAAAATGTATATTTTTGAACAGCTCTGTCGAGTATTGCTTTCTAGAGTCGAACAATATTGATAATAAAACATTTCTGAATGTACGTAATATGAGTTATTATAAATAAAATATGGAGTTAAATATTACTAAAATATATCTGGACGTCAGCTATGATTATGAAAAGTGCTACAATTTTCAAATTGTTTAAAGGTTGTTATTTGTACCAAATAATCGTAATAACCTTCTACCTTTAATTACCAACTGGAATGTGAAATTGGTCGCAGTTTAATGCCAGCAAAAATGCTTTTTCCTTTTCGAATAGTATTCTAAAATAGCTAGTAATATCAGAATTAACCATAAATAAATTATTATATGGCTACAGTTTATGGCAGTTTTCTATCTTTCGGCTAACCCTCCCTAACTGCAACCTAAAGTAACGCAAAATACTATTGTCCACACCAGTATTGGTAATTTCACCACGCAGCATAGTCCCATTAATGTATCAACTGATATTCCTTTTTACATTTCTGTTTCCCTCCAGCTACTTTCGATCAATCGATGACGAAGAGGTTCACCCTGATCATATCTTATATTGGGAAAGGCTGTTGCTAAACCTGAAGTCACTCGGTCTGAGACGCCAAATATATTGCAGAACGTAGCAGTTTACTCCAAAATATATGAAATTTGACATTGGTCGCTTTGTAGTGCCCCGAGCGGCGGTTCTAGGGCAAAATAAATTTCACATTTGGATTCTCCGTACCCAAAACTACATAGATATACCTCCTTATACGAAATAAAAACAACATATCGATAGCCTATATTCAAAATTTGCCAACTTAAATTTTGTCAAAATGAGTTTCCGATGGCAAATACATACTAGCTACCCTATGCAATACCCATCTGTGACATAAATTGCAAACCAAAGAAAAAAATTAGTTCTCGATTTTGGTATCTCAAAGTACTTTTTTATTTTGGTGAAACACTGGTTATGTTTTTATCTTTACTTAAACTTGGAGAAATCCCTTTATTTTTTAACATGTCAGTTGTGATTGAAATAAAGCAGCATAAATTGCTTATTATTCAACGAGAGCAGTGGTGTTTATTTATTTGGTACTTGTTCATTTGTTTTATGATAACCTACATATATATAAAGCAAGAGCATAATGTACAAAAAATAACGGAAGTAATATGGTGGTTGGATTACTTGCCACTGTGACTATAGTACATTCTAAATAATCTGTTTTTTCATATAATTTTGTGTTATTTATATAAATAGAATGCCGCGCATAGTCAATGCCCAAGACATGGTAGACATTTTGTGTGAATATATACCTTCTGATGGTGAAAGTTCGTGTAGTTTCCAATCAGACGAAGAAATAAATCATGACCACGAAACCGATTCGATGGTAGTCGGTGACATACCTGCAGAAATGCAGCCAGAACTTGATGACTCTTTTGACTCGGATGATAATATTGCTTTATCTAATTTCCGGAGTGGTGCAACCAAAGTGGGACAAAAATTATCCGATGGAAGAACCGTGTGAATTTACAGGAGGCGGAGGTATTGCTGATGATATATTATAAATAGAGAATATACGAGTAACACCAACAAAATTATTCCGTTTGTTTTGGACACCAGACTAAATTGAAACAATCTCTTTTCAAACAAATCTATATGCTACTCAGTGCTAACCGCCACGGAGGTTACTTAAGTAACCACCCTATATCCCAAAAGCCTGAAGCAAAACTTTATTTTTTTCTTTTATTTAATAATAAATAAACCTTAATTAAACCAAAAATTCAGTTGTTTTGTATGTAAAATAATATATGTAAAACTGTGGCCCAAAGAGTTAAACGTCCATATGCTCCATTAATACATCTTTACCACTTTAAATATTTGTTTGATTACACCCTTCGACTCAACTTTTCACCCTTGATCGAAACTATAGACAAGTGAAACTAGAGGCCATACGTAGTAGAATTGCATTCTCAGCTTTCATTTGGTGATCCTTTTTCCTTTTTAAAGTACATTTAATTGTCAAGGGATATGATAGGTTGTACAATTTATTTTCGAACTTTTCAAGTCCCACAACGGCGATATGTGTATCAAATGAAAGATAACCATCTCTGCATTTTGCTAAATTTTTTTGTTCTTATTCATCAGGACGAAACTATGTGAACAATGTCCTTTGAAACTTTCACCCTTAAATATCTTTGAAGATTTCCAATGAAATTTGTTTGCGAAAAATATGTATTTAAGACAATATTTTAAATTTCATGCTTCTAGCTGTATTAGTTTAATATCAACAGCAATTCCAAGTTTCCTCCCTTAAAAATTTAAATATGATTAAACTTATACAATGCCTCAGCAAACACCTTATTGTCTCTCACCCAAGCACAAAGCGATATACATGTGAAACTGGGGGTCATTTAGGGCCAAATGGCATAAGGGCGTGAAGATTGTTGGCTGCGGCAACCCCAGAGCTCTAGCGTTCTAGTCAGCATGTGGCAACAATCTGAGCGGACTCTTGTAATAAAAATTGTCCAATTTATATATATTTATTACTTTTGTTTATTTCTTTACTTTAAATTTTTATTTGGCGTCATTTCCGCTCTTCGTTCTGCTTAAGACTACTTATTCTAGGTTTTTACATCTTCTCTTATACTAAATATTTTGCCAACTGTGTGGTCTAATTTTCTTAATTCTATGTGTGTTATTTCCGTGTAGTCTTGACACACTATTTATTTCTGGCCAACGGCAATGTCATATGATATCGTTATTGGATGACATGCTGTTACACATTAACCCTAAATGCAATTGATAATGCAACATCAAACGAAGTACGTTTGTTTGTGACTTGTGTGGTCTTCACTTGAGTGTCATCTTCAAGTGTGACTATATTTTGGGTTATGGCAAACACATTTTACTGCATGTTTTTAGCGCGTTGGTGACACACATGTGTCATATATCTTCTGGGTGGTCATCGGACCTAACACATTCGTATTTGTTTTATGATGTCGTCATAAAATGTATCATAAACATTTGCTTTCAATTGTTACCAGTAAACGACCCACAATTCAATGTAACGTTGTTTTCTAATTCAATTGCATTTATGTTAATACTCTACAGTATGCATACACTACACCATCGCCCTCAAGAGAAATCATACAATTCCTTTAATTTCAACAATGAAAAATTGGAGGATTTCTATTGGTAACCATGCGTGCATACTGTGTGTTTGTATACTACATTCATTTTAGTTCTGACAATGTTTATTCATATTTTTTTTTTTTGTTGATTTTTTTATTTCATCGAATTTTTTTTTTTATTTTATAATAACGTTAGTTGATTTATTATTTTTTTTTTTAATTTACGCAAACACCATTAATTATTCTAACGTATGATATTCTCTCAATAAGTTCTTATGTAACGTCTTAGTTTTATTATTAATTTTTATTTCAACATTTGGACCGTCTATACTCTTTATTTTGTACGGACCATGGTAAGGTGGTTCACTTTTCTTTCTGTTTTCTGCCTTAACTAGTACTAAATCGCCTATTCCTAGATCTATGCTATTCGTTTTTTCATATGAGTCTACTTTTCTTTTATTTTTAACAATTTCTACCAATTTTCTCGCGTTCTCCAAGGAGTGTTTTAACCTTATCTTCAATTCATTCGCATAATTATCTAGATTGTATACCCTATCACAATTCGTAACTTGCTCACCTGGCAAACACGGTAGTTTCCCAAATATTAATTCGAAAGGAGAAAACTCTGTGTCGACGTGGGGGGTGATGTTGTAAGCAAATGTGTAATATGGTATCCACGAATGCCAATTACTATCATTCACAAACGATAAAAAGTATTCATTCAAAACTCGATGGTTCCTTTCAACAGTACCAAGAGTTTCGTGATGATACGGTGTGGAAAATCTTTGTTCTATTTTCAAAAGTTCGCAAACCTCCCTCATGAGTTCATTCGTAAACTCAGTACCCCTGTCTGATTTTAATGTTCTAAATATCCCGTATTTTAGTATTAAGTTTTCAACTAAAGCTTTTGCTATCGATTTAGCTTCTTTTGTTTCCATGGGTGCGGCTACAACATACTTTGTTAACTCGCACTGCATCGTTAATATATATCGATAGTTTTCTGAAGGACGTAGTGGCCCAACAGTGGCGCCAAATAAAAATTTAAAGTAAAGAAATAAACAAAAGTAATAAATGTAATAAAAATTGTCCAATTTATATATATTTATTACTTTTGTTTATTTCTTTACTTTAAATTTTTATTTGGCGTCATTTCCGCTCTTCGTTCTGCTTAAGACTACTTATTCTAGGTTTTTACATCTTCTCTTATACTAAATATTTTGCCAACTGTGTGGTCTAATTTTCTTAATTCTATGTGTGTTATTTCCGTGTAGTCTTGACACACTATTTATTTCTGGCCAACGGCAATGTCATATGATATCGTTATTGGATGACATGCTGTTACACATTAACCCTAAATGCAATTGATAATGCAACATCAAACGAAGTACGTTTGTTTGTGACTTGTGTGGTCTTCACTTGAGTGTCATCTTCAAGTGTGACTATATTTTGGGTTATGGCAAACACATTTTACTGCATGTTTTTAGCGCGTTGGTGACACACATGTGTCATATATCTTCTGGGTGGTCATCGGACCAAACACATTCGTATTTGTTTTATGATGTCGTCATACCAGTAAACGACCCACAATTCAATGTAACGTTGTTTTCTAATTCAATTGCATTTATGTTAATACTCTACAGTATGCAAGTTAACACCACATACATTCAAAACATCCAACTATCATCCATTTATTCAAACATGTACAATAACAAACGTGTACATTTGCTGAATTGCAAGTTCCCACCAAATATTCACAGACGCTGACAATGCAGACTGCTGCTGGTGCAATACTTCCATACTGATGGGCGAGTTGTGCCAACACGAGCCGGCATCAGATATCAACAAAGGTGCAAAGCTGAGAGTATAAATTTAGGGTAGTTTTTAATATTATTTGCTTTTTGTGTTTTGAAGATCAATAAAGAACGTTGCTTGTGTGACTCGCGTCACACAGCAAACATATTTTTTTAAACAAATAAATTTGTTTAGAATTAATTGGCGCCCGAGCAGGGACCTGTTAAACGTAACAGGTACGGTCGACGAAAACAAAAAGTCAAGCCTTTAGAAGGGTTCCTGAGTAGTTTCACTAAATACAAAAAGGAGTGCACGTAAAGTCACAGCCCCTAAAGCCCGCGACGCGGTATTGTAGAAAGTAAATTATATTAAGTTAACAGTTTAAGTGTGTAAGCGAACAATTATAAAAACTCCTTTTGAAATAAAATAAGTGAAAGAAGTGAAATTTAATAAAAACATAAATTAATTACGAATAACCAAAACAAACATTTGGTTAATAAGTGAAAATATTATCATACTAATAACAAAAATAAGTTGAAAAAAAAAACAAAGAAGAAAGAAAATAAAAGAAAACATTTTTTAAGTAATTACGAATAAACAGAAAGTGGCAACCTTCTCAAATAAATATATCTGACGAAAATAAAAAACAAAAAAACTCTGACCACATCAACTTCCAAGTGCCTATAAGGAAAATCTTCACTATCAGGGATTCACCACCAACCTTCACCATCTATCAAGGAAGAATCAACGATGCTGATAATAATTATGTAAGAATAGTAATAAGTTATGTAGTTTTGATTTTATCGAAAAATTAAATAATTTTGTGTTAATCATATTAAAGTGTGTAGAATAAGTTGTGAGAAACAAAATATAAAAAAAATTAAAATTCCAACTTTCTCGAAAATGCCGGATACTATCGAAGAGATAACGGAAAGATTAAGTAGGTCACTAACAATGACCCAAACTGCTTCTGGTCCCTCTGGACTTAATGAAACTCAGAAAAACGAAATTAGACAGATAATTAAAGAAGTCCTAGTAGGACAAGATTCCCTGACAGATGACGGGATTGATCAACCAATAGGGACACTGCCCACAAGATTAGAAGAATTGGACAAAGTCCCGGACCTTGTTAAATCTCTCAGAGAATTTTCGGGAAAACCCGGAGAATTTGGATCCTGGCGCAAGTCAGCGGATCGAGTTTTAGAGTTATACCATAGTTTAAAAGGAACCGGAAGATACTACGCAATTTTACATACCATTCGTACGAAAATTACGGGTGAAGCCGATACTGCTTTAGAGTCTTATAGGACTCCGTTAGACTGGAAAAAAATAAGAAAGTGCTTAATGGTTCATTACTCCGATAAAAGGGACATTGGTACCCTGGAGTACCAAATGAATGTTCTGTACCAGGGACAAAAAACAGTAATGGAATTTTATCAAAATGTATATCAAATACTCTCTCTAATACTAGATAAAGTTTCGTGCCTAGATTTAGATGAAGGAAGTCTTAAGGCTATGACGATCACATACAGGGAAAAAGCCCTTGACACCTTCATAAGGGGGTTAAATGATGATCTACCCAAACTCTTGAGCGTTTCCCGACCCAAATCCTTACCAGAAGCCCTTCACATTTGTCTTAGTTTAAATAACATGTCGTTTAAAAGAGAATATGCTCATAATAGAGCTCCAAAGAACGATATGCGAAACTTAACTTCCAACGGTGGAACCAAGCCAAAATTCCACCCAGAATTAGTCAACATTCCATCATACGGAGGTAGGACAACATTGAGTCCTCAACATTATTACCCAAATCCACAGTTTCGGCAAGGACAACCGCAACAACCTCAATACTGGGGACCGCAATTTAATCAACCTTCTCAATTTGGAGGACATCAGTTCACTCAGCGTCCCCAGACAGTAGGACCACATTACTTTCAACGTACTCAATTTGGAGGACAGCCTCCCAATGTTTCAAATACTCGAAATCGCCCAGAACCCATGGAGATTGATAGGTCTATGCAAATAAAACCCATGCAGATCAATAATTTCAAAAGACCTGCCCAATTTTCGGTACAGGCACCAATGAATAAGGTTCAACGGAACTTCCATCTCAACACTGGTAATATACCCGAAAATTATATCAATGATGTTACAACTATGGATAATGAAATAGATGAGGCATGTGGAATGCCAACTGATGAAACTAATACAGACTACCTTCAACAATGTCCTGAGGATATTGATGAACCTCAGGATAGAAACCACACCGATATCCCGATTAACTTTGTAGACGTAAATTTTTTAGACTAACCTGTTCCTCTTTGCCATATTTTCAATGCAAAACGAGGAACGGAAAAATTCTCAATTTTTTGTTGGATACCGGTAGCAACAAGAATTATATAAAACCCAATTTAGTTAAGAATCCGAAACCAAATAAGGAGATATTTAACGCAAAGTCTGTAGGGGGGGATGTGAAAATTATACAACATACTTTTCTGAACATGTTTGGTATCAACGAGATACCTATAAAATTTTTTCTCTTACCTGGTCTGAAATCTTTTGACGGTATATTGGGAAACGACAGCCTAAAAGAACTTACTGCTGTAATTCATACATCCGATAACTATTTCACTGTCAAGGGAGGTAGGAAAATTCCTATCAAACAACGAACAACTCAGAATGTGAATAACCTCGAATTGAGAGTAGCACACCTATCAAAACACCAAAAAGATTCATTGGAAAATATCGTGGGACATCACTCTAGCCTTTTCGCAGATCCCGACGAAAAGTTAACTTATACCACGGTAGTAGTTGGTGAAATACGAACAAATAACGACTCTCCGATATATGCAAAAAGTTATCCATATCCAATGGCATTAAAAGATGTCGTGGAGGAGGAAATAAGTCGCCTTCTTCGAGATGGAATAATAAAACCATCTAGGTCCCCTTATAATTCACCTATATGGGTGGTACCAAAAAAGGAGGATCATTCGGGAAAGAGGAAACATAGGTTGGTGGTAGATTTTAGGAAACTTAATGCTGTGACGGTTACTGATAAGTATCCGATCCCAGAGGTAACAGAAGTTCTGTCAAACTTGGGAGGGAATAAATATTTCACGGTCGTAGACCTTAAAAGCGGATTCCACCAAATACCGTTGCGAAAAGAGGATATGGAAAAGACAGCATTTTCAGTTAATAATGGCAAGTATGAATATACTAGGTTACCATTCGGTTTAAAAAATGCGCCGGCGATTTTCCAGAGAGCATTAGATGACATCCTGAGGGAATTGATCGGAAAGGTATGCTTCGTATACATAGACGATATTATTATCTTTAGCAAAGATGAAAAGTCCCACTGTGAACACATTAGAAAAGTATTCGAAACGCTAGAAGCAGCAAATATGAAAATTCAACTAGATAAGTGTGAATTTTTTAAGAGTGAAGTAGAGTTTTTGGGCTTTATAGTAACCATGAACGGTATAAGGACAAATCCAAAAAAGGTTGAGGCAATACTTAATTTCCCTCACCCTAAAACCCTTAAACAACTACGTTCCTTCTTAGGCCTATCAGGATATTATAGAAGATTCGTCAGAGGATACGCAGATATCGCGAAGCCATTAACCTCACTCTTAAGAGGGGAAGAAGGTAGAGTTTCCAAAACGGCCTCAAGTCAAATGCCAGTTGATCTAGACGAATCAGCCAAAAACGCATTTGACAAATTAAAAAATGCCTTGACTTCACAGGAAGTATTGTTGTCATACCCAAACTTCGAAAGAGAGTTTCATCTAACTACCGACGCCTCCAATGTGGCTCTTGGAGCCGTACTGAGTCAGGAGGAACGACCAATAGCTTTCATATCCCGGACTCTGGATAAAACAGAGGAAAATTACGCCACTAATGAAAGGGAAATGCTGGCAATTATCTGGGCTTTAACCGCCTTAAGGAATTACCTGTACGGTTCAAAAAAGATTATCATTTTCACGGATCATCAACCCTTAACATATTCCCTTAGTAATAAAAACACCCACGCAACATAGCGCTGAAAGCTCATCAGAAAACTTGATTCCTAGCGTGGAATCTCCTATCAATGTTTTCAGAAATCAACTTTTCATAAGTATTGATCACACATCTACTTATCAATTTAAAATCATCTTCCCAGGTTTTCATCGCCATTTAATTACTGAACCATATTACGATGAACAGAAACTGGTGGACATCTTGAAGAGGTATTTAAATCCATCGGTCATCAACGGTATAAAAGCTCCTGAAATGATAATGGGAAAAATTCAGATCGTTTACCCAGAACATTTTTCCATCTATAAATGTCGATTTACACAATCCGTAGTAGATGATATAATATCCGAAAATGACCAAGACAATATAATTATCGAAGCACATACATAATAGAGCACATCGAAACGAAAGGGAAAATAAAATGCAAATATTGGAAAAATACTATTTCCCTGCAATGTCAGGAAAAATCAAGAGGATTATTAAAATCTGTGCCACATGTAAAAAGAATAAGTACGAAAGGCATCCCAACGAGCCTCACTTGGGAGAGACACCTATTCCCACATACCCAGGCCATACTATTCATATTGATATTTTTTCTACAGATAAAAAGCTGATATTGACTTCTATCGACAAATTTTCCAAGTATGCCCAGGTAAAACTATTAAATGGAAAATCAATAGAAGATGTTAGGAAACCACTTAGGGAGCTATTATTCTCCTATGGTGTACCGAAAAATGTTGTAATGGATAACGAACCATCTTTAAACTCAGCGTCAATATTATTCATGATGAAGGACGATTTAAAAATTAATGTATTCACCACTCCTACATATAGAAGTGAAGTAAACGGGCAAGTGGAGCGCTTCCATTCAACGCTTTCCGAAATAATGCGATGCCTAAAGAGTGACGGTACCGCAAGAAACTTCGAGGAATTACTCGAAAGATCCGTCAATGAGTACAACCATTCTATCCATTCAACGGTGGATAGGAAACCAGCAGATTTGTACTTCGGCCGAACTATTGATTTTTCTCCCCAAGATTATGAGACTACTAGAAGGACAAACATGGAGAGGATCAAGCAGAAACAGGACAAAGATTTGGCATACCATAATAAGAAAAAACACCCAATTAAAGATTATATTCCCGGACAGCTCGTATACGTGAAAACAAACAAACGGTTAGGTACAAAACTAAGCGAACGTTTCAAAGAGGAAACGGTTAGGGAGAATCGTAACACTACCATCCTTACTGAAAGTGGACGAGTTATATATAAAAAACATATTAGAAATTAATTGCAAATTTTAATTACAAATTGCTTTTTGGATGCGCTTTGGCAGACTTCAATATCCTAGACTATTCTAATGCTAGACTGATAACAATCCAGAAAGGGACAGCAAGAATACAGAATGGAACTTTTAAAATTATACACTCTATCGACCTTGAACAATACAGAATTCTCACGCTACAAATAAAGTCCATCCTTGACACGAACGTTACTAACAACCATCCGCTCCGTCCGTTTTTAAAACAACAAATCATAGACATCGAGGGACTTTTCCAACGCCTAAGCCCCAGTAGGGCAAAAAGATCGATAGATTTTATCGGTAGCGCTTGGAAATGGATTGCTGGGAATCCGGATAGTCAAGATTTCCAAATCCTAGAACAGAAAATTGACAATATTTTGGCAAATAACAATAGACAACTTATTATAAACGAACTAACGTCTAGAAGAATTTTGGAAATTTCAAATATTACAAATGAGATAACCAAGGCAAAGAGAGAAGGTTGGAATAACGAATTTGTAAACAGTCTGGAAAGAAAATTGATGTTAATAGAAAAGGAATTAGAAAATGTCGAACATGCTATTCAATGGGCTAAGGCCAATATTGTTAACTCTTTTATACTTTCAAAAACCGAAATTGAAAATGTGAATAATATACTGCAAAATTACAATATTCCTGTTTACAATATAGATGAGTTACTGTCTTTTGGTTCTGTGAAAATTGTAACTAATAACAAGGAAATCTTATACATATTAAGTATTCCTATTACTCGAAACGATATTTGTAAAGTATATTTAGCAAAAGCTGTAAAAAATGGATATTTAATAGATAAAATCGAATACAATAAAATATTGGAATGTAATAACGAATTGTTTGCCATAAAAACAGATTGTAAAAACTATTATGAATTAACAATATGCAATAGAGCTAATCTGATAGAATTAAATGATAAATATTGTATAACAAGCTTATTTAGAAACAGAATAGGGAACTGTACCCAGATTAACAATGAGCACATACCAACAGTTGAAGAAATCGGACCAGATCTGCTGTTATTGAATCAATATGAGGGCACACTAAGCGTGAATAATGAAAGCAACAAATTAAATGGAACCTATTTGGTACAATATTACAATAACACAATACAAGTTAATGGACATGAATACTATTCTAAGGAGATCAGTGGCAACAAACCTCTTCCAGCATTCCTACAACCTAAAACCAATGAAGAAAGAGTTGAAGAAATCATATCCCTAGAACGCCTCAGCAAACTTAATATAAAGAATATCAACCGCCTAGAATATCTGGAGAAAAAGAGCAAAATAATGATCGGATCCAGTGGACTCGCCATAACCATCACAATAACCATTGCTATTTGGCTAATTCGAAAGGGGTTCCTCAATAGAAAATTAAAAATCAATCAGAAAGAAGAAGATACTGCAAAGGAAAGTTATGAAGAAAACTCCATCACAATCAACCCAGAAACAACAGTGCAAAATCTAGAAACGAAGAAGAAATCATCAAGTATTTACAACATTTATCCATTCTGAGTAATCGGGACGATTCCATTTAAGAGGGGAAGAGTTAACACCACATACATTCAAAACATCCAACTATCATCCATTTATTCAAACATGTACAATAACAAACGTGTACATTTGCTGAATTGCAAGTTCCCACCAAATATTCACAGACGCTGACAATGCAGACTGCTGCTGGTGCAATACTTCCATACTGATGGGCGAGTTGTGCCAACACGAGCCGGCATCAGATATCAACAAAGGTGCAAAGCTGAGAGTATAAGTTTAGGGTAGTTTTTAATATTATTTGCTTTTTGTGTTTTGAAGATCAATAAAGAACGTTGCTTGTGTGACTCGCGTCACACAGCAAACATATTTTTTTAAACAAATAAATTTGTTTAGAATTAATTTGCATACACTACACTCTGGCTAGATATGAAAATCTGCATCATGTCTATCGACCAAATCCCGAGCTGGGCAACAGTCAGAGTATGGGTACCACCACCCATCCTGGAGGACAAAGGTTTTCTGGCCCTCATTAAAAGGCAAAATAAAAACATGGAAGCGGAGGACTGGAAGATCGTCCGAGGTCGTGTGAGAGACATAGGAGACGGAGAGGATTTATTTATCAGAATGGGTTCAGAGTCATTACGTCTTCTGATACTCTCAAACGGCCTAATTAAATTCGGTTAAACCGACTCCGGACGACAGTTTGCGATTTGTTTGCGAAAAATATTTATTTAAGACAATATTTTAAATTTCATGCTTCTAGCTGTATTAGTTTAGTATCAACAGCAATTCCAAGTTTCCCCCCTTAAAAATTTAAATATGATTAAACTTATACAACGCCTCAGCAAACACCTTATTGTCTCTCACCCAAGCACAAAGCGATATACATGTGAAACTGGGGGTCATTGGGGGCCAAATGGCATAAGGGCGTGAAGATTGTTGGCTGCGGCAACCCCAGAGCTCTAGCGTTCTAGTCAGCATGTGGCAACAATCTGAGCGGACTCTGGCTAGATATGAAAATCTGTATCATGTCTATCGACCAAATCCCGAGCTGGGCCACAGTCAGAGTATGGGTACCACCACATATCCTGGAGGACAGAGTTTTTCTGGCCCTCATTAAAAGGCAAAATAAAAACATGGAAGCGTAGGACTGGAAGATCGTCCGAGATCGTGTGAGAGACATAGGAGACGGAGAGGATTTATTTATCAGAATGGGTTCAGAGTAATTACGTCTTCTGATACTCTCAAACGGCCTAATTAAATTCGGCCTAAGCCGACTCCGGACGACCGTCCCCGACGAAGTAGAGAGTGGTAGATATCCCGAGCGGCATGAAGGTGGTGCAAATTAACCTGCATCACTCCGAAGCAGCGTCGGACGAGCTGCTGAGAGAAATGGGGAAGGACAGTATAGACGTGACCCTTATACAGGAGCCTTGGTTGACGGAAAACAAGGCCAGTGGTTTCAGGTCACGTAATCTGACACTCATTCCCCAAAGAAAGAAGGTAAGCTTGCATGTATCGTAGCATGTTGAAATATGAATTTAACACTGAGCTCCCGCTACAGCGATGAAGACCTTACAGTAGTTGCAATGGAACGCCAGGATAAACCTTGTATCTGCCATATGAATGTAAGGACCCTCCTCGGAAAAGGTACGATCCCTCATAGGGTGGAATGCCTCGACCATATTATCGGAGGAGATGCGAATGTGCACCACACTATTTGCGGCAGCACAGACATTAACAAACGAGGTAAGTCTCTACTTGAATACTTTGTATCCACTGATCTAGTTATGTGTAATGCCCACTTTCTATAATAAGAACAGGGAACATGTTATAGATTTGACTCTAATATCAAATAGTGATTCGACGAGAATCTCCAAATGGAATCTTCCAGGGAAAAACCTTATCGAAACCCGAGGAAGACCAACTGGGATAAGTTCAGGCGACTAATGCAGTCGTATCCGCCACCCGTTGTGGAGATAAATGACGTGCATGGCCTGGAACACGCAGTGGATCACATGACAAGTAGCCTTGTGGAGGCTTTCCATAAATCCTGTTCGGATTGGTCGCCAGAGTTGTAACGGTTCAGAAAGGAAAGTAGAAAGCTTTTCAACAAAGCCAATAAGGAAGGAATCCCGCAAAGCTGGGAAAGATATAGACCGTCTGCGAAGACTTACAAAAGAGAGAAAGGAAGTCGTGGATGAATTTCTGCGAAGAACTGGAAGATATAAGCGAAGCCTCTAGGCTCCGGGAAATCCTGTTCAGAGGATGGGTTGCTTACGTAGAGCATTCAAGAGACTCTCGAACTCCAGGTGAATACCCACTTCCCTGGCTGCAGCGAAGTTTCAGACGCAGAAATTATATGTATATATATATCCTGCAGCCAACATAGAGGAAATCATCAAATCTATTGTCGATGACAAAAAAATTAGTTAGGCGGTAAAATCATTTAAGGCTTTCAAATCGACAGGCCCTGACGGCATCATCTCAGCCCTTTTACAATAATCCTTGGAACTCATTCTACCTAGTTCGGTGAGAACATACACGCTAGGCATGAAGAGAAGTCAAAGAAATCTCACCGACATTATGGAATCCAGTGATGAACACAATCCTTAAGGATTTTGACAAAACGGGAATCAGGATCATAGCATATGCGGATGACGTGGTGCTCCTGATCAGGGGTAAATTTATGCCTACGATCAGCCAAAGGTCACTAAAACAATTGGCTCGTTGGGCAAGGACGATGGACTAGGAGTCAACCTGACGAAAACAGAACTAGTCCTTTTTACGAGAAAATACAAAATTCCCAATTTCCAACTACCACAACTACCGAGTAAGGTACTTAGAGTGTCGAAAGAAGCAAAGTATTTAGGCATTACCCTTGACTTCAAGTTGTCCTGGAAAAGAAATATGGTGGAAAGGGGTAAGAAGGCGTTATGCGCCTTCTATGCCTGTAGGAAAATGTTCTGACGAAAATGGGGTTTACAAACGAAAATGGTACACTGGATGTATACAGCGATTATAAGACCGATACTCTCCTACGGATCAGTGGAATGGTGGGAAGGCGTAAATAAGAAGTCACACCTCTCACATCTGGCCATGTTGCAGAGACTGACATGCGTCGGCATTACCGGCGCCCTCATATCTGCCCCTCAAGTGGCATTGGAGGTAATGCTGAATCTCCAACCGATCGACATACACATCGAATGCACCGCGGCGAATGTGGCCCTACGGCTAAGGGGATCGGGAAAGCCTGTCAAAACTACACACGGGCATGGCTCAATCCTGGTCAGCTTTGGTACTTTTGAAAATACGAACAAGCCAACGAACTACATGGCACCGAGAATAATTCACAACAAACAATTGAAGGTACTTATACCTAGTCGTGAAGACTGGGCGGCAAATATCGTTACTGAGGCCGGTGAAACCTCAATCCTCACGGATGGATCTAAAGCGGAAGCTTGATCACTTTGGACAGCCATTGATGGATAGGTCACATGGCTGCACGTATGAAACTCCATATGAAGGTTTCTGCAGAAGTTGTTTAGATGAAGAAGACTGCAAGGGTATCGTTTAGACGCCCTTTGGGCAGAGTCTTCGAAAACCTCAATGACCTAGCAGGCGCTCCAATTAAATCCTTCGTCAAATTCATAGAAAAATTTCGCTGGTTCAGCAGAGCACAAGAGGACAACTGAGGAAAAAAATTTGCGCTTGACTTTGTCCTTTAACTTACGATATCTCCTACTTTCATCCCCTTCCCTTCAACTGCTCCTTTCAATTCTTTATGAGGGAACCACAATGGGTCGTTTTTTACTCAAATGACGGTATTTCCTTTCAAAATAACCTGGGGGTCATAGGAAGTAAAACAGCGTAGTCAGTTTATTATTTATACACAATTTTGTGGAACTTGCAAAACAAATACTTTGCAGATCTGAATATGATTTGACATTGGGTTGCAAATCATTAAACATTATTATAGAACATGACATGTCATTAAAAGGTGTAACATCAATTGTGGAAGATAAAAAAAAAGATAACCATCACGTAAAGTGAAAGTAATTATGGAGTGCCCCAACCGAAATAAATTCCGAATATAACTGTTTTTTAATTAACTCTCCACAGAACTTATGGTACTCGCATGTACCTGAAGTCGCATGTGAATACTGTTACCGTAATATAAATGGATTGAAAAACGATGACAACATCCGATGAAATACACCCACCCAGTGCACTAAGAGAAAAATGCTTCCTCGCATGGTTGAAACATTTTCGTTAATGTTTTTAGGTTGTGCTAGTGAAAAGTGTCGTATATCCGACAATTTGGTAGTCGCTGCTACGAAAAATTTCATACCTGACTTCTTTGACAATTTTTCAGTTCGTTGCTGAACAACTTACTTTTTGTTCCTGCAACAATTTTATTTAATTTGAATTTTGTAGGAAAATGGGTTGAAATTTAAAAAAAGAATAAGGCATGAGTTTTAAACTACTGATGTTTGGTTTATCTCTTACTTTTTATAGTTTTTACTTATTATTTTGGAAGTTTGTCAATATTTTTAGTTTCCGAAACAATTTCGTTATTGTAAGTAAACTAATATTTGTGATGATATAGGGAGAAAAGCAGTCGAAAAAATGAGCGAGCGTGAAAAAGAGGCCAGCAAGAGAAAATGGTGAGCGTGGGTCACGTACACATCTTAAATCAGTTTCTTTGTCTGCTTTTACGCGTGCAACTTAAAAATTGCAACTCTGCTGACGCTCTTTACGATTCTCTTTTGAAGTTGCAATGTGCTTTTACACGGGCAATTCGTCCGCGTTGGAGTTGCTGAAATTCTTGTGTTCATTGTTGTTACTTCTGACATTCTTTTAAATCTTAGAAGCAAACATACTCAAAGTGTTGTGGATACAGAGTTGAATTGATGTTGAATAAATAAGTGGAAAGAAATTGTGGGAATAGGAAAGTGAGAAAATAAATGAGCGAAAATTTAACAAAAAAGACTCACAATCGGTGGTATTGTTTTTTGTTCAAAGGAATCTAATTTTTTGAAAAAAAGTGTATTGTTTGTGTAAATAAAGTAAAAACAACACGAAACAAAATAAAAGATAATTAAGGAAAAATTGAGATAATTTTAATTTGAGATCTTTGTAATTATTATTTATACATTTCTTCAATTCAATTGCAGAAACAGATAAATCAGTTGATATTATAACAATGGATATAAATGCGAAAGTTTTAGCATTAGAATGCATGAAACAGGCGGATAATTTGGTTTGGGACCACGTCAAGAAAGTGGATATAATAATCGGTTTGTGGTAAATGCTTCAAGTAAAAATGTGATGAATAATATTCTTTGTAATATTTCAGGTTTAAGTGGTATTGCGAAGGACGTTTGTTTGTTACCAACTAAAACAACATACAGTGCTAAGCGGTTGTGGGTTAAGGTTTGACGAACAAAAAGAATGGAGCTCGGGTCATTCTCGTTTTTGGCCAAAGAGCTATTCTTGACTGACGAAGCATCCTACAAAAACTGTTTAAGGGTGACGAAAAGGCAATTTAAGTTTCTTCTGACGTTGGTGGATAATGATTTAACGCGTTGTAATCAGTGTTTAAAATGCTATTGAAATTTCAGCCAAAACTCAAATATTATACAATTTCATTAGCATTAGAAATGTACATATATATTATCCATCTTTCGCATTTCCTAATTCAGCTCCATACATTAATAGCACCAACTAATGCAAAGCCTACAGCTATCAAACGTCAGACAAGCAGCAGGAAAAGCAGCTAGCTGGCTTTTTGTTCCATACGAAATCATGTTGATCGATTATGCATTGCTTTTTATTTTGTCCACCAGATACTTCTGTTGCTAAAGAAAACAACAAGTAACAACTCAAAAGCAATTGCATGGCATCAATGATTGTGCTTTTTGTGGCTGCCGAAACTAAAAGCACACACAAGCTGATATGAAAAAACAATAGAATGGACATAAAAAAACACATGAAATAGCAATCGAATGTTTTTTGATGAATTGCTATTTTGAGCGATGGGTATAAAAAGGGTTGTGTTGTTGTTTTATAAAGATTTGTTATGTGTTAACATCTATAGCGGCGTATAGGGACCAGATTTTATGCTGCTGCTAAAACCAGATTTTCTGCGACTGCGAAAGAGAACAATGACGTGTTAAACAAAAATGAGCGAGCTAGAGAGCAATGAAAGAGTGGTGTGGCAGGGGTGAGGCAAACGAAATTGTGTCTATAGCGTAGGTATTAACATAATAATATATGTATGTACATGTGTCTGTTGCTGTTGTTGAACGGAGATATAAAGTATAGCCACGCAAAATTTCATTTACAAGCGCAGTCGACGTAATGGTGACACACTAATACGTCAGCTACTTCGTACAAAGTATGTGAAATGTTGTGTGTTTGGCTGTTTCGTTGCTGTTGATATGGCAAACATGTGGTTATGTGACACACGTATACGTCAGCTACTGCGGACAAAGTATGTGTGATGTTGTGTGTTTGGTTGTTTCGTTGTTGTTGCTATGACCAAACAAACCGAGTCATTTGATGTTCAGCATTGCCCGGTGTATACAAAACAACTATTATTTTTTATTTTCCAATGTAACATTTACTAATGTGTTCATAGAAATCGAACAGGTACCGTGTAGCAAAAAGGTGTTAACACATCATCCGTGAGTTCGAACACTCATTGATTTTTTTTATTGTTAACCATAATTATATATAGCAATCTATAATTTAAAAGTATAATTATATTTCATTTTAGTATTTTCCTTTATATTTGGAAAGTTAAAATTTTCATGTTTTTGGCACCGAATTATCTTAAATATATTTAAATTGGGCTAAAGTTCTCAAGTTCTCAAAAATTAAAATTAAAGAAAAAGTTAAGAATGCGAGATATCGCAAAATTTCCCGCTGGACGGACCTACATATGGCGTCCACAGGGTCCAAAACCTGATGCACCCAGGGACACTCGGGTATAGTTAAGTGTGGTACTTCAACGAAATGTATTTGTTGCACGGATTCAGCGGGACCAATGTGTTCTCTGTGCGATGATCTGTAAGTTCATTTAAGTCCACGATTGCTATGTAATATGGGGGCCTTGAGACCCGACAACCGGGCCAACTATAAAACACAGAGTGTGGGTATTCATATGCAAGAGAGTAATATACCCATTGCATTAAAAGCAATTTCTTACAAATTCCACAATTTAAAAATTTTTAAACTGAAAATAGGGCGATTTAAAAAAAATTGTTCTTCAAATTCGAGTATAAGTGGCGCTATTTTCGTCTCAGAGTATTTCAATGGTGAATATAACCAATTACTTATACTGAACTTTCAAGAAACTAATTTTCTTTAAATGTTTGCCTGCGGCGGTATTTTCGTGTCAAAGTATTTCACAGGTAAATACAGGGTGTTCCAAAAACTTTCCGAAAAAAGTAAACGCGCGATAGCTTGGATCAATATGAATATTTTTTGTTCTAGTACCACTGTTCTAACGGCTACCGTTTTCGAGCTATAGCGTCTCAAAAAATAAAGCATTTCTAAATGCATTTAATTCATTTTAAAACAACTTAGTTTTTGTTCAAACATTTTTATCTGAGTTATGTGTCAAAAAAAAATTGTGAAATTTTTTTCCCACTTTTCTTTGTTTTCGTTTACCTTTAATTCGATTCGCGATGAAATTTTCAAATTCTGAGTATGCGGATTTCGTATTTTATTATGGCAAAGCTGATGGGAATTCATTGGCAGCGCAGCGTATGTATGCTGAAGCTTTCCCCCAAAGAGATGTTCCCCACCACACCGTCTTCAACAGTACGTTTGATCGCCTTCGTGAGACAGATTGCAAGACCCAACAACAAGTGTAAGAAAAATAGCTAAAACAAAGGAAATACCACAATCTCAGGTGTTTAGAATTTTACAACATCACAAGCTCCATCCGTATCACTACACACCGGTACAATCGTTGCACGAAGGTGATTGTGAAAAGCGAATTGAGATTTGTACGTTAATGTTGGCGAAAGATACACAAAATGGAAATTTTTTGAAAAAATTCTATGGACGGATTAATCCATATTCAACCGAGAAGGTATCACAAATTTTCATAACTTACATTTTTACGCGCAAGAAAATCCTCACAAAAAACTGCAAACAAAGCACCAAAACCGTTTTAGTCTCAATGTTTGGGCAGGCCTCATCGGAAATAGAGTTATAGGCCCCCATTTCTTACCAGATCGGTTAAATGCAACATTGTACATGGATTTCCTCCAAAACGAACTTAGAGACGCTCTCGATACTTTGCCATTAGCAACATTAGCCGGAATTACTTTTCAACATGACGGTTGTCCCGTACACTCTAGCATTGTAGTCAAGAACTTTTTAAACAGTAGTTTTGGTACAAATTGGATTGGACTCAATGGACCAATCAAATGGCCAGCGAGATCTCCGGATCTAACACCGTTAGATTTTTATGTTTGATTTTTTTAATTTATGTAAGAGCTCGTTTACAATGAAGAAATAATTTCATGCAATCAACTTAAACGCAAAATAAAGGAGGCCTTTCAAACCATTCAGAAAGAAATAACGCTGGATGTTACTACCGCTGCTCTCATTTTGAGCATTTGTAAAAAAAAATAAAGAAATTTTTTTTTAACAATTAATTCAAAGAAAATTTATTTAAAAATTGAAAGTAGTTTTTGAAATTTAAGAAATGAATTCACAAATGCATTTATCTTTGAGTTTCAATAACTCGAAGACGGTAGGGGTTAGAACAGTGGTGCTAGAACAAAAAATATTCAAATTGATTCAAGCTATCGCGAATTTAATTTTTTCGGAAAGTTTTTGGAACACCCTGTATAACCAATTATGTTCATAGACTCTACTTTCAAGAAAATAATACAAAGTTTTGCTTGCAGCGCCATTTTCGTCTCTATGTATTTAAATGGTCAATATTATATTATTCATATATACATTATATATATATATATATATTATTGAAATATTTGTATGCCATAACGGAAATAACAAGCACTCCTATAATATCACCTCTGCATTCCATTTCGGGACTTCACCAAAATGTAAGAACGTTTTAAATATCATACGTGCGTCGTGATTACAAACCATTAGTGATCTTATAGTGTATGAGTGAAGATGTAGCACAACGTTCAACTGCATCAAATTTTTAAGTGGTAGGAAGAAGGTGTAACTCTTCTTGAAAAACTAATGTAGTTAGGGCTCCTACCGAAACATGACACTATGTTGTGCCCCAACCATCCTACTCCAATGGTATTAACCACAAATTACGATAGGTTTAAAAAATCTTTTCTAATTTCAAAATTGTTTTTTTTTTAATGTTTTTTTCGATATCTGACAGAAATATCGAAATATATTATTTAAAATTATCATTTTATTTACCTCCTTTTTACAAAAAAAAAACAGTTACATAATGACACTTTTCGAAATTTTGTTTATTTTATCTGTCGATAACTCGTTTTCGCCTCACTTTCACTCTTTCTACAAAAAAACTTGAAAAATCGAAATTTTTTGGAAAAATTTAACCTATTTGTGACCCTTTTTTGGACCTTGTGGGCGGCGTAAGGCAATCCGGCGAATTTTTTACTTTTGCTTTCATTTTACCCTATTTTCACTTTGTTTATCCCGACCCCCACCAAAGCAAATTTTGCCTTAAATTGGTAACAAGAGCAGTAAAAACTGAACAAATACCATATAAAAACCAACCCGTAAAAAACATAGTTTTTGACTATAAATTCTTTATATGAACACACCCCTTTATCCAATCCCGCTCATATTTGCAGCAGATCTTAGAATATGTACACTAGGGCGGGTTAATTTATTTTGAAAATTTGGGGGGCTCCAAATCCGACTTAGAGCTATGGTCTCTTGAGCAAAATTTCTCAGAATCACCTATAGATTACGTTGTTGCTATACGCTTCATCAAAAAAAAATCGTTCCATACAATTTGACCCGCCCTAATGTACACCTAACCAACATACCCAATTTTATTCAACTAGTGTTAACAGGAGCAGAAATAATGGATTTTTAATTTGTGATTTGTATGGGAGGTACCACGCCCCTCTGTCCAATCTCGTCCATATTTTGACAGTTCATTGCCATTTAGTTTGCCTGCGAAGTTTCACGTCGATTGGATTAAGGGAAAGGGTTAAAAATCAATCCAAAAATCCATACAGACAGGTGAAGTTAATATAAAGAATTTAAAAAAATAACAAAAACATATTTAAAATAGACCGTTGAGCATAAGACATTTAATTTCAGTAACATTTCAGTAACAGAACAAATCATCAACACAACGCTTTGTTCTACCATCGCTCAAAATAGCAATTCCTCAAAAAACATTCGATTGCTAGTTCATGTGCTGTTTTATGTCCACTCTATTGCTTTTTCATATCAGCTTGTGTGTGCTTTTAGTTTCGTCAGCCACAAAAAAGCACAATCATTGATGCCATGCAATTGCTTTTGAGTTGTTACTTGTTGCTTTCTTTAGCAACAGAAGTAGCTGGTGGACAAAATAGAGAGCAATGCATAATCGATCAACATGCTTTTGTATGAAACAAAAAGCCAGCTGGCTGCTTTTTCTGCTGCTTTTGTAATTTTTAGTCGCTGTGGCATAAGTCGATATTAGCTAATATATTTATTTTTAGCATTTTAAACTTGTAATTAAACTTGTAAATAAAACTTGTAATACGGAAATGAGGGATCCTATTCCACCATCAAAACAGTTAGCATTAACATTGGGATTCCTAAGGTTTTATTTTGTCCATGGGAGACTTTCCAAAGCCTGAACTATCAGACAAGATTGTCTACGTCGGCAATATCGAATGTTTTACCAAAAGTTTGTACAATTTTGCTGAATCAGTTGAGAGAATCGTATCTGAAGGTTTATATTTTTGCATTTGTTTGAATGCAAAGTTTATTTCTAAATTTTGTTCTAGTTTGCCAGCAGTATTTTGGAGTGGGAGGCCATTGGTAAGAAATTTGCTATTAAGTGGCAATTCCCAAATTGTATTGGTGCTTTGGATGGCAGACATATAAACTTCCGGTCATTCCGGAAAGATGGAGCATTCTACCACAACTACAAAGGCAGCAATAGTATTGTGTTGATGGCTCTTGTTGATGCCAATTGCAAATTTATATTTGTGGATGTAGGATGCAATGGCCGCAATAACGATGCCGGAGTGTTCCACCAAAGCAAACTCAGCACATTTTTGAAGGAGAGTAAGAATATACCACAAAATGCAGTGGTGGGACATGCGCGTAGCCTCCCTCATGTGGTAGTATGCAAAAGCATTTGATGAAGCCCTACCCTTACCACACAGACTCCGTAGAGAAACGAGTCTTTAATGCTCGACTGTCCCGGGCTAGGCATGTTGTGGAATATGCTTTCGGCATGCTAGCAAATCGGTTTAGGGTACTTTTACCACCAATAAATTTAAGAGCCGAAATGGTGCAAACTATTGTATTGACTTGACATTACACAATTATTTGCTAGACCGTGACTATGTAAACTCATTTCAAAATAATGCACCAATTAGCAGTGCTGGCACATCGGGCATTACCTTTAATCCCCAAAGGGGTCAAGCAGAAGCCATTCGCCAACAATTTACGGAATACTTCAGCAACGATGGAAAGTTAGAGTTGCTAGAACAAATATAGCATACTCAGCCGGTGAGTGAAGTTGTCATTTGTAAACGCGCGTTACATAATCAATGTGTTTTCATTTCATTTCAGAAATCAAGTCGTAAAATGACAATTACTATCATCTGAATGTTACACTTGTAAACGCCGACATACCTAACAAATGATTTTTAAAAGATTAATTTTTATTTTTTTAACTATAATAAAGCAAAACATATACATCTGTGTTTATTAAATTATTTCATTTATTACTAATTTCTTCTTATTTTATTTATATAATACATAAACTAAATTTCACACTACATATGGAAGGCACGTTTTTGGCACAGTGTGAGATCTGACTTACACAAAAACAACTCATACACATTTATTACAAAAACAAAAAAAACATAAACTTAATACTGGGGACATCTTTGGAGCAGGAATGCATTCCAAATTTCAGTCTTGGACACAGTGTTGGCATTTCTTCACTTCGCTTTCAAAAAAAAAATTAGTTAAACAATTCCGAGAAACTATTAAAAATTTATGTTTTACCTAATCAAAATCGGAATCATCAAAAATTCCATCCATGGACTGCTCAAGGAGGTCCTTGATGGATTCTGAGGAGCTTGCAGGCGTCTTGCGTTTACGTGCCTTGTCTCGGCACTCACGCATTACGCACTGGACCTTCCACGCTGCGTCAGGTCGATCCTCGGGATCAATATTCTCCCTTTCGGTAGCGACAAACCTTGGCAACCAATCATATTCGGTGTTCCGTTGGCTAAATACTTCATTTTGAAATTTGTCTATTTTATTAAGCAATGCTGTTAACGGTGCACCTTTCAAAAAAACAGCAGACAGTTGTCCGAGGCCTTCGGCCACGGACTGTCCCTGCAGGCTGTGTCAGAGACGCGGCCATTAAGTTTAACGTAGAATACGCTATCCGATGAGACAGAAAATATATATACATTGTTGATGTTGCGCCTACAAATTAATTAACATTTTTAATAAAAATATATATAAACAAGGGAACACAAAACTTACCTGAGTATTTATTTCTCTGCATAACAACCACTCGTTGCTTTCTTGTATTTCGCGTAGGTGCCATTTTGATTAGTAGTTTTTATTTTAATTTACTAAACGTCAACTGTCAGCTGCTGTCAAACAGCATCAAGCAGCATTGTTATTTTGCTTACTTGGCAGCACTTTCATTTAACATAAAAATGTATGAATTAATTTTTTCATATATTTTTTATAATTATATATCCATGTTATATTCAAATTCACATTTAACATTTTGTTTCACTTAAATACATAAGTAAATATACGAAATTTCAATATTGCATCAATCAAAACAACAGCCGAGGATTTGTGTCCACACTGAAACAGCAGCATAGTTTGTGTTCACGCTACAAACTCAAACACTCAACCAAACACCACACATATGTTTGAGTGTATGTGTTTAAACAATTTTCATTTGAGAAATTTAAATATTAGGAAGATATCAACCAATATGAAATGTATATCAAACGAAAGATAACATCTTCATTTACCTACAAAAAAATTTTTAAAAAAAGATATCTCGCCGTTTCCTCATAATCAATGAAATAAAGATTACAACAATAACAATCTGACATGACTCCCTATACCGTAAGGTAAGACGTATTCTACGCCAAAAAATAAAAGTTAATTAGTGTTGCATAAGTAGCATTTATTTATTCATTCGATTGTAAAACAAGAAGCCAACAAAGGCCAATTAAACTATATTACATAGCACACAAGTATTTGCCTATTTCATTACATACATCGTAAATATCAAATTCAGAATTATCTGTCTGACAGTTAAACTATAAAAATGGCTCCCCAGCCAAAAACAATACATTCACTAATAATAACAATTAAATTAATAGACCCTGTTAACAATGAATCTCGTTTTATGGAAAGTTAAATAGCGTATATTCTGTGAAAATGTTCCGAAAGACGTGGATAGAAAAAGAAAAGTTTCGCAGTTGCAATGGAAGACTATTCCAAATTCTGGTAACTTTAACGCGAAATGGCCGATCATAAATACAAGTGGCAATACGATTAAGAAACAAAAGTTGTGGATTTCTTACAGATGTACCAAAGACAAACTTGTTTCGTAACAGTGGTGGAGAATTCGATTCTATAAACCGGTAAAAAGATTGGAGAATACGAAGATCAACATGATTCTTGAAGGGCAAGCCTAAAAAATTCTTTACATATTCAGACACATGGTCATAGCGCCAAAAACCATAAACATAACGAGTAATCAAATTGAATATTCGTTCAATTTTCTTAAGATTACCTATAGACGTAGCAGATATTTATAACTTCAATACAGTAATTAAAAAAAAATAAATGGTTTCCCATTACATCCCATGAAGGGACCGGGGAGAACTTCTCACAATCACTGAGCTGTGCGCTTTCAGTTTCATACAGTAATTAACATGAGATAATAGTAAGGTATATGCTACTCGTTTCTTAATGTGATGAGGTAAATATAGATTTTAACAGCACAGACGACGCAACGTAAACAAAACTTTCGTGAACACAAACTTAATATGGGTAGAAAACTCAATTTTGGCATCAAGGATTACACCAGGACACTTCATTTCATCCACAAATTGAACCTCACTACCACTAATATATATACTGGAGTTGTGATCCTGTTGAGAACCAAAATATACTGCTTTGGTTTTGCATGCATTAACAGGAAGATAGTTGTCTTCTAGCCATACATGAAAAGCGGACAGAGTTGAATTAATTTCTGTTTGCATTGCACCATGTGAATTACCTCGAAAGAAAATTTGAATATCGTCAGCCTACAAGAAAGGAGTGCAATTATCACCCATAATAGTCTCCACAATGTCGTTGATATGCATGACAAAAAAGGGAGGCCCCAAAACAGAACCCTGCGGAATACCGAAACTTACAGATCGCAAATCAGAATCAACACCATTTAGGGAAATAAACTGAGATCGATCACACAAATACGAGTTGATTAGTTTACAAGCAGTAAAAGAAAACTTAAATTGTTCCCTTAATTTAGCAATAAGCTTATGATGACAGACCCTGTCAAAAGCCTTAGACAGATCTAAACCCAATAGCACTCCCTGATCCCCATAATTTAAAGCTTCTCTAATGGTATCAGTTAAATGCAACAATTGATAAGTGGTACTGTAACCACGCCGAAAACGATATTGGCAACTCGTTATCAAACACCTTTGAGATTGCCGGCAGTATACTAATTGGCCTTAAATTTTCAACAGCATATGAGCCACCTTCTTTGGGTATCGGCACCACTCGAGCTGTCTTCCAAGCTTTTGGAAAAGAAGACGTTGTAAGTATGAAATTAAAAAGATGAAGAAAATGCTGTGAAGCGGATGGGAAAATTATTTGTAGAAATTGTATTGGTATTCCATCAATGCCAACCGAGGCGGATTTTATACGCCTGAGAGCATTTAAAACATCATATTCATAAACGCAATCAAAAGAGAATGTGCTATCGCCATCTGCTAGGCTATATACATTCATATATTGTGAAATGTCATTAGACTGTTCACAAATAAAGTAATTGTTGATATTATTAACATCAACATTTGGAATTTCAACTTCTTCGTCCAAACAACATCTTCGAAGAGTATTCCACATTTGGGAACTATTCATATCCTCAAATAATTGTATCCCTCGCTTACGTTTTTCCTTACACATTTTCGATTTTGCCCTACTTTTATAGAGGTGATAAACCATCAGTTGGATCCCGCTGATACTCTGCACAAGCCAAATCACTTAGTGACTTGGACAGAGTAATCGCCCTAGATTCTAATTTCCGATCTTGATCAAACTTGATCTTACGTTTCACGAGTGGGACAAAGGAAAAAAGTTCACAAACAAAATTATCAAAAATCTTGAGTTTCAGGTCAAAATCCAAGGCACTATAAAAGGGTTCAAAATTGAAGTTTTGCAAATAATTAAAGAAACCTTCCCAATCAATTTTACCATAGTCACGGTACTCAATAATTCTTTCCTTACAACAAGGACTAAAACAGAGAGAACCAAACATTAATGCATGATGAGATATGGAAGGGCATTGTGCCTGAGATAAAACCTTCAAATTTACTGGTATACTTAACAACACGTAGTCAATGAGTGAACTTGAATTTTGAGCCATATCAAAATGTGTCGGTAAGTTATTGTGAGAAATGGTAAGACTCAGACGCTGGCAGATTGAACGCATGGATGCCGACTTATTAATACTAAATAAGTTACAATTAAAGTCCCCAACTACAACAATATCAGAGTATTCAGTAAACAGATCAATATGACTCTGTTCAAAGATTTCAATATTCCCATGGGGTGGATATACAACGCCAAATAGAACTTTTACCGAACTAGTTAAAATCTCGATAAATAGTGACTCACAGACTCCATGTTCCAGTGAACGAAAAACTGTTTTGTATTTAATTTTCTTCGAGATATATATACCAACACCACCGCCTCTCATAGCGGGATGGTCACTTCTGACGAAAGAATAGCCAGGAATTGAAACCGAACTTGTCGTTACATACGACTTTAACCAAGTCTCCGATATACCAAGTATATCGACACCACTGTTTAACAGAACAGCAGCAAGCTCGTCCACCTAACTACTGTAACTGGAAGGCCAAATACTCTGGCAGTTAAGATGCGCTATTCCTAAATTACCAGTGTATCTGCGAAGCTTATTACTCAGATGAGAACCATTGTTAACAATCAGGCCAAGGTTTGAAGTAGAAGACATGATATAGTAAATGAAATGTATTGCTGGGGAACCACTTAAAAACTAGACGATATACATTTATAAAGTAATACAAATACAGATAATTTAATACCAAACTGAAATTCATAACTTTCCTTCAACAACTGATCATGTTTTGAAGTTTTTATAAAAGTTGAAAGAAGAGAGATCTAAGGTGCAAGAGTCATATACATATATAATACTAAAGGAGCTTATAGCAACTTTCATAGTTATAAACAACTTCCGTACCATCTGCTAGTGTAAGCCGCGCTTGTGGTCTGTCGGAATGTAGCATCACAAATTTTAATATCTTCTTCTCCTTAAACAGACGTCTACATAACCCATTTAGTTTCAAGGTAGCGGGAGGCATATGATCATTTAGATATACCCTGCTCGTTATCTCGGTTTCAGAAACATCACAAAGCCTTAACGATCTTGTTCTGAAATACTCCTTCATGATGGAATCACGAATAAGAACGGAGTTGAACTTCACGACCACTGAAAGCCCATTGTTTATATAGCAAACGTTGTTTCCATGATTATTGGAGACATCCGTCTTGAGATATGCACCAATATCCGCAACATATTCATAAAGATTATTTATTCCCTCTGGTAAGTCATTGATAATAATATCAGCACGATTCATCCTCTTATGCAGACCATTGTTCTCAATTTCAAGTCGAGCCGCTTTAGTTTCAGCAGCAGCCTCTACCCTCTTAATAGTGTTATGGCAAAATGAGATGTCACTACGGAGTTCAATGACATTTGTAGACAGCTCACTCTTAATTTCGCTTATAGCCGAATCCAATTTAGCACTCAATTCATTTCTGTCGCTATCCATTTTTTGTAGAATACGATCCATCGTTAAATGAATCGAACGGATGGCACTGGCCAGATTTGTGTCAATAGTAGTTGTAGAGTCCATGCAGCTCCTGCATTTACAAAAAAAAGTTTGGAGTTTCCGCCAATGCCGCAAATGCCTTTTCGGATACATCTGCACAAGAAATATGCATCCAACACGAACAAACAGAACACTGAGTAGATGATTGTGTTTTTGTTATATTTTTCTTGCATATTTTACATTGTGTTGTTTCTTTTAATGGCGCCATATTTGCATGCAACAGTTTAGTACAACTCAAGAAAGGCAAAGACACGAGTTTTTTCATTTTTAACTATTTGTTAAGAAACGGCAGGATGCAAATTAACTTTATGTTTTTTCGGTTTCAGCACAATTAAGTGTTCTAATTAATGAAAAATATCATTTGATCAAAACTTAGGTATCGTTTAAATCAAAAGATTGTGATCAGCTAAAGTAGACAAACGACTAAACAGGCATAGCGTTGCCAGATTTCGTTGTTAAACATACGTTTGTTCGTTTTCTTTGAGGCTCATCATAAGAACTGGAGTCGGTGCAATGCCTTTGGGCAGTACTTGCGCAGTCCTTGAATTAAACATTAAAACGTAAAATAAGAACCCTTAACTTTAATGTAATTACTTTTAAATTACCGACTGATTTGATATTCCTCCACTGGTGGATGGTAAATTTGAAGACTAAATAAATTAAAACATAGGTATTAAAACTTTATCAACACAATAAACTACCATTTATGTTTACCTCCATATTATCTTCACTTGGTCTTATTGCTACGTGATTCTTCAAGAAATCCAGCTGCTCGTAGCATCAAACCTTTGGTATATACACGTCGTCCATTCCACTTTCACTTTTTTTGGATGCATCCACCATTTTCTTTTCGCGCATTGAGTCCGCAAATTTCGCAGCTTTGTCTTTATTTTTTCCAGACTAATATTTGGCATGCTTTCCTGCATTTGTGCCAAAATTTCATTGAAAGCCTACGCTTTCATATTTCTATCCAAGTACTCCATTGACTTCACATTGTAAAGACACGAGTACTGCTCCAAACACACAATAAATTTTGATATGTCTTCTTTTTGTTTACTTTAAAAAATACCTCTGACTTTGAGTTTTTTGATGGGTTTTTTTTTTGCTAATTAGGTCAAATTGTTTATTTAATGCAAATAAAGCATAATTTTTTTAACTCATTAAGACGCGGTCTAAAGAAATAAAAAGGGTTTAATGCAAATAACAACAAGTGTTTTATCTCATTGTTTGCCATCGACGTTTCGGGTTTTTTTTTTGGCAGCTACAGCTACAATGAGAAAAAAACATTTGTTTTTATTTGCATTAAACCCTTTTTATTTCTGTAGACCGCGTCACAATGAGATAAAAAATTTGTGCTTTATTGACACTAAACCCTTTTTTATTTCTTTAAACCACTTTACATTTTTTTTAATTACACATTTGACTTTCTTCAAACCGCGTTACACTTTTTTTAATTAAACATTCGACTTCACTACACTTGTTACGTTTACGTTTGCCAACTTTACTGGCGAATGAAATTAAAAGGAATTGCAGGGCACTTCATAGTTTTTTCCCCGTTCTTTACCTCCCTCTCCAAGGAACTCTAGAACGTCGGCAGAGTTGCAGTCTGTAAGTTGCACGTGTAAAAGCACACTTTGCAACAAGCGAAAGTGGTAGACATATTTCTCCGCCGGAATAATTTAAATAAATTTGTTAAAACAAACTAATTAGTTATAATTAGTAATAATCTTTTATTGTGAAAACTAAATTGTGTGAGTTTATATGTTAGCTGTGATCGTTTGTGTAACTTGCGAATCTATAATAAAATAGATAAATAAACAGAATGCAAGAAGCAACACGACAGCAAAGAAACTGACGCATCGGTAGCAACACTTCCTCTTATTTGTTTTTTTTTTTTTTAAGGTGGTCAGAGCAGGGATCGAATCCGGGATCTCAAGTACAAGAGGCGCGCACACTACCCATTGCTCCACCGACGGCCAAAAAAACTGCCCCGAAATATGTAACTTAACATTTGTGTGTTTGTATGCGCATGACGGCACAAATTGCAACAAATTGTTCGTATTTTTGTATTTTAATCATAATTCGGTCACGCCAGTTTCGTTGTGTTGGGATTTGGGTTCAGAAAAAACGACAGACATACATACATACATACATTTGTGCGGGCAGTCGAAGTCAATGAAAATGAAGAAGTCAAAGAAACAAAGTGTTTCAAGTACGACGAACATAAAAAATAACAATTAAACGTACAATCAAATGAATCCAATCGAAATTTTAACAAATTTGGTTAAAATAAATAAAAGAGCAGTTGAAGAATATGCATGCATATCGATCACTGGCTTAATGACGGGGAGATTTAGCGCTACAATTAAATCTCAGAACCATCAACACAACAACAATTGCATGATTTAAGAAAACAATGATGTGGTACTATGTTAAAGGAGTAGAGCATAGGGGAGTAGTTCTTATGTTCCTGGTAAGTACAGTCATAGATATGTAAATATTTTAATAATAAATCTTAATAAATTCCTCATATTTGTTTTTAATTGCAGGACCAGAATACGACAGCCACAATAAAGCTCAACCACTTGACTACCACAATCTTCTCAAGACGAGTGTTTAAACATGGAATCTAATCTAATCTATTTAGGAAATTGAGACCATTTCGAATCAAAAATTCAAAAAATTGTTATCAAAACACCTGGAATGTAATACTAACTGTATTTATGTGCAATTGTCAATAAATAATTTCAACCCCACTTATACATACATTGCAACAATGAAACAAAATCATTGTAGTAGTGAAACAAATTCATTGTAACAATGACTCAAATTCGGTGCACAAATGAAAGAAATGCATAGCAGCAATGAAGCAAACTCATTACTGTAATGAAACTAATTCATTGCTGAAATGAAATAATTTCCTTGCAATAACGATACTTATTCATTGCAACAATGAAACAAATGCATTGCAGCAACGAAACAAATTCGTTCCAATAATGAAGCTAATTCATGGCAGCAACAACCATACTGTCACCATAGTAATGCACAATTTGCAGTTGATGAACACATTTTCATAGCGGAAATGAAACGGTACGTTAGCTCACTTTCGATGACAAAAGTTGTTGGGGTGATCAACATTTGCATCCGTGTAACGATGCTTTTCCGTTCAGTGTGATTTGGATCCATCGTAGTGAACACTCAGTTGAGTCGTGTTACTTTTACCAAACAGTTCCTCATACCAATAGGGTAGAAAATGCATCGCTTTACTTTCTAAATCAAATCCCAATGCTCCTGCGCATCCTCAGGATATTCCAGATGCTTTTGAAGGTGAATCGCTGTGTAAAGAAAGTCACGTGGATAATATTTCAGAATTTGTACCAATTTACAATGAACTTTGGTTAGTTGCGCTACACCCATAACCCAGTACGATGACGTTCGTGATAGTAATATGGCACAGAGAAGTGCTGAAATAGTGGGATCTCGCTTGTAGCAGTGGAAAATGGAAGTGGCGGAAGCGCTTAAACAACCGCTCCTTGGACCGTTTTTATTTGGCTGTCCGAAGGAGGATCACATACGCAATGAACATTGAATAACTTTTTGATACCATCGGCCACCCCTACGTTCCTGATGAATGGCGTCTATTTATTAATGACAAGATTTTATTTGAGTTTTTGTCTAAAATACCAAATTTTTCCAAGATGATGGCAATCATGTCTTATTAACTGTTCTAGTGAATATAACTGATTGCAGAGACGGAAAAATAAACAAACAGAAATGCAATGTGGTAAAAGTGATTTCAATGTAAATAAATGTCTATAATGTTATAAGCTGCAAGCACTTATATCCTTTTGGTAGAATTTTTGAAGACAATATTGAATTTTCTGTGAAATGTTACAACTCACCAATAGTAATTTTCTAATTGCCTAATTTGACATTTTGGCTGTTTATAAATCGTGAATCATTTTATTATTTTTGCCGTTTTGGTAGTTTATAAAACGTTACAGCTGTTCGTGACTACCTGCGTTGAGTTACGTTATTTATTTGGTAGTTTACAAAACGCAGCGCAACGTTTTTGATCACTTCAGCTGTCAAATTCAACACGCCACAATTCCTCACGTTAGTCGAAGAAATTACAAATTGATAGAAAAATGTCGATGGCGGATGGGCAGATGTAAATATTTTGCATTTCATTGCTTATAAGTAGTTGCCAATTTTGGCTCAAATGCAATGGGCGGGGGAGCTCAAATTTTTGTAAAAAAAATAATTAAAAATGTTATTGTTTACTCACTAAAATTATGATTTACAATAATAAAATTAATAAATAACACAGTGCAACACGAAAAAATATAACAATATACGGACACCACTACGTGATAAAAGACCAAAAAAAAGAAGACCTTTCTAGCTTGGTCAAATGGTGTACTATTAATGGTATGTCTTTGAACTTGAAAAAATGTAAAAAACTGTCTTTCTCTCGAACATCTATAATGCCTTGTGAGTATACTGTTGGATCTTACATTTTGGAAGGAGTAAACTCTTTCATGGACTTGGGTGTAGTATTAGATCAGAGACTTCGATTTCATCTCCACATTGATGGTATTATTAATAAAGCCTTATATATTTTGGGATTCATCAAAAGGTGGTCTAAGGAGTTTGCTGACCCATATATAACGTAAAGTCTTTTTGTTTGTCTAGTTAGGCCCTCCCTTGAGTATTCATACTATAACGTGTATATAGATAGAATTGAGTCAATCCAGAAAAAATTTCTCTTATTTGCTTTACGTGGTTTAGGCTGGAATCAATCGGAAAATTTACCACCTTATGAAAACCGTTTAAAACTTATTGACCTTCCTACACTTGAACGAAGGAGATATATGTTAAGATCTATGTTTACTATAAAATTGATAAACGGTGAAGTTGATTCAAAATTTTTGCTCAGTAAAATTCGTTTTAATATACCATCTCGCGTGACTAGAAATTTTCGTCCTTTAAAATTGTCTGTGTCAAGATCTAATTACGATTATTATAACCCGGTCCGCATTCTATTTCTTCTTTATAATGATCTTTATATTTATCTACCGTTTTTTGAACCATTAGCCAAGGTGAAAAAGTATATTATTTACGAATTTACACATGCTATGGTTGCCAGTTCATATCATTCGAATCGTTAAATCAATGTAACACTTGTAATGCCGTTAGGATTGGATAAAGTCGTTGCATTTTATTACCTCAATTCTTTTGCCTGCAAGAATCATTTCTCCGACGATTCTTGAGTTCTATATGCTGATATATATATGTTCCTGGTTGCTGAGAATTTCTTCTACTGATGATGTCGTGTCCAATTATTGCTGCTCCTTATTCCTGTTTTCCTGTTGAGTTGATAGCACAGCGTCTTCTAATTACATTTATTTGGTGTTGTTCCTGGTTTCTTGATATTTTTCCTGCTTCGTAACTCTGGTGTTTTAATGTATGTTCCTGGTTCCTGGACTGATGATGTCGCGTCTAATTATTGCTGTTGCTTATTTCTGTTTCCCGTATTTCTACCGATCCTGTCCCGTTAAATTATTTGCTGTTGTTTATTGATTTCGTTGTTTGCTGGTTTCCTGTATAATGTCAACTCGATATCATGGCGTCTTTTTATTTCGTCTATTTGGTATTGTTCCTGGTTGTATTGGTGTTATTTGTCCTGCTCCGTAACTCTGATGTCTTAACTTATGCTCCTGGTTCCTGATTTCCTGCTGCCTGTCCTAACATTTATTCCTGATTTTATTGGTGTTGCTTCTCCTGCTTTGTAACTCGGGTATTTTAACTATTATTTATACTGCCAACTCAACATCATATCCCATATGACGTATTTGTTGTTAATCAATGTATCTCGAATGCTGGTTCCTGTTTTTTTCCGCTTGTCTTTGTGTTTTTGTTCCAGATTTCGAATTCTTCTCCTTCATCTTATTCCCAGTTCCTGCTTCCTGATTTTGCTGTTTCTTTATTTTAAGTTTTTATTATATTAATTTTGTTTTGTTTTTAATTTCGCTATTCATATGTATGTGCTGTTTCTTGTTTCCTTATTTTAAATTTTTATTATATAAATTTTGTTATTTTTAATCTTTTTTTTTTTTTTTTTTATGCTAAACAACACATTTTTTCCTGCTCAATGTTTAAAATTTTATTTAAATTTTTTATTTTTTTTCTTCTTTGTAATTGTATTTATATATTGTATTTATAAGATATTTTTATTTGTAAATTTTAGTTTAAGATGAAGTTTGAAAAAATTATTCCATCTCAAGCTGGACTTATTTGTAGCGGAGTAAATAAATAAATAAAATAAATAGACCCCTGACTCCCAGATTTGCCCAAAGTCCTCCAGGTTTTTTTTTATGGGCCCCCAAAAAGTGGGGCTCCGGTGTCATTTTTGCAAAAAGTGATCATTTTTTCAAGCTCATATCTTGATTTACTCTCTGAGGCAAAGTTGTAGCTCTTGTCATAAAGAACCAAATTTGTGAACATATAAAGTCAAAAAAAACTTCATCTTCAAGGTCAAAATCGCGAAAAATTTTACAAAATGAGCGAAAAATCGCCCAAAAATGTACTTTATGAAAAATGCGCCAATTTTCTTTGGCCTGCTTGGGCTTACAGCGCTGATTAAAACCCGAAAGTTTTTTTAAGGAGGCCGATCCAACTTCTTGAGATATAGGCCTTTATAGCTTGAGTATATAATCGCTTATATCTCACCCAATTCTTATCCGATCTGGTTGAGACGAGTATCATTTAGAAGACCTTTGAAAACGCTATAAATCTGTATATAAATATGTTAATTTTTATTTAAAAAAAAGGGTTTTCTCAAAAAACAGCCCTAGTAAACTTATTTCTTCCTAGACTCAGTAAAAGACAACACTTCAGGCTTTTTTTTAAGGTATAATACTCGGCATTAACCCTTCTAATACCGGAGATAGTGAGGTTTTTCTAACAAAAGTACTTTCTGGGAGCCAAAATTTCGCTTAAAAACAATTGAAGTGTAAGAAAATAACCTATTTCTTAAAAAAAATTTTGATTTCCAAACCTTTAAACGTCAATAATTGTCAGTGAGGAGGCCGAGTGTATGAGTGCACTGTACCTTCACTAATAGTAAGATGATTATAATAAAAATTCTCAAGCTGGTGGGTGAGTTCCCGTGCCCAAACTATCAAACAACTACCAGGAAGCAAACATCTGCATTGAATTCACATAAAAAAACCAAAAAAAATGTAAAAAACCTGGAAACACATTGGAGCTCTTGTCATAAAGATGAAATTGTGAGCATATAAAATCAAAAAAACTGCTATCAAAAAACTACCTGGAAGCAAAGATCTGCATTGAATTCACAAGGGACGCAGTACACAATATAAAAGCGACACGACGCTCGCATCGAGGCATTACAACGAGAGCTCAGCGGTGAAAGTTATAAAGTGAAAGTGAAAGTAAAAAAGTGAAAGTGCTACAGCATAATTCGCACACAACATTGGCAACTGACAATTTCAATATGCAGTGTGAAAATATTGATTTATTTTGCTACATTTGCGGTCATCAAATCAGAAAAAATAGTTCTACAACATTGCAAAAGGAAAAGAATCGTTCAACTAGTGCATTCAAGAAAGCATAAAAGTTGTTTTTCGACGAAGAAGACTTGACCGGTGAAAATTAGACACCTAATACAGTGTGTCGCCAATGTTGTAACAAAATCATGGCATGGTTGAGTGGAGGCAAACATAGTATGAAGTATTGCAAGCCAATAATCTGGATTGATCTCCCAGGTGATCATGATGAAACCAGTTGCTATGCATGCGTAAATTACACATGTGGTCTAAATCGATATGCTGAGAGGAACAAAAGTAATAAAGCAACTGTACCAGCCACACTACCAGTGCTTGCACCTGAAAATATTGTATCACCAAGGCCGCCAACTCCAGATCGTAGTACAGAATATACAGGAATTACTAGAGCAAGTGGTGTTACTTATGAAGATCTATTTGATACCGATTATGAGCCTCAACAGGGAAGAGATGGGTCACAACCAATAACACAAATGGAAATGGATTTTGTTGTGGCCATATTGGGACTATTGGAGCGACTTGCCATATTTTTGACAGCGTTTTTAAAGCAAAGAAAACTCACACATGGTAATGTGAACTCTACGGCGTACCGCAAACGGCAAGCTGAATTTCAGACCCTCTACACTCTAAATGATGACAATTCGTTCGCTTACTGCAACGATGTGAAAGCTTTGGTGGTAAAATGGGAATGAACTACATCGCTAGTGAGTGGAGATTATTTATTGATGGTTCTGTTTCAAGCTTGAAAGCAGTGTTGTTGCATGTGTCGAACCGAAAACCTTCCATTCCGCTAGCAATGGGTATTAACATGAAAGAAAGCTATGAAACATTGAAAGATATAATGGAAAAAATCAAATACTACGAAAATAAATGGAAGGTTTGCAGTGATTTGAAAGTCATCAACATTTTGCAAAGGATCATCGATAAGGGCGGCTTTCCAAAATTCTTTTGCTTTCTTTTTAATTGGGATTCGCGCTCACCTCTGAATCAATACCAATGTAATTCGTGAGACCAAGAGGAAGTGTGGAGGAACAAATTAAACAACATAAGCTGAGGAATGCACCTTTAATAGACAATACTCAAGACATCTTGCTGCCCCCGCTCCACATAAAATGGGGAATTGTTCGGAGTAGCCGTTGTAAGTTGCCCAAACGCATTCGACTATTTGAAAAGCGTTTTCCCAAAGCGTAGCGATGACAAAATTTAAAAGGTATTGTAGTATATTTAAAACGAATTGTTGTTAGTAATAGTACCTCATTGTACTATTTTCACTTTGTTAATGTTTTCTTTTCTGTCTTTATTTTTTGTCTTCATTTAACAGGCGTACTTAATGGCCCTGACATTAAAAAGCTATTCAAGAGCAACTTTGAATCATCGCTTCATGAGTATAATCATTCAATGGCATGGGATCGAGACGCGGAACCGGAAGCAAGAGAATGGGTGAAAGAAATGCTGTATTATTTTGAGAAAATCGGCACATCGATGACATTAAACCTTCATTTTCTTTATTTTCATTTTGACGATTTTATCAAACAACTCGCCACCGAATCACCCTGTATGATGTTAATGAAGTATCTGAGAATGAAAAAGCTGATGATGGGGGGCAGTCTGGAAGTAACGTGCCTGTGGACACCATAAGTTCTGAATCAGAGTCAGATTCGGACGACGATTTGGATCCACAACTTAAGAGAATGCGATTTGCAAGTCCAGGGCCATCAACATTATAAACATAATACGAATATTTTTTTTTTATAATTTTTCTAATAGATAGAATAGTATTGTAGTGCCATCCCTGCTGAGACTACTAATCCCTACAACACTGAATCATTATTACTAAATATCCATGCTACTACTCTTTGTTACAACCCTAACTCTAAATGTCAACCCATACCACCAAAGGACTAAGATTAATAAAATCAGTAATAGTATAGCAATGAAACCTGCAACATGCCTTTTCACTTACGGGAGAAGGCTTTATAGTTAGTATCTCAATGTTAAAGTAAAGAAAAAACAAATGAAATTAAAAAATTTTCGGGAAATTTTTCACTTTTGCGGCTATCTAAGGGCTATCTAAACGTGTTAACAATCATTTCTAGGAAGTTCATATGTTTATTGAGATCTTAGGATCATTCTTGTAGTTGATTGTTTCCTTCAATTTTGAACGGTTTGCTACCTATGGACCTGAACAGGGGAAAAATTGTAAAAAAAAATTTAATTTTTTAAAGTTTTTTGCGATTTTGACTTTGAAGATGAAGTTTTTTTTGATTTTGTATGTTCACAATTTATGTTCTTTATGACAAGAGCTACAACTTTGCCTCAGAGAGTAAATCAAAATTCCGAACGGTTTGCAAGATATGAGCTTGAGAAAATGATCACTTTTTTGCAGAAATGACACCGAGGCCCCACTTCTTCTGGAGGACTTTGGGCAAAACTGGGAGACAGGGACTTTTTTTACTCTTTTATCACGTAGTGGTGTTCGTATATGGTTATTGTGACATGACTTAAAAAATTACACACTGTGTAATGAATGGTTTCCCGGTACATCCCATGTAGGGATTAGGGAGAGCTTCTCACAACCAGTGAGCCGTGCACGTTCTAGTTTTACACTGACTGCTTGGGATCAAAAGTTTTACACCGGTTCCAAACGGTATTTTAAGCGTTTTCATTCACCGAAGGCCACCTAACATTTCAAATATGTAATGGGTTGCAGATCTATTATACTTATATTTAAAAACATAAAGACATCAGTTGATGTTAAGACATTATTCAACAAAAGAATCAATACATTTTAAATACGGCCAAGTGGCACGTGTTTTTTGCAAAATAACGTAGGTTTGTTACACACTGTGCATTTCCTAAAATATTGTTGTTATTTGCAGTATTATAAATTCTTAAAATCTGTTGTTCTATTGAAATACAGCTATCTTTTCTAATCTTTTTCATTGTGTGCAGTTCACTCAAGATACCTTCTTCTAATCTATTATTTTTTATTTAAGTTGGGCAACTCTATAAAGAACAAATGTCAGTGACACCTTTCGTAAGCGAACGCAAGCCCGAAGTTATGTATAAACTAAAATTTTTTGACCTTGGCGTTCGCGTTGGATTTTGCATTTATGTTAGCTTTCGGTACTTTTAGAATACTACCCTCTGTTTCGCCCGTGTTTGAGTTAGTCGAACCGAAACTTTTCAGCAAAAAAAATCCCTTTTTGTTAACATTCAAAATAAAGATTAGAAAAACTAAAAGTTATATTCGATCATCATTTGACGTGCGATGATTGGAAAAATACTCTATAAAAAATATTTCTGTACTATTTTTCCAATAACTTACACACTTTAACTTACGTATAATCTCTCTTACTCATACATAAGCGTGAGAGTAATTTTATTTAATTGGTTTTTTAAATGTATTAAACAAATTTTGTATCTATTACCTCCGTACCGTAATTATTTACAGTTAAAAACCTTTTAATTACATAGGTTGAAATTTCCGGTTAGCATATATAAGTCAAAGCTACAAATGGGTGTTTCTAATTTTTGGACATGTCCGTAGCTTAACGATTTACAGTGCTATTTTCGAAATCGTGACAACCGTCATTCGCTAGTTTCTTGTCATTGGCACTCAATTTCTTATTCTGGAATTGCTATGACAATATTAACAGCCTCTTCTCCGAGCATTTCGTCTAAGCGGACGTGCGATTGTTATCCACCTGTTTTCGACCTGAAGTAAAATCCCATTTTACTCGCTGCGCTTCTGTCACAGTGCATTGCTAAGAGGATGTGCAGGTAGAGAAGAAAAAAGTTACCCATTTGGCAACCCTCGTAGAAGAGAAGCAAAAAGTCGAGATCCACTCAAGCGTATTTCTTTCCCGCGTCATAACTTGTTTATTTCATACTTTTTTCATACTTTATGTAATTTTATTTAAACATCGCAAATACATTTTTATAATGTGATAAGCTGCAAGAACTTACATATTTTTGGTAGAAATATCCTTTCAGAGTGTGTTGATACTTAGGGATCTTCGATCTATACTAATTCCCACATGTAAATTCAACGTTATTAGCAATTTGCTTAATTTTTGAGTTGGAAATTTTAGTTCATTCAAGTGAGCGCTCTTTTTACTTCAGCTCAGCAGAATGAACTAGTTCGTTCATTTAGTTCAATTTAGTTCCTTGCATAATTTTAGTTCAACGGTTCATATGAGCTATGAACTAAAGAACCGTTTAGTTTAATACATATTTGTGACGTGTTTTGGATATTGGGATAACCTTTTATAATAAATCGGGATATACAAGTCATTATTTGATATAAACTTACTCGTAGTACAAAATTGAGATGGGCCTGTATTTTTGTTTTATTTTGAAACGAAAGTGGTCAATATCGCCGTAGTTAAAGTATGCAGGCTGGTTACACTTGAGTAATATGACAGAGAACTACACATCTGAAATAAAATAATTCACATGAGTGAATTGAACTAGTTCGGTTAGTAAATTATTTATTGATAAATGTAAACAAAACGTGATACTAATACGGCTGCATTTCTATAGTTGGCCTGGAGGCCATTTCATTTTGATAGGAAAAACTGCAATTAGAACAGGTACACTTGGGGCTTGGTTATTAAAATTCTTGTGATCGATATGCACATTGACTAGGAGGCCGACAAATGTTAAATTTGTTAGTTAGATTAACAGGTAAACATACTATTACCATTGGTCTTAATTTTCTCTACTTAATTTTCAACGAACTGATTTTTTGTTGCAGTGAGTACTAATAAATGTAAAACAACAATTTTTTAATTGCATTTATTTAAAATTTTCAAGGAATATTTTGAGCATGTTTTAGGCGCATATTATTCAACACTAAATGCTGTCTCCCAAACACAGCGTCCAATCAGAGATATAACCAATTTTCCAAGGGTTTGTAGAAAAAAATAAATAATAATCTAGTACTTTAGTAATCACCAAATTTTTTTACGATGTGAATTATTTTTTTTTCTAATTTTTTGGTGATTATTTACATGTGCTATTGTGAACGTTACAACCATAGAGTAATGACGGACAGAGACGCCAACTCTCTCGGTAAATTGATGACATTTGGTGTGTTGCAGATGGGCGATTGCATGTTGGAAAGTATTGGTTTAATAACACCAGATAGAGGCAATACCTCAAACCATCCAACAATAAATCAGAAACGGCATTACGATTTGTGCATTAAAATTTTTGTGTTAATATCGTACACCACAAATATATGTTAACACCAAAAATGTTTGGTGGGTTAATCAATAAATAAAACTTCGCTGACCCCATTCCACACTATTAATGTTGACGCTGATAAGCGTGTAATAATTGGGGCAATAACCAGACCTAATTCATGTAGTGGCTTTATTCCAAAAGAAGTCAATGCGACGGCACCTGTTATGCGACATCATCACTATTTAGTAAAGAAGCTATTGTTAAAAATAAATTACCAATTAAGAGTTAGTGTGTTTCAGATCATTTAATAAAGAAGTCGTTCCTTTCAGTAACGCAAATTAAACTTGAAAAGAAATAACTGGCTCCCAACGAAACAAAAGAATCTCCAAAAATACCCGAAGGCTATAGAGGAATAAGTACTCGAAAAGGTTACGAGATAACCATCAACAATAAGCAAAGGAGAGACCACAGGACCTTCAACTGTAAGCAAGAGTGAAACACTCGACCCCCCAAGTACCAAGAGGAAAAAGAAACTGGTCGACTTCCAACCGGCAGTATGCTAATAAATATTTTAGTGTAAGTAGTAAGGGATAAGTGCATAGTAGTGAATGTAAATCCTACGATAGTAGAAATATTGTAATAACAAAAGCAAAGGAAACAACTAAGTGTTAAGTGTCAAGATAAACAATATTTAAGTAATTAAAATCTACTGAGAATTGCAAGAGATATACAGCAGAAAAGATAAAATAAATAATTTTAACAAAAAATAGGAAATAAGAAAAATAAGAAAAAAGCAATCATGGCTAACCCAAACAATCTATTAAGACCAACTATCCTAAATAACCTCCCACCTCCCCAACCCCAACCTAGCGGCTCCACTCAACAAAATTCAAACGTGAATAGTGTGATTATGCCAAGAACAATCCCGAATCGCAGTCAGACAGGTTTTAAATCCCAAAGCGGGCAGCCAAGCCGAATATAGCTCATGGAAAAAAAGTATTGAACGAGTTTTAAAAATTTATGAATTCTCTAAGGGAACACCGAAATATTTCGGTATCCTCAACGTGATTAGGAACAAGATCATTGGCAGTGCTGACGCTGCCCTTGAATCTTATAATACACCTCTAAACTGGGACCATATTTCCCGTTGCCTGACACTGCATTACGCAGACAAAAGGTATTTGTCAACCCTTGAATTCCAAATGATATCTCTGGTACAAGGCAATTGCTCCATACAAGAATTTTACCAAGTGGTATATTCTCAATTATCACTCATAATGAATAAACTTTCCAGTATGGAAATCGGTCATGAATCCTTAGATCTTCTTACACAAACCTATACCGACAAAGCATTAGACAGATTTAAAAGAGGTCTTAAATGTGACTTGCCTCGACTCTTAGGAATAAGAGAACCAACGGATCTCCCTCAGGCGTTGCGCCTTAATTTGGAGAATCAGCAATTTAAAGCGCGATATCCAAATTCACACGCGAAAGCTGAAAAAACTCAGCACCACCCTCCACCTCGCAAGAACTTCAATCAAAGTAACACCCCATTTTATCCAAATCAAGGATTTGTTCAACAATTCTCTCAAAACGGAGTTATGCCATTACAACAGCCACAATTCTCCAATCAAAATTAAACGATGTTACTATTCTCGACAAATATCCAATTCCGAACATAAATGACATTTTGCCACAACTCTCCAATAGTAAATGGTTTTCAGTGATTGACTTAAAAAGTGGTTTTCACCAAATACCGCTAAAAGAAAGCGATACGAAGAAAACTGCGTTTTCAGTGAACAACGGGAAGTACGAAATCAAATTTGCTTCGTCTACATTGATGATATCATCATCTTCGCAGAGGATGAAGAGTCATACTTAAAAAATCTACAAATAATCTTTGAGACCTTGTGAATTCTTAAAGAAAGAAGTAGAGTTCTTAGGGTTCATCATATCAGATTCATTTCCGATTTCCAAGACACTTAAATACCTCAGATTCTTTCTTGGACTTGCAAACTTCTACAGACGTTTTATCAGGGACTATGCTAAAATAGCAAAACCCCTGACAATACTTTTAAGGGGGGGAAAAGGACGCATGTCCAAACATGTTTCAGCTAAAATAAAAGTAGATCTTGACAAAGAAGCTTTAAATGCTTTTAGCAAATTAAAAAACACACTGATATCCGAGGATGTCTTGTTAGCTTACCCAGACGCTACCAACTTTACTCTCGGCGCCGTACTATCGCAAGATAATAGGCCAATAATTTTTTTTTATCAAGAACCCTTCATAAGTCTGAAGAGCACTATGCAACTAATGATAAGGGAATGCTTGCAATAGTTTGGGCTCTAAAGGCGCTTAGGAATTATCTCTATGGTGCAGCCAAAATGAAAATATTTACATACCATTTCCCCCTAACTTATGCCTTGAACAATAAAAACTCGAATTAAAAACTAAAAAGGTGGAAAGGCGTTTTGGAGTATTACAAATATGAGCTGTTGTACACACCCGGAAGCACCAATGAAGTCGCAGACGCACTTTCGAGAATTCCACAAGAAGTATCACATATAAATTCCTTGACTGCGACGAAATATAGTGATGAGAGTTCATCACAGAATCTAATCCAATTTACAGATGCACCTCTAAATGCTTTTAAAAATCAAATTATAATCTCTACCAGTAATGCAGCTTCATATGAGTTCGAAATAGTTTTTTCCTCGTACCATAGGCATACAGTTTCGGAACCAGTTTTATCAAAAGACATTTTGAGCCATAATCTTGAAGAAATATTTAAACCCCTCAGTCACAAACTGTATTAACACAACATACGAAATCCTTAGAATACTTCAGGAAATATTTGGGCAATACTTCAGTCGATATAAAGTAAAATATACTAGATCCATGGTGACTGACTTATTGGACGAGGAAGACTGTAATAGTAGGTTTTTTTATCCCCCTCAGAATATTATTTTTCTATTTTATTGGGTTTCTCGTCATTATTTTAGTTTATAAGGTACAATACGCGGACATAATCTAAATTTATTATTTTCCATTTTTTTCCATCCCCGATGAATTATAACTCAATTGGTGTTCGGTCAGTTAACAGTATTCCTGACAGACGGACAATGGTCACCCTGACTACTGTAAGACAATAGACTACACCATTACAAGAACAAAAATAACTCAGAAAAGCTTTAAATTTTAGGAGTAGTGAGTGATAGGTTTAATCGATGGTGATCGGCAAAGAAGAATTTCTTTTTCAATTGATCAACGTGACTGTATCATTATAAAGTCCTCAAGTGCAAGAATTTGCTTTTTTTAATTTACATCAATATAAATTAACCCAATTTTTTGTGTGAAAGAAAGTCAAAGTGTGGTCGCTGGAGAATTCAATAGTGTTAATTTAAGATAAACAGACATTTATTTACTTTAAAAGTGCCCGCGTTGAAAATATAGCAATTTTTAAAGGAGATTTTCTTTTATATAGTGAATTGTGGGGTTTCGAATAAAATTCGACAACAACGCTAATGGAATAGAAGAACATTCTCTCTAGTGCTTGGTGTTATTTCCATATAAAAAGGCCACGTGGATAGTGGTAACCACTTGAGAGACAGACATTTCGGGGCCAAAGGTCAACATCGGCATATTCTGTGGTATAAACGCAACAAGCACCACATGTCGAGCACATTTCCCGAAATTACATAACCTGAGAACCAGATTGGATAACTCTAAAATTCATATTTTATATTCTAAATTTTCAAGGAATATAACCTACGATCTTAGCGGCAAAAAAAAAACAAATAATACCTATAAATCTAACCTAAAATAGTGTCCACGAGTCCAAACTGAATTAAAGGTTACAACATAAACGTAATTTGAGAATTATTATTTTTTAAAAAGATAATTAAGCTTAAAACGTAACAATAATTATGAAAATTGAGAGAAAAAAAACTGTTTAAACTTAAATCTATAATGAATTAAAGCTTGCAACCTAACCTTAATTCTGAAATAAATTTGCGAAAACATTTTGTTTCTTGAAAATTAAATCTAAATTGAATTCAAACTTATCACCTAACCTTAATTTTGAAAATTCGGAAAAAAAACTTTGGAACGCGTAATTCACAATAAAATAATCGTAATTTTTTTTAAAAATCTACAATTATTTACTGAATACATATAATAATTCATAAAATCTAAACTTATTCGTAATTGTTTTTTTTTAATCCGAAGTTTTAAATTCATTGTTTAAATATTTTTTTTTGCCTTTATTATTACATAACTAAAAGTATCTCCAATAAACTTATTAGGATTAAGCAACATCATAATATAAATATTAAGTTATGATCTCCTTATGCATTTCGTTTTGAGTTGTGCTATGCATTGATTTTTTTTATTTTGTTTTGAATAAATAAAGAAGAAATGTATTTCGATATGAACTGAAATCCTAAAGTGTAAAACTTGAGTGTCGTAGGTGAAAGGGTTGGATAAGGGGGTTTTTCCTAAATATTAAGGGCATGATAAAACCCAACGGATGGGAGGGTTAAGAAGCCCGGGCTGCAAGATCTCAGCCCTTCAAACAAGTACATATGGATGTTGTTATTTTTATTTGCATTTTGTTATTCCTAGGGGCAAGTTAACGCACGTGATATCTTTGTTGTTAATTGTACGGATAGCGCTGAAGGAATAAGAACCTCGCCCTGTTAAATCCCGAACCTGCTAGCTTGCCGAGCACATGCGTGTTGGTTCCAATGGCGTTCAGAATTCAGAGACAATATTCTCATAGTACATTACAATAAATGGCGCCCAACGTTGGGGCCCGAAGACATTAGGATCATCTGTTAAGGAAATCCTTGATTAAACTCGAAAATTTAAAGTTTACACTTAGATAATAATATCCAATGTTTAGGCCACCTCATAATTTAACATCTTGTGTATTTTTTTTTATATTTTGGGAACGGAAAATGTCACCTAAACTATTAGATCTCACTTGTATATGTCTAAAGTTTATTTTACTTTGAACAAAATAAATGCTAAGTTCAATTGGAACTATTGTATAAAGATTTGTAATTGGTCTTATACAATCCATTTGCGCTTATCATTTTTTTTTGTTCCTTTATGTTAGTGATCTTATAGAAAAAAAATAGAAGGATATTTTAGTAAAGCATTTACCCAACTGAAAATAGTTAAGAGAATTGAGTAGGAATTACGATTTGTTGTAATATTTCAATTGGTGTTTTGCTTATATGTAAATAGCCTAGTGTAAAAATTTAGCAAACATACCATTTTGTGCATGTATGTACAAATTAACACCAACCTTCACCGAAAATATCGAAGTTTTACTGAAAATTATATAATTGTTATAAATATTTACATTGAAAATTAAAAATGTCAGTCGTGCACAGTAGTGAAATTTTCCTAAGTTAATATTGAGTGAAGAAGTAAAAGATTGTCATATCTGCAAGAAACCTTACGAACTAGATGACGTTTTAGTGTCAACGCCCTGTAATCATATTTTCCCCAAAGACTGCTTAATAAAGGTTCTCGAGGAGACGCAATCTTGTGCAATTTGTTTTAAGCTTTGCAGACAAAATAGACTAGAACCTTATAATTTGAAAGCTGCAACTGCTTCCGCAGATTTGGTCCCACCTAATTCAAAACTTAATTCCAAGGGTGCAAAACCTAAAATTACTCAAAAAAAGAAACCGAAACCTAACAAACGGAACATATCTGATTGGCCTCAATCACAAACACCTGGATAGAACCGAAGTACGCAGCCTAACGCGACTTCTTCGTTGGATAACCTTTTTACTACTTCGCATCAAAGACCTTCACAGGCTGAGCAAAATAGGGATAATTTTAGTGGTCGATCTCTTCAGCAAATGATTGATGAATCGGTTAGGATTTACTTATCGAATAACCATTTGGCTCGACCACGAACTGTATACCAAATAGAACTGCCAATGCTGTGTTCATTCGAGTCAACTCGATCTTGCCACAGATAGAACTGCAAACATAATATCCGGTTGGCATTTACAATTTAGCGGTCAAGAAGCTGACAATTTATCTGTCGACGACTTTATTTATCGCGTGCAAAGTTTATGCGGTAATTTTTCCATTTTATGTGACCACATACATCTCTTGTTTAGAGACAAGGCATTGCATTGGTACAGGCGATTTCACAAAACAGCCAACAGGTTAGATTGGGACACCTTATGTCAGGAACTAAGTAACCAATTCCGGGATAGTCGGACCGATTACGACATTAGCGAGTAAATAAGAAGTCGAAAACAAAGAGTGGGCGAAAAGTTTGATACATTTTACGATGCCGTTACGAAATTAACTGATCGGTTACAGTCCCCAATATTCGAACTAGAATTACTAGAAATTTTAAAGCGAAATTTAAGACCAGAAGTTCGTAAAGAACTTCGGTATTTCCATATCGGCTCTATTTCCAAATTGAGAGACTTTGTTAAGAAATATGAGAATCTAGAGGACGAAATTAATAAAGCACGAACGAATAGAAATTTCGTACCTAGACGGAATGTATCTGAAGTGGAAACGGTAAACGCCACAGAAGAAGATGACCTAGAAGTAGAAGAGTTAGTCCAACTAGTTTGTTGGAATTGCTCCGAAATAGGTCACAAATATTTTGACTGCTTAGGAGAAAGAAAAATATTCTGCTATGGGTGTGGCGCTCCTATCGTGTACAAACCTAACTGTATAAAATGTACCAAAATTTCAAAAAACTTCCTTGCCCAAAGTCGGGACAAACCGAAAAAATCCACATAGCGCTGAAAACGACGGAAAATCAAATAGATCCAGTAAATATTAAATTTGAGAATACTTTTACCACCACATTAAATAATTCTCACACTCCACAACATTGGAAACCCAATCGCTAGAAATAGAATTTTTAATGAGAATATTGTACATCCAGTCGAAGTGGTAAAATGTAGACGATCGACAATGAGATTAAGGAAATTTTGGAAAAATGTTTGCAAACAAAGAAAGCTGTTCTGCTATGCTATACTATCCAATGAAAACAAGGCAGATCTAAGACCTTTCGCCACAGTTAGTCTTTTTGAGGACGAAGTATTGGGTATGATTGACACTGGTGCTACTGTTTCATGTTTAGCTTCGGAGTATGCGAAAAGATTTTTAGAGGAAAATAAAGTGCCGTGGACAAAGTTCAATACTTCGTTAAAAACCGCTGATGGAACGGAGCACTCTGCAGTCGGTAGCGTGAGAACTAAAATAACTTTCAGAGGTAAAACCGAAACTCTAACTTTATTGATTATTCCACAGCTAACACAAAACCTGTATTTGGGAGTAGATTTTGTGCGCACCTTTGGATTAGCGAAGGATTTACTTTTGGAACCTTGTAGTGACAGTAGCAGACACAGTGAAGAATTGGAATTAGAAGACAGTCATAAATTAGATCCTGATCAGCGTAAAAGACTTAATGTGGCTATTAATGCATTCCCGTCATACTCAAGAGAAGGCCTAGATAGAACATCTGTGGTAACTCATGTAATCGATACAGGAGAAAACAAACCAATAAAGCAAAGGCACTTCGCAGTATCACCAGCGGTTGAAAAGCTTTTATTTGCTGAAATTGACATAATGCTTCAGCTTGGAGTAATCGAAGAGTCTCAAAGTCCGTGGTCATCGCCTGTGGCTGTTGTTGTTAAGCCAGTCTAACAGTAAAAGACGTCTATCCTTTGCCCCTAATTGATTGATAATTGAGGCTCCCGAAGGCAAGATTCATTACGAGCCTTGACCTGAAGGATGCCTTCTGGCAAATCCCATTAGATGAAGGCTCAAAGGAGAAAACGGCTTTCACTGTACCTGGTAGACACCTGTATCAGTTCGTCACCATGCCCTTTGGCTTATGCAACGCGCCACAGACCATGTCCCGATTAATGGAAAAGGTTATACCAGCAAATTTGCGAGATAGGGTATTTGTGTACTTGGATGACTTGTTGATCATCACGGAGACATTCGATGAGCTTCTATTGTTGCTGCACGAAATTGCATTAGGTATGCGTAAAGCTAAAATAACTGTGAATATTGGCAAGAGCAAATTTGTTATAAAACATGTTAAATACTTGGGTCACATTATTGGATACGGTACCATTAGTACAGATCCAGAAAAGGTTAAAGCTATTCAAGATTTTCCTTTACCCACGTCTGTTCGTCAGCTGAGAAGATTTTTGGGAACTTGCGGGTGGTATAGGCGTTTTGTTAATAATTATGCAACTTTAACATCTCCTCTCACGGACATGCTGCAAAAGAGTAAAAAGTTTGTGTGGTTCGAAGAATCAAAGTTTTGCACAGCTCCAGTTTTACACAGCCCAAATTTTACTAAGCCTTTTTCTATTCAATGCGATGCGAGTAAGTACGGAATTGGAGCCGTTTTGGCTCAACGAAATGAAGAAAGAGACGAGGTTCTTATCGCGTATATGAGCCACAAATTTACGTCACCTCAGAAAAATTACTCTGTCTCTGAGCAGGAATGTTTAGCTGCTATTATGGCAGTAGAGAAATTCCGTGCTTACGTAGAGGGTCAAGAATTCGAGATAATTACCGACCACGCTTCACTCAAATGGCTAATGGGTCAATCGGACCTACACGGCCGTCTTGCACGTTGGGCCTTAAAACTGCAGGGATTCAATTTTACCATCAAACACCGAAAGGTAGTTTAAATATTGTACCGGATTCGTTGTCAAGAGTGTTTTCAGAAAACAATGAAGCTATGGATATCTCGGCAATGAATACAACCATCGTGGATGAAATCGAGAATTCTATTGAAATTGATCTAAATTCAGCTGAGTTTAAGTCCACACTGTATCTATCTCTTATTGCAAAATTACATTCAAAGTTGAACTATTTGCCGGATATCAAAATTGTTGATGGGTTTATTTATAAGCGACTACAGTACGCCACCGGTGAAGAAGTACAGGAGCAGAAATCATGGAAACACTGGATTCCATTGTCCTTAACGGAAGAAGTCATAAGACGTGCACATGACTATCCACTCTGCGCCCATGGTGGAATTGGCAAAACTCTGAACAGATTAAAAATTTTTTTCTTTTGGCCAAAAATGGCAAAGCAAGTCGCGGAATACGTATTGTTATGTGAAACCTGCAAGCAAACTAAAGCTTCAAACAAATGCTTACGACCCCCCATGGGACAACAACAGCTATCTGTCCGAGTATTTCAAAAATTATATGTTGACTTATTAGGCCCTTACCCAAGATCATCTTCGGAAAATATGGGAACAATAATTGTCTTAGATCATCTGTCAAAATTGCATTTTCTTGAGCCAATCAAAAAGTTTACCGCCAATGTAATTGTTGAGTTTATTGAGAAACGTATTTTCCACATATTTGGTGTACCGGAGTCGACTACATCAGATAACGGAGTACAATTCAAGTCCACCCTATTTAAAAAGTTTCTGGAATCATATGGCGTGCGTCACAATTTTACTGCCATATACTCACCACAAGCAAATGCCAGTGAACGCGAGAACCGATCTGTTTTAGCGGCCATCCGCGCGTACGTTAAGCCAACGCAGAAAGATTGGGACGAGAAACTTTCGGCGTTGTGCGTTGAGAAGTTTCATACATACTAGCATTAATTATTCTCCATATTTTCTATTATTTGGTCAAAATATGATGGTAAATGGACAATCTTATTCGTTATTACGTAGTTTAGGTTTATTGGAATATTGGAAGATTATAAGACAAGAGGCTCAAGAAAATATTAGGAAAGCCTATGAGAGAAATGCTGCAACGTACAATTTACGATCCCGCCCGAATGCATTTACAATTGGACAAATTGTCTTTAGAAGGAATTTTGCACAGTCTAAAGCTGTAGACCATTTTAACAGTAAACTGGCAAATCAATTTGAGAAAGCTAAAGTTGTAGCGAAACACGGTACATGTTATTATGAATTAGAAGATATGTCTGGCAAAAAGATTGGTAAATTTCACGCTAAGGATATTAAAGAATGACTTCAGCGTTTGTATCCCTATTAAGAATATGTCTACGAAAATCTGTGTTGTAATAGTAGGCTTTTTTATCCCCCTCAGAATATTATTTTTCTATTTTATTGGGTTTCTCGTCATTATTTTAGTTTATAAGGTACAATACGCAGACATAATCTAAATTTATTATTTTCCATTTTTTTCCATCCCCGATGAATTATAACTCAATTGGTGTTCGGTCAGTTAACAGTATTCCTGACAGACGGACAATGGTCACCCTGACTACTGTAAGACAATAGACTACACCATTACAAGAACAAAAATAACTCAGAAAAGATTTAAATTTTAGGAGTAGTGAGTGAATTTGCTTCATGATAGGTTTAATCGATGGTGATCGGCAAATAAGAATTTCTTTTTCAATTGATCAACGTGACTGTATCATTATAAAGTCCTCAAGTGCAAGAATTTGCTTTTTTTAATTTACATCAATATAAATTAACCCAATTTTTTGTGTGGAAGAAAGTCAAAGTGTGGTCGCTGGAGAATTCAATAGTGTTAATTTAAGATAAACAGACATTAATTTACTTTAAAAGTGCCCGCGTTGAAAATATAGCAATTTTTAAAGGAGATTTTCTTTTATATAGTGAATTGTGGGGTTTCGAATAAAATTCGACAACAACGCTAATGGAATAGAAGAACATTCTCTCTAGTGCTTGGTGTTATTTCCATATAAAAAGGCCACGTGGATAGTGGTAACCACTTGAGAGACAGACATTTCGGGGCCAAAGGTCAACATCGGCATATTCTGTGGTATAAACGCAACAAGCACCACATGTCGAGCACATTTCCCGAAATTACATAACCTGAGAACCAGATTGGATAACTCTAAAATTCATATTTTATATTCTAAATTTTCAAGGAATATAACCTACGATCTTAGCGGCAAAAAAAAAACAAATAATACCTATAAATCTAACCTAAAATAGTGTCCACGAGTCCAAACTGAATTAAAGGTTACAACATAAACGTAATTTGAAAATTATTATTTTTTAAAAAGTTAATTAAACTTCAAACGTAACAATAATTATGAAAATTGAGAGAAAAAAAAACTGTTTAAACTCAAAACTATAATGATTCTGAAATAAATTCTGAAATAAATTTGCGAAAACATTTTGTTTCTTGAAAATTAAATCTAAATTGAATTCAAACTTATCACCTAACCTTAATTTTGAAAATTCGGAAAAAAAACTTTGGAACGCGTAATTCACAATAAAATAATCGTAATTTTTTATAAAAATCTACAATTATTTACTGAATACATATAATAATTCATAAAATCTAAACTTATTCGTAATTGTTTTTTTTTAATCCGAAGTTTTAAATTCATTGTTTAAATATTTTTTTTGCCTTTATTATTACATAACTAAAAGTATCTAAACTTATTAGGATTAAGCAACATCATGAAAATACCTTAAACGAAACCCCTACATTTCATAAATCATCGAACCAACAACTTCATCACATCGAACATAGCAGAAGGCCTTCATGCAAAGTTGGATGATGCAGAACCTAAAAGTTGTAAGTTTTTAAGAGAACCAAATAGTACATATGAGTTACAGAAATTGAAAGACATCTTATTTCATACTATCTCTTATGTGCATATATAATATAGCAAGAGACTGAAATAAGATCTCTCTAGCTTTGCCTACTCTCTTTTGGGGTATTTTCATTTTGTTTTGATGTTATTTTATTTTTGTTGTCATTTCTTTGATTGTATGATTTTTTTTCCTTCTGATTCTTAAATATTAAGTTATGGTCTCCTTATGCATTTCGTTTTGAGTTGTGCTATGCCTTGATTTTTTATATGAACTGAAATCCTAAAGTGTAAAACTTCAGTGTCGTAGGTGAAAGGGTTGGATAAGGGGGTTTTTCCTAAATATTAAGGGCATGATAAAACCCAACGGATGGGAGGGTTAAGAAGCCCGGGCTGCAAGATCTCAGCCCTTCAAACAAGTACATATGGATGTTGTTATTTTTATTTGCATTTTGTTATTCCTAGGGGCAAGTTAACGCACGTGATATCTTTGTTGTTAATTGTACGGATAGCGCTGAAGGAATAAGAACCTCGCCCTATTAAATCCCGAACCTGCTAGCTTGCCGAGCACGTGCGTGTAGGTTCCAATGGCGTTCAGAATTCAGAGACAATATTCTCATAGTAATTACAAGCCCTAGAGAAAGAAATAATAGCAGAACATAGCAGATCTCACAGGAGCAGTTCCGAGAACAAGACTCAAATTATGACAAGATTTTATTTTTTGCAAATGCACGCAAAGATTAAACGTTTAACAAAACTATGCAAAGTTTGTAAGGAAAACAAATATAACCGCCACCCCAACAAAATTATGCTCCACGAGACGCCTATTCCCCAATTTCCAGGATAAATTGTTCATATTGATATCTTTATCACAGAAAAGAAACCCATTTTTACGGCAATAGACAAGTTTTCAAAATATGCACAGGCGAGATTGTCAAATAACCATTAAGGGAAATACTCTTAGCATTTGGTATGCCTGAAATCGTAGTAATGGACAGTGAAATATCTTTCAATTTAATTTAATAGTTATGTTACGGAATCAATTTAATGTAAAAATATTCAAAATTCCCCCATACTCTAGTTCAGTTAATGGGCAAATAGAAAGTTTCACTCTACACTAATAGAAGTAATGCGGTGTCTAAAGTCCGATGGTGCCCACAATTCATTCTCAGAACTCCTCCATAGATCCTTATACGAGTACAATAATTCTTTACCAATTCTTTACCAATGGAAGCTTTCTTTGGCAAACGCATTCATTCAGACCCAAAAAAAATAGAGGAAGATAGATTGGAAATTGCTGAAAGATTAAAGGAAAAACAATTACAAGACCTGGAGCTTCATAATAAAGCGAAGACACATCAAAAAGATTGTGAAATCGGATAGAAAATTTATGTTAAGGTCAATAAACGCCTGGGGACTAAGTTAAGTAAAAATTATTCTGAAGAAACCATTAAGGCAAATAGAAAAAACTACCATTGTTACAGAATCTGGTAGAATCGTGCACAAAAACAACATAAGAAACTAACTTTATATTTCTTTCCAGAATCATGTTTGCCCTTACGAAAGCTGAGGTGCAAATTATTGACTACTCCAATTCACAAATTATCTCTATAAAAACCGGCTAGGCCAAGATTCAAACTGGAACGTTCAAACTAGTACATGTAATTGAACCAGAGAACTACCAAAATCTAATAGACCATATACAATTGACTTTATACCATAACGTGAGCAGATTCCATCCTCGCTATCCCTTCCTATCCCACGAAACCAATCAACTCCAATCCCATCTTGATAGACTTAAACCCCGAGTAAAAAGATCACTTAATTTTATAGGGTCAGCATGGAAGTGGATTACTGGTGATCCCGACCACGATGACTTTGAAATAATTAAGCAAAAAATTAATAATGTTTTACAAAATAATAATAGACAAGTGATTGTAAATAAACTAGTATCTATTGAGAATTTGGACGACAACTAATCAAATTGTAAAGTACATTAAATCCCGTGAAATAGTTAATGAGTCGTTAATCTCAACCCTTAAATATAAAATTGATATATTAAAGGAGGAGCTATTAAGTATTCAGTATGCCATACACTGGGCAATGTCCGGTATAGTAAACTCATTTATTCTCATCTGTAGTATTAATAACTTAGAAAATATAAATAATGATACTTGCATAACAAATTTACTGAGAAGCCACACATCGAAGTGCATATTAGTAAACAATAATTACATGGCCACCGTTGAAGAAATTGGTTCTGGAATACAACTACTGAATCAATTCAATGATACTGTTTATATTAACGATGAACCACGGACCCTGAGCGGAACCTACATTCTGCAGTACCATAACGCATCGATAATTGTAGAAAACAAAACATACAACTATTTCCAAATGATGGATGTCCAACCCTTACCACCCGTCTTACAGCCTAGATCTCCTGGATTTACTATTGAAGAAACACTCACCTTAGAATCCGTAAAGGAACTTCACCTCAAGAATACCAAAGCAATCGGACTCTTCGTCGTCGAAAATAAATGGACATCAAGAACCAACTTCGGATTGTCCACCTTTATCATATTATTCATAATGATGATACTTGTAAGAAGGGAAACTACGATCCCAGCTGTACATCTGTCACTTCCCGGAGTAGCAACGACAAATTTTATGGAACTACCAAAACCTCCAAGACTATCCCAAATAACTTACTTCTAAAACATTACGATCGAGGGCGTTCGTAATTAAAAGGGGATGTGTTAACACCATAAATGTTTGGTGGATTAATCAATCAATAAAACTTAGGCTGACCCCATTCCACACTATTAATACTGACGATAAATGCCAGACACAATTCATGAAGTGGCTTTACTCCAAAAGAATCAATACAATTAATGCTGACGCTGTTAATAAGCGTGTGATAATTGGGGCAATAACCAGACCCAATTCGTGAAGTAGCTTTGCTCCAACGGAAATCAATACGGCGGCACTTGTTATGCGACACCATCACTATTTAGTAAAGTAGCTATTGTTAAAAATAAATTACCAATTAAGAGTTAGTGTGTTTCAGATCACTTAATAAAGAAGTCGTTCCTTTTATCGCTTCTATCTATCGCTTCTGGGACACCGAAAATCCACGAGTGATGCACAAGGAGCCATTACTCCCGCTCAAAGTGACTGCATGGTGCGCTGTTCACGCTGGAGGAGTTATCGGGCCATTTTTTTTCGAGAACGCCGCTGGTCAAACGACAACAGTGGACGGTGTGCGCTATAGGGCCATGTTAACCGAGTTTTTTCTGCGCAATTCGACGAAGTAGGACTGGAGGACATGTGGTTCCAACAGGACGGAACAACGGCACACACTGCGCGAGCCACAACCGATAGTCTGAAGGCGGCGTTCCCGGGTCGCCTCATATCTCGTTTTGGCTATTTGCACTGGCCCGCAAGATCGCCCGATTTAACCGTTCCAGACTTTTTTGGGGTTTTTTGAAGTCCCGTGAAGACGGCGCCCATTTAACCGATATCATCTTCTCAATTTAACCAACAAAATTCTGAAGGTTCAAGTAAACATAATCAAAAAACAGAATCGAAGTTTTTCATTTAAAAAAAAAAATGAGAGCCAAACAACATCGGATGACTTCTTTTGAAACACCTTGTGCTAACAATAAAATATGACAAAAAAGCCCAAAACACGTTAAAATACGTTAAAATTTCACAGTGTTTCATCAAAACTATATGAAAAATTTGAGTCTATCGCACCAACCGCACCACGAATACTGTGAAAGGAAATGTCAGATGAGAACAATGGCAGCTCTATACGTCATTACTCTATGGTTACAACTATCATTGACAACTAAAACCAAAAGAGCGTTTATTTGACACTCAGAATAGAAAATGGAATTTCTTGTCACTAGTTGTGTTAACTATCGCGACAAATGCGTTTGTCACTCGGTCGAAAATAGCACTGTTATAAACAGCTACAAAAAAGTCTACAATACTAAGGACAAAGTTTTGACTGGTTGTTTAAATTGGTCATCATTTGATTTTGATTAATGTTTGATCTGACTTTAAATACGAACAGTTTTTCAGTGCATTGTCAAATAATCTTACTACAATGCATCAAACTGACGCCATTTGCAAAAGAAAAGTGACGTGATAAAACAAAAAAATATTTATTTAAATTGGATGGAATTTCAGCAGAAATTAGGCTCCAACTGCACTACGAGTTAACTGATACGTTTTTATTGTTATTTCAACTAGATTGGTGATTATACTTGGTCACATTAACAATTGAAGAAGCTTTGTGGTTGTTCATCTTGTTGTTTTTCTGTCAAAAGCATATGGTCACATAACCATAGTTTAAATGCCCAACTTTAACTGTTCAAACAGCAATCAACCAAAAAATATATAAATGGTTTCTTGTTATTCAACCTTCTCACAACCAGTGAGCTGTGCGTGTTCTAGTTTGACACTCACAGATTGGGACCATAGAATAACACATACCATAGAAGGTTTTATTCGCTCAATAAATTAAACGTCATAGGTACGATGGAAAGTAAACATTGGATGGTAGAAATATGGGTTATATAATACCAGATAGTGGCAATAGTATACAGCGATCAACATAGGAACAACAACCGAATTTCGTGTTTTTGTGGCAAACTAGTTGTGTTAAATACAATACAAATGTATACCAACGATAAAAGTCAATAAAAAAGTGCAAAATATATTTAAATTTTTCAGTTCTACACCAAAACGACAGGAAAAACTTAAGTGAACATATTTTGTAACATATATTGTGTAAGATAATTTTAAATTTAATTGCTCTCATTTCCACAAACCTACGATGAGAGTGTGAAATGAAACGTCAGATGAGAGAGTAAGTTTATCTAGGTATGTATTAGTCTATGATTGGGACCTACAGTTTTAATCCGGTTCCGAACGGTATTTTGAGAAGCTTTTTCATGACTAAATACTCGATAATGTCGCCGTCACTAAGTGGGGGGACCGCCATCGAAAGAAATTTAAGGTGGTCAGAGTAGGGATCGAACCCACGTCCTCATGCACAAGAGCCGCGCACACTACCATTGCACCACCGGCGGCCACACACAGCTATCAATTATTAACCTAAAAAAAATAATTCAGAGTTTAAATTACGCTTCATCGTTGATCAAAGATGATTTTCCACTCAAAAATTAGACCTAAGGTCGCGTCAGAAAAACAAATAATTTTAGTATCGTAATTAGTAAATTGTTTATTGATAAATGCAGAAAAAATTAATACTAACACGTCAGCATTTTTATAGTTGGCCAGGAGGCCGTTTCATTTAGATAGGAAAAGTAGAAATTAGAACAGGTACACGTGGTGCTTGGATATGAAAATTCTTGTGGTCGATATACACATTGACTAGGAGGACGACATATGTTAAATTTGTTTATTAGATTAACAGGTAAATATATGATTACCATTGGTCCCGTTGTTCCATATCTGCTCGTAATAGGTCGCATGGCTTTGCGTCATCTGCCCTAGAGTGCTTTTGAACTCTGCGTTGGAGGGATTCTCTTCCTTGATTTGTAACTCCTTCAGGCTTGGTAGGCTTAGCGGATCCTGCACTCTCGTCATTATACCCTACCCGAGTACCTTGGCGAACTTTCTTGCGCAAATCACTAATAATAAAGTCGGCATGATTATTCGATGGTTTGAGTGTTTTCCTGGCGTCGTCATCATTCCGTCTGCGTCTTGCACGTTTCATATCGTCTTTTTTCGTGATCCGTTTATCATGCACTTTGCTACCATTTGTAACTTCAGTGCCGCTTGTTTTGTGCTGCTTCCTGTCCTTGGCTGGGTTAGGTTTATGCGATAGCTTCTGATTTTTTTCTGTATTGTTGTCTTCTCGATTTGTATTTTCCCTTTTGTGACTCCTATGTATTTTGCCAATTCTGGCTTTCTCGGTAATATCTTCATGATGAGTATCCGTCTCAGTTCGTTCGTCTTTTCGCTGCTTATACGATTTTTTCTGACCACGAAACTTATCGCTCTCATAGTCATTAATATCTCCTCTGATTTTCTTACTCGCGGTTTTCTTTTCCGCGTTGTCGCCATCATAATTTTGTCTACTCCCGCGCTCCGTGCGTTCGGTGATCGTGTGAACTAGTTTATCCTTTATGAATGAATTGATATTACTTTTGCTTACCTTTTGTACCCGATGCGGATGGGTACTTGAAGTACCTGAACTATTTAGAGTCTCACGCTGCCCTACAAAATTGTATATCAAATTCATGTTAATGCACGTAAATTCACCAATTGTCGGTAAATTGTACAAACCACGGGATGATCGATGAATTCGTACATTTATGCTGTTTCCGCCATCAAATACAGTGTACAACTCACGGCAGCGTGTACGATTAAATCGTTTAAATACTCTTAAACATATTTTTTTCAATACTTCGTAAGCGTAGTCGTTTACAAAGTTATGGGAATGTTCATTTCGTTCGCTGCCGCACCTTTCCACACGGGGGCTTTTTAGACATTCTCCACAACTTGATAACCCGGCGGGATATGAAAATTGGAACATTTGAATATAACACTTTATAGGAACAAACATTACCTAGATCGCTCATACTCAGAAGACGCACTCGTGCTGCCACAAGGATTTAAACTGTGTACCATCTCAATGAAATAACATTTATTAGTAATTTTTTGTAAACAATCCAAATATATAACAATAGAAGGTTTTGTTCCGAAATAATAGACTTGAATTTAAGTTATTTGATTAAATAAAAGTCAAAGAAATGTTTTATCGACAATCAGAGGAAATCATAGAGTAATAACGTATAGAGTAGCGATTTGTCTGAATAAATTTACGAAGTGTGGTTGCATATGGACGATGCATGTTGGAAAGTATTACTTTAATAATAGTGGATACAGGCAATGGCTCAAACCCTCCAAAAAGAAACCAGCAACGGCATTTCGTTTTGAGCGTTAATTTTTTTTAAATACACTGACAATAAAATATGGCAAAAAAAATCCAAAATACGTTTAAATTTCACAGTTATTAACCAAAAAGACATGACAAATTTATGTCAACAATTTTTGTAATTCCACCTGGTGTAAGTCAATTTACGTCAAATAATTACTCTATGGAGTAAATATGACAAGGGAAATAATTACAAGCAGCAACTAATGAAATTTATTCTCTCAATATTTTTAACGTCATAGGTATGGGTATGGTTGCAAGTCAACGTTGGATGGTGGAAAGCATGGATTCAATAATACCTGATAGGGACAATAGCACACAACGTCCAACAAAGGAACAACAACCGCATTTCGTGTCTTTCATAGTTGTGTTAAATAAAATACAAATATATACCAACGATAAAAGTCAACAAAAAGTGCAAAATACATTTAAATTTCACAGTTCTATACGAAAACGAATTGAAAAATTTAAGTCAACAGTAATTGTAACTCCACCTGTCATAAGTTAATTTTCGTCGGATTTCCCTTATTTGAACAAAACTACGACGAAGAGTGTGGAATGGAACTTCAGATAAGAGAATAAAATACTCTATCCTAAATTTCTCTATGTGATTGTTGCTCACTTTTTGCATAGAATAACACATACGTAGAAGGTTTTATTCGCTCAATAAATTAAACATCATAGGTACGATGGAAATTACACAGTGGAGGGTGGAAAATATGGGTTCAATAATACCAGATGGTGGCAATAGTATACAGCGATCCGCAAAGGAACTACACCCGAATTTCGTGTTTTTGTGGCAAACTAGTTGTGTTAAATACAATACAAATGAATACCAACGTTAAAAGTCAACAAAAAAGTGCAAAATACATTTAAATTTTTCAGTTCTACACCAAAACGACAGGAAATAGTTAAGTGAACATATTTTGTAACTCCACCTGGTGTATGTAAATTTTAAATTTAATTTGCTCTCATTTCCACAGACCTACCGAGAGAGTGTGAAATGAAACGTCAGATGAGACGTTCTATAGTATGTGTTATTCTATGACTTTTTGCTAGTACAAGTATTTTACAGGCATTGAACTATATTTTCACTACACCATATAAACATTCACATCAACCTGATGTGTCGTGTATTCCCTGCCTTAAATAGTTCGTATACCACTCATTTGGCTGTCGGTGTTACAATGATAGTGTGTGCGGCTTTTGTACATGGGAACGTGATTTTGGTCCTTGCTCTGACCATCTTACATTTTTTCGACGGCGGTCACCTCGCTTTTAAGCTTGGGATTTGTGTCTGCGGTTTGTGTCTTTACCTTTTCTCCACACACATGCAACATTATCATTTTGTGGTTGACGTTGACGAGTAAGCATGGGTGACGAAGCGGATGATGCATTTGCGCTTTTGGTGATTTATTCACCATGCGAGTTTATGCGTTCAAAGGAAAACAATGGCAGAAAACGAAAATGGACGGTAGAATGGTTGCTAGAATGGAATAAGCATTCACATTTCATCTCATTCACATTTGAGCTCTTCACTCTTCGACGTGCCAAGAGCAACTGAAACTTCGAAATGTATAACTGTGTGATCACATCGACATACACATAGTCACAAATCCCAAGTTGTTGAAAATTTAGAGAATTTAGCCATGAAAAAGCTTCTCAAAATACCGTTCGGAAGCGGTGTAAAACTGTACGACCCAAGAAGTGAGTCTAAAACTAGAATGATCACAGCTTCTTTGTTGTCAGAATCTCTCCCAAAGTCCAAGCAAGAATTTATTTATTACATTACATTACATTCTTTTAGCTCTTGGTAATTCTATATCGTTATCAAACAATGTCCAGCACGTCAGCTATAAGAGAATGAATACTTTTCCATTTATAGCGTTCTTCAAAAGGTGCCTCTGTTGCCAACTGATGTTCAAAATAATCCATCTGAGATTTCAAAAAATTAATTTTTGTTGACATATATGTCAACGTATAAGGTAATATAATGTAAAAGCTACTAATAGCGACATTCGACTCATAGAACAACATTGACATATGTATGTTCAGATACTTAACAGAATTGTTCCTAAATAGTTAGTCCGCATTATGCCAATGTATTTTGCGGAAGCCATTATCGGAGAAATTTTAGATTTCCATACTTAACTCGTATTACTTATTATTAAATTTGAATGAAAATAACTGCCGCTGAGACAATTAACTCTAGTCTACATCTATAGGTTCCTCGATTATGACCAGTTCCTTAGTCTAATATTTTTTATTTTTTTTCGTATGAATATCGGTCCATTTGGGAGCAATATTAATTATGAATGTGAAGGATTTTGTTTCACTGTTTAGATACCTAACAGAGCCTCCGGAGTCTAAAATATTATGTGTAGAAGTACAATTAGTAGGTGGCTATATAGGATAAAGGAAGGGATAAGGGATCAGTAAACGATTAAGGTAAAGTTTGGATTTTTTCACCCATAACTCGCCTTGAATAATATTTTGAAAAGAACTTGACTCTTTAGCATCTTTCGTGAAATAAATAGATAAAAGAATGTCGTTTCCTTCAAGGACTTACTATATCTAGTTCACTTAAATCCTGCATCAAATCGCGCTTTGGCCTTTGTTGCACGAGGACCGGGACATCCTCACCCGTGTGCCACGCCTCGCTCACTAGCTATTGCAGAGAACAACAGCGGTATATCCACCGAGTAATATTAATAGGAGTTTGCAACAGCTATTTTATGTACTAATAAAGTCCGTTGAAGACTTAGAAAACAGATAGAGAATGAGACGACTGAGCGGTACCGATGAGACAGCTGATCAACTTAGTACTTGGAGAACTTATAGAGAAGATGCTTTCAAAGAAGACACGGTGATAGGTTACTGGGTTGCGTGGTGCGATTTTTATACTTTTTACATGTAATACGAAACACATCAACTGGGAGTAAATTTTGCCAATTAAATCGATTTAAAAAAGGGATATTCAGTGAAATGTAGTGAAGTGTTGAAGTACCATTAATTGTGTAGATTCCAATTTACACCCAAATTGTTAAAATTAAAGGTTCCTCTCACTCTCTATCTGTTTTCCACGTCTTCCACGGACTTTGTTAGTACATAAAACAGCTGTCACAAACTCTTATTTATATTAATCGGTGGGTTACTAACTAGTAGAGTTGGGTAGTTCATGAACTACCTAGTTCATTTAGGGTGACCAGACATCACCCTCATGAACATAATGCACATGTTCGATACCGCGAGTATGTTCGTGATTGGTATGTCCGGGCACCTTAAATGAACGAGTTCGAGAACTAGTAAACGAGTTCTAACTAGAGTCTACTAACTAGCTCTCTATAGATTATGGGCTTGACAACACATGTGATGTCATAAATTGATCTTTGATTTCATTGTCACAGCAATTTCTATGTGTGTACAGTAAGTGCCAAAAACTAACACCGTTTTCAGTTCTCTGGTATCGAGTAAGTACTTGTATTTGCTCATATCGTGTCATCCCTAGTCCTCAGTCGTCGTTGTCGCGCCCGACTGAGTGTGCGTAGCGTCTTTTTTCGACCATAATACGTGTATATGATGGATAAATTCGTTAAACGTACCGCAAGTTTGTCAAGTGAAACTAATGTATTCCAAGAAGAAGCAGAGTCAACAAAGAAAAAACCTAAGCGAAAATATTGTTTCGAATTTCCTTATTCGTCCTTTTTGGGTTGTTTTATTCTCAATAATAAAACAAGGTTCGTTTTAAATTACGATAATTACATTAGTTTAACTTCCTTTTATTTTACTTATATAGTACACCTGTGGCCGTCGGTGGTGCAATGGTTAGTGTGTGCGCCTCTTGTACAGGAGATCCTGGATTCGATCCCTGCTCCGACGACCTTAAAATTTCTTTCGACGACGGTCACCTCGCTTAGTGACGGCGACACTATCGAGTACTTAGCCATGAAAAAGCTTCTTAAAATACCGTTCGGAACCGGTATAAAACTGTAGGTCCCAATCAGTGAGTATAAAACTTTAAAGCGCACAGCTCACTGGTTTTATTTTTTTATAGTACAACAGTTTTCTTTATTTACACCACTTTACAAGAAGTCTTATGTTTTACTATCAAATCGCGTTGCTTGCTTTCCGGCGCTTAATCGCAAACTGAACTCATAATGCCAAAAGCCTCAGCTATGTATACCAGTTATACTTCTCGCCATCAGTGGCTCTACCAGCTTCCAGATTGTTCTACCCGATTCCAGAACCTGTAGTAAAACAGTTTTTAAAAATAACGTACTTACAGCCGACTCGTCAATTGGTTTATAGTATGGGTATACTTTCAGGAGCAGCATTAATCGTCCTGTTATTTACATAATTTAGTGTGGTCATTAAGAGTAAGTAAATGCTTTTTCTTAATCGTAACAATATGATGAGAGCTATGAAAGTTATGGCTTTCTATATTGGGGAGACGAATCATTCCAAAATGTTTTGTTCGTGGAAAAACTTTTGGCAATATTTCGATGGTAAACACCCATCGATAGCTAAAAAAGACAAAGCCTTTTTTCATCGTTTGAAAGACCAGTCTACGAAACAAGTAACTCTCACGAGATCGTCGTTCAAACCATCAAACAAAGCGCAAAAAGCAAGTTATGTGATCACTAATATGCTGAATGAGAATGGGAAGCCTCATTCTTTCGCTCAAACTTTAATTATACCTGTCTCCAAAGACGTTGTCCAGGTTATGATTAGCCAAGTAGCCACTAAGGAAATCGAAAAAATACCAGCTTCAGCAGATACAAACTCACTTCCCATTAATGGTGTTTCTAGCGAAATTGAATCAACGTTAACAAATTGAGACTTAGTGGCATTTTTGCACTACAAGTCGACGAGTCTACTGATATCAGTTGTAACGCGCATCTCATCTCAAATGTGAAGTACAATGACGGATGTGATATAAAAGATAACTTTTTATCTTCTCTGCCACTACCTGTTTAATGCAGTGTGCCTAGAAATGGGAGCAGATCATCAGCCACTTCTGTTTCATACAGAAGTACGACGGCTTTCTCGCGGCAAAGTGCTATCTCCTATTTACGAGCTAGAACAGGGGAGCCAGGCGTTTTTAGAGGCCCATTTTGCTTCTGTTTTTGCTTCTGTGTTTAAAAAAGAAGAATGAGTAATAAAATTTGTGTATCTGGCGGACATATGCGCTCATTTAAATTCAGCAGAAAAATGCAAGACAGGAATTCTAACATTTTAACGTCTTCGGATAAAAAGTTGCTGTTATGGATCAGACACGCTGTCAATGGTAGTAATGAAATGTTTCCAAATGTCATGGTTGCTGATTCAGAAAAAAAGTGCAGGCTTTGATAGTGAATCACTTGGAAAAAATTAAATATTATTTGTGACCTATGGACGAAATCCATTCTCGGATAATATTTTCCTTGGACATTCGTGGAGTTAAAAAGTGATCGGACATTACAACTAAAATTTCCCGAAGTAGAGCTAGCATATGTTTGGCTGCATATAAAAAGTGAATGCCAAGATTCGGCATTCAAAGTGTGCTGTAGCAATTCGTTTCCCATTTGCACATAAACTACTATTAAATCAAAAAAAGAGAACGCCTGAGGACAATCAATGAAGAGATTAGAGCAGCCTTATCATCGATCCAAATTGTGATCGCCTGTGCTCAGTTAAATAGGCTCACATTTCTCACTAAAAATCTTTTTATATTAGGTGTATTGATGTGATTGATTACAAAATATAAGAATATCCTTTGGTTGTTGTTTAAATGACAAGGCATATTAATCATCAGCTGATTAAAATGAGTTTTGCGAACGTAGTGTAATAGCGAATTTCATTAGATCAGATAGAATTTCTGACACTCAGACGAGGAATTAACGGAGCTTTTTGACAATTGACTCAGATGGGAACTCAGATAGTATTATTATGGCTTAAATCTTTTACCTTCGTATTAATAAACTCAACATTCTTTCTGGTGAAATTATGCTTTGAGTGCATTTCAGTTCGAAATTTAACAAACTTTTTAGAAAACACGTCTATTATATTCATTTGTGGGTAACGTATAATCACGAACGGGTTCATACTAATTTGAAACAATTGTTTGATTTAAGGTAGCTTGACCACTTTTGGAAGATGTGAGTTTTTTTTTTGTACAACTCTTATACGCTTGACAGGTTGTAATCAAAAATCGAACTTCGGCAGAAAGAGCTGCAAAAATTATGTTTGGAAATGTAGATAAAATGCTTTTGCCTTGTCAATATATCTTGGATGGACAACTGACGCGTTGTATTTTGCTGCGCTTTTAGTTATTTGAATGCAAGGAGATACAGACGTGTTAGTAGACACTGAAAAGACAGACAAAATTCCAACTTTTTTTAAAACAAACTTTATGAGTAAAACCAAAATCATAAAAGTTGGAAATTTACACAAAAAAGAGCATATGGAAACTATAAATAAAAATTTTAATGTACAAGTAATGTTGTACTGAGTAGAGTAACTACAACTCGGTTTTTTATCAGCTTTAATTTTTCATAACTCGTTTACTGCAAACGTTTTTCAGTTCTCGCAAAAGTTTTTTTTAGTTAGGATCAACTACAACTCGGTTGCTGTAACCGAGGAAACAGTTGGCGGAACCGTTTTTCGTTTCCCGCAAACGTTTTTTTGAGCTTATGTTTTCCATAACTCGTTTGCTGCAGACATTTTTCGGTTCTCCCAAATGAAATGGCATCTATGGCTTAACAGAAGTTCGTTCTCCCAACTACAGTCCCCAAACGAACTTTAGTTATTTGAGATTTGGTTTGGGAGGAACGAGTTTTTTCTTTGCGTGTAGGAATGTGCAAGTTAAAATAGAATGATAAATATGACGAAAATATACTCCACCCTAACATTTACCTTGATGACAGCAAGTATTGTCCAGACTGCGAAATCAGCAAACATACTGTTTCCCAACATAAGGTGATGAAATATGAAATACTACACGACACACGAGGCGCAGTGTCAGCAACTGCAAAGCGGAGTATACCACGAAATACATAGCAATAAGTAGTTTATGAAATTATTATAAGATCAGTTTATGTAAAGAACTCATACTAAACGGTAGGCTGGTAAGCAGCTACCAAAACTAACCAAGTTATCTTAATTGGCGCCCAACGTGGGGCGAACAATTCCCTTTAAAAAAATAATAAAGTGAAGTGAAAAGTATAAACCCAGTTAACCAAAAAAAAAAAGTTTACCACAACGGGTAAAGGACAATTTCCCTTTTTTCTTAACAAAAAAAAGTAAGGTGAAAAGTTAACCCCAAAGGGTAACAAACATTAACAAAAAACCAACCAAATTAAAGTGAAAAGGGGGAAAGAACAATTTCTTTTTTTTAACAAAAAAAGTAAAGTGAAAAGTTAACCCCATCGGGTAACAAACATTAACAAAAAAACCAACCAAATTAAAGTGAAAAGATAAGCGCAACGGGTAAAGAACAATTGCCTTTTTAAATAATAAGTAAAGTAAAAACTTAACCCCAACGGGTAGAGAACACTCTTCTCCAAAAACAAAACAAAACTGAAAGTCGGCAAAGAACAAATGCATGTTTCTAATAACTTTTTGAGAAAAAAAACTGCGAATAATAAAAGTTAATAATAAATAAAGTCACCAGAGCCTCGATAAAGCCTGGGCTGCGAAAGGATTCAAGCCATCAGAGCTTCCATACAGCCTTGACAGAGGTAAGCTCGGAACAGCAACAAACAACTCCAACGATGACAAGAACAAGGAAAATGGTATCGACAACAGCAATAAGTAAAAAAAAAAAATGTTTTTAAAAAAAGGAAACTATTTTAATATATTTTTTATAAGAATATCCTCTGTGAGTGTGACTGCCATCAAGAAGCATCTCAATAAATAAAAATATTTTTTTCTAATAATATAAATTTGTTCCCCGTATGAGTGAGCAAGAAATTGATCGCGAAGTTGAACTTTCAGCGGAGGGCATTAGTAAAACTCCGGTTGATAGGAAAACAGAGAATGATACGAACATGACAACTACAGCAGAACAATTACGTATCCTTGTGGATACCGCCATCACGGCAGCTTTAAGCACGCAGAAAAGAATATTCGAAGCACAGGTAACTGACTTAAAAAATCGAATAGAAGCATTTACCGTCCAGAACCCCGAGATAGAATCATATAAAGCAATAGAAATTATTCCGGGACGTCAGCGTGACGAGTCCCTAGATACTATAAACTCGTTGCCGGACTTTGAGGGCAAGCACGAAACATATGTACGTATCGTGGCACATACGGCTTATAAGATATTTGAAAATTATAATGTAAGCTCCAAACATTACCAAGCGGTGGCTATTATTAGAAATAAAATAAAAGGAACGGCAGACATGGTACTGTCCTCTTTTAATACGGTCCTAAACTTTAGTGCCATTATCGCCCGTCTTGACTTCACTTATTCAGATAAGCGGCCCATTTATCTAATAGAACAGGAGTTTTCCACACTCCGTCAAGGAAATATGATGCTCTTACAATTCTATGAAAAGAAACTAACCCTACTCACAAACAAGACAATTATGACATATGAAGGACCCATCGCTACGACGATCAATGCTAAATATAGGATGGATGCGCTACGCGTGTGTATCGCCGGCACAAGAAGAGAATTGAGTAATGTGCTTTTTTCAGCACAGCCAAGAGATTTGCCGTCGGCCTTAGCGTTGGCTCAAGAAGTAGAGTCCAATCGCGAGAGGTAGCTATTCGAGACTAATTACGCCAAGTCCCGTGAAGATAGGGGGGGGGGGACAACGAAGTGAACCACAACCGTCTGATGGGGCACAAAATAAAAATCCGCACTTTGCTAAACGGCAAGGATTTGGCAATAAGAATACACAAAAACGTGACACGGTGGAGCCAATGGACGTGGACGAGTCGTCGCGCTTTAGGCAGTCAACGAGATACCAGGCAAATAATTTTAGTCCTCCTCAGGGTCAATATAATAACCAAGCGAATACACAAACAATTAAAAGACCAAAAACGGTTCAGCTAAGTTTGCTGGGCCAAAACAACAGAGAATCAATATGCTTTCGCAAGAAGATCCTCAGACAGAACAGGAGTAACATGAAGTGGCGATTATGACCTCATTAATTTTTTAGAAATGGGTCCCTGCTACCGTTCATAGAAAGGGTTGTAGCGGGGAGAACAATCAAATTATTGATATATACTTGGGCTTCAAAAAATTACATTAAACCTATAAAAGGTTTAAAACATGTTGTCCCAGTGGATTCTCTTTTTTTAGTGAAATCTATTCACGGTTTCACTACCATTAAAGAAAAATGTGTCGCTAACGGTTTTGACACTAATAGCAATTTTTGATGTGTAAACATCTATACGCTGGGGGCAGAAATCTTTTTCACAATACAATCACAAATTTAGAGTAAGATGTGCGATGTAATCGTTAACCAATCGTAAAGCGTTATCAAATCGGTGTGAGCTATATATGAGTGTATTAGTGTAATCATACGCTGCATACAATATACTCAACACCATCTAGTGTGCAATAGTAGCTACTAATTTTCACTAATTGTCGTACATTATGTTATCGTAGGCAAATGAAAACAAATAAATAAAATGAATACAAAAACATTTAATTTTAATAACTTTTAAAAAGATTTTTTGCACTCTTAATAACAAATTTACTAAAACAAAGCAAAATAAGGAAAACTAAAAACTAAACTTGTCAAACTATAAGTCTTCTTCGTCTTTGAGATTGTCATTCATACTTAACAGCTACATATAAGCACCATCTAGTGTGCAATAGTAGCTACTAATTTTCGAAAACCATTGTTGTAAAATAACTACATGCATTACATTTAAGTAAACAGCTGATTAATAACTTGTCAACCGCAACAAATACAAAATAATAAAATATTTTACAAAACACCAAAAAAAATATAACTCAGAACATAAAATGTTAATTCTAATAAAATTTCTATTAGATTCCAATATAAATTAAGATTATAACATATCTTCATTACGTACTGTTGCCTTACACTGAAGCTGGTGCACGACAATTGGGTAACAATCTCCATCTCATGCCAATTATTATGGGTGGAGATTTTAATACAAATTTTGCAAACCCACAGTCGCAAGCTTTATCAAAATTTTTATTTGACGTTTTCCACTTGCATATGAGCAATTCTCCACAAACCCCCACAACTAACAATTCCACTACTATAGATGCAGTTTTCCATAGATTTTTAAATACAATCGAGTCAAAAATTTAAATATGTATCTTATTTTAGTTGCCATAAGCCAATATTAACTATTTGTACTTAAGGGATTTACCATAGATGGGCACTTTGCAGTACTACTAAAATTTCAGTAAAAATAATTCTTTAACTAGTAAATTTTTACTGATTACTAAAATTTTTTTCAGCAATTTTTATAAAGTGCCTACATGATTATGATGAGGTGCATTGAATTTTCAGTAATCAGTAATGCCCGATTACTGATTATTATGAATACGGCCTATGATTTTACTGGTAATGCAAATTAAATTTCATAAATTTACTGCTTACTGTAATTTTTAATGCAGTACATATATACTGCAGTGTGCCCATTTACTAACCAAATAAGTTAAATAAAACAAACAAAAACCAGCAAATTCCTATGTATTTACAATATTGAAAGTTTTGATACTTTTAATTGATTAATTAAAAAAATATACTAAAAGCATAAGTACTTCCAACTTAAAAAAATTTTTTCATTACTAGATGTTTACACATCTCCCCTGTGATCGGACTCACATTAATTTTTTATTCTCCCATCGCTCTCAACGTTCGATGGAATTGTCGGCCTCGGTTTGTTAACAGAAACGAGTGCGACATTAGACTTTAAAAACCGGGAAATAAGAACTAAGACAGGAGTGGGAAAGCTTCTGTTCTTAAAATGCCCAAATGTGAACTTTACCAAAATTGAGGACATAGAGGTGCCTCCGGTAGTAGCTAGTAAGTTTAGGGAAATGCTCAAGAAGTTGTCGGGAGTTTTTGCAAACCCCAACGAATCACTTCCATACAACACAAATATCATTGATACTATTCGCACTAATAGCGAAGATCCAGTATATTCCTAGCTGTACCCGTATCCCATGGGGGTATCGGACTTTGTCAATTCCGAAATAAAGGACCTATTAAAAAAATGGCGTGATAAGGCCATCCAGATCCCCATACAACAACCCCATTTGGGTTGTGGATAAGAAAGGAAAAGACGAGAATGGAAACACGAAGAAGCGTCTTGTAATAGATTTTAGGAAGTTAAATAATGTTACTGTCTATGATAAATAGCCTATCCTAGAAGTGACAGTAATTCTTTCAAACCTTGGTAAGGCCAGATTTTTCACAACGCTCGATCTTAAATCAGGTTTTCACCAGATTTCACTCGCCGAACGAGATAGAGAGAAAACAGCCTTCTCGGCCGGAAACGGTAAATATGAGTTTTGCCGGCTCCCTTTTGGCCTGAAAAATGCGCCTAGCATCTTCCAAAGGGCCATTGACGATGTCTTGAGGAAGCAAATAGAAAAACGTGCCACGTTTATGTAGACGACGTCATTATTTTCTTCGAAAACGAAGAGGACCATATCAAACACATTTCGTGGGTCTTGGAAAGACTGTACGAAGCTAACATGAGAGTATCCCGGGAAAAATCACAATTTTTTAGGGAAAGCGTTGAATATCTTGGCTTCATTGTATCCTGAGGGGGAATCAAAACAAGCCCAGAAAAGGTCGAAGCGCTCCGCAACTATGACCAACCCACAACACTTTTCAATGTCAGATCATTTTTGGGTTTGGCAAGTTTCGCTTCAATGGCAAAGCCTTTGACCGACATTCTGAAAGGAGACAATGGTAGGGTAACCGCCTCTCAATCCAGGAAAATTAGGGTTAAATTGAATGGAGAACAGATCCAAACCTTCGAGAAACTTGGGGAGATTCTTGCCTCTGAGGACGTCATGTTATTTTACCCAGACTTTAGGAAACCATTCGATCTGACAACGGACGCATCCGCATTTGGCTTAGGAGCGGTTTTCTCCCAAGGAGGGAGACCAATCACAATGATATCCAAGACATTGAAGAACAGAGAGCTGAACTATGCTACGAACGAGCGCGAGTTGTTGGCCATTGTTTGGGCCCTTCAGAAGCTAAGAAATTATCTGTACGGCGTGAGAAACCTAAATATTTACACTGACCATCTACCTCTTACGTTTTCCGTCTCTGAACGGAACCCGAACGATAAGATTAAACGTTGGATGGCATTTGTAGATGAGCACAATGCGAAGATTTTCCACAACCAGGCGAAGAAAATTATGTCGCAGACGCGCTTTCACGTCACAATATCCACGCTTTACAGATGGAACCACAATGTGCCACTGATCAAGAATGCCATGTCTTGGAGGAAGAGCCCTACTCGGATATTGCTACGGTTCATAGTGAATTGTCTTTGACTCACACAATCGAGTCCACTGATAAACCAGTAAATTGCTTTAGGAACCAAATAATCTTACATGAGGCAAACTTTCATGCACGCCGTAACCTTATTCTTTTTCCTGAAAAAACTCGACGCATCATTGACTTTACTAATTGTAGAACATTGATCAAACGAAGTTAAACTTGAGCACAATCGTGCTTATAGAGCGACTCAGGAAAATGTTACGCAGATCCTTGCCGATTACTATTTCCCAAAGATGGTAAGGTTGGCAAATGAAATAGTCGCTAACTGCAAAATCTGCACAAGGGCCAAATATGATAGGCACCCTAGAAAACAGGAAATCGGAGCAACACCATCGGTAAGATGCTGCATATTGATATATTTTCTACAGATAGGAAATACTTTCTTACCTGTATCGATAAGTTTTCTAAATTCGCAGTAGTTTAGGCAACACCAACTCGCACTATTTTGGATCTAAAGGGTCCAATCATACAATTAATGAACTTTTTCCCAGACACGAAGAATATTTAGTATGACAACGAACCGTCATTGAAATCTGAAACAATTAAGTGTCTATTACGGGATCAATTTTGCGTCGATATTACGAATGATCCACCTCTTCACAGCACCTCAAACGGTCAAATTGTGCGCTTCCACAGTACTCTGTCTGAAATTGCGAGATGTCTTAAATTAGAAGGAAAAACGGAGGACACTACCGATCTTATTTTGCTAGCAACGGTGAAGTACAATCGGACAATCCACTCCGTGACGAAGAAAAGACCGATAGACATCATTCACTTCTCGTCGTCCGATGTTGGGAAGGACGTTAGGGAGAGGATACCGAAGGCACAACAAATATTGTTAGAAAGAAATAATGCCTCTAGGCAAAATAGACCCTTTAATGTTGGAGAGTCTGTGCTTGTAAAGAATAACAGGAGACGGAAACAAACTTACCCCATTATATACGGAGGAGACAGTTGAAGCAGATCTTGGAACTACAGTTTTTATTAGAGGGAGGGTGGTCCACAAGGACAACTTAAGGTAGCTCTCTCAATACTTTTTGTTGATCACTCTTTTTTGATATTTTGCGTCAATACATTTACAAACGAATCCACACGATCATTGTGGAGAAACACTATATACGGCCTTTGTTGTCAAACGTATCCTTTTAACCACCTGGGTCTTTCTTTTAGGATATGGATGCTGACCCTTATTCGACCAATGGCCATGAAATTGATTGATTTTACAAGCTCTGATTACATACCAATCGAGGACGGGAAAGTTATAATTTGGCATGACTTCGATTTCTTAAGACACACTACTAACCTGACAGCTTACTACGAAATTGCGTATGAAACAAAAAAGGTTACAGATCATTTTCCTTCATCACACATGGTGAAAATACTTGAATCTGATATCATGCGCATAGAAACCCTCCTCAGTTCTTTAGAAGTCCACCACAGGTACGCTAGAAGCATTAATTTGTTGAGAACAGCAGATTTTTGATGACCTCGAAGGGCTGCAATTTAGACAGCAGGAACTCAACAACTCCAATAACCGAGATAATGATAAATACGAAAATTCAGAACCGAATAAACCAATTGACGGATACGGTCAACAAACTTCTCGGAAAATCAAAAGCGGAACAAATAGACACAGGCCACTTGTACGAAACACAGTTGGCCAGAAATAGAATAATCATCTCAGAAATCGAAACACTATTGCTGTCAGCCACACTTGCAAAAATTGGCATAATTAACCCCGTGCTCTTGGATTCCACGGAAACACATAAGTTATTAAAATTCACTAATGTAACTGTTACAGATCTGTTAGAGGTATCATTTATTAAGGCATTGTTAGGCGATAAGTTATTACACTTTGTGATCAAATACCCTAAACCTACATTAGAATGTAAGAAGATTAACCTGTACCCAGTCCAGCACAATGGAACAGTATTGCACCTTGGCGAGGACGACAACGTTGCTGCTTGTGCAAGTCGTGTAATTGCGATTGGAAATTGCCTCATCACCTCATCATTCTGCTAACAATCCCTTAAGCCAACATGCTCGCAGCAACTTCATGCAGGCATTATGGCACACTGCAGTACAAGACCCAGTCATCTGCTCTCATTACAAATGGTCGACGATGGCATCATGATTATTAATGATAACACTGCCACCATAACAAATCCGGAGGGCTCCGTTACCACGGTAACCGGCACCTACCTAGTTAGATTTGACACTGAAGTAAATATCAATGGGTCTGTTTTTAAGAATAGGAAAGGAATACTGAAAAAAACCCCTACCTCGGCGACCACCACGATGCTTAATATCACGAGTCACCAAGAAATATTGGTGACCTCCAGAGACTGAGTCTGCAAAATATACAAAGCATCGGCAAAGTCAAAGAAAAAACAATAACAGGACCTACAATTTCCGGCTTTGTAACGATCATCCTGATCCTCAGCTATCTTATTGTGTCCAAATTACGTCAAAGACGGGTAATAAAATGTAACGACGTCGAAGCAGTCATTGACAGCTACAAAAGGCCCGAGGACGTCCCTCACTAAAGTGGGGGAGGAGTTAACATAGAATGATAAATATGAAGAAAATATACTCCACCCTAACATTTACCCTGATGACAGCAAGTATTGTCCAGACTGCGAAATCAGCAAACATACTGTTTCCCAGCATAAGGTGATGAAATATGAAATACTACACGACACACGAGGCGCAGTGTCAGCAACTGCAAAGCGGAGTGTATGACGAAATACATAGCAATAAGTAGTTCATGAAATTATTATAAGATCAGTTTATGTAAAGAACTCATAATAAACGGTAGGCTGGTAAGCAGCTACCAAAATTAACCAAGTTATCTTAATTTGCACATCACCACTTTTTTTAAAGCATATGTGATTGGGCTATGAGCTGAATCTTCTTCGTTTTGCCCATGACAAGGAATAGACATGAACAGAATATTTTTTGAATTATTTACTATATATGGCAAACTGGCGTCTATTATTGATTTTGTTTTACCACTACATCCGTCAGCAAACAAATACTCGTTTTTGCAACCGTTTTCATCACGTTTCTGGAGATAATGGTAAATCTCAGTCGATACTTTCAGCTGCGCGTCGTTGGCTACAAGAACAGTCACCAGAAAAATTTTGTAAACAGTTAAGTTATATACTGAGAGTCGTCTCTTATAAAGTAAATCATTGTAGCACATGGTAATTGGCAGACTTATGACTTTCTCCATGTCAAACGTGGCACACAGAATTGTTTGATCTCGATTTGCCTCTTTTTTGGAGCTGTTTCTAATTGACTGAAATAGGGGTTTTTCTATATCCTGTATATCGAACCGATGCTGCAGTTTGTACTTTGTCTTATCTGTTCCTTTATAGAAAGTTATACCAGGCTACACTGGTCTTTTTGCGGACGATGAAATGATAAATTTTTTGGATTGAAATATATTCCGATAAGTCCAGTAACTAGGTATTGAACAATTTCATTAACAAATATATCATACATTTTTCTTAATGTTACTTCACCGTTTAGATATTCTCTGCTCGAGTTTTGGCGACAGTAATGAGGCTCAACTGTTGGAAATCTGTCGATATGAGTTTTCACTTGGTCTCTCTTCTGTTTATCACTTTCCAAATACCATTTACCTCCACGCTTCTCTTTTTCCACAATTCCTGTCGAGGACACCGTAATTACCAATCGTTCCCCAATAGCCAAAGCATTTAAAAAGAAAACTTTTCAAACTTGCTTAAGTACTCCATCCAAGGGAAGATAATAAATATTTTAAAGTAGCATGTCTTATTGAGCTGGGTTCAGCTGACAATATATTCTCTCGTAAGGATCATAATTCCCAAACGTCATTAAATATTCGTTGACGAGGTTCCAGTTGAAAATATAGGATGTGTATCACATGTATTTTCGATTATAAAATGATTTGAGCAGAGGAAACATCCGCAGTTGAAACAAGAGCTAATTACTTCACTGGTACATACATACTTCAACTTACTTCACTACTTGAACATGATTTATCAGATTTTTTTCGGAAATAGTAACTTAGGCGGCACTTTTCTTAAATAAATTAGGGATTCATCATCCATCAAAACTACTGACATACTTCTAATTAGACTTTCAGCCATATTTGCAGATCAAAAAATTTTTTTATTTTAAATATTATTTCGCTTTCATCAAAGATATTTACAGTTGTTATTTTAGCATAATCCATTTTATTTTACGAAATATTACAATTACTACAAAAAGCAGTGCCATCAGCATTACTGTAACTTAAGTTTATCAGTTTTGAATGATTGTTCGCAGCGGTCAAATTGTCATTCATGTTTGAAGCTCAAACTGACATTCAAGTTGTGAAATTTGACTGAAACAATATTCACAAATGCATATTATAAAAGAAATTCGTGACTCTGAGCCCATACATACAATGTCTAATGAAAATTATAATTTTTTGCGGGTTATAAACACCGGCACCATGAGACTCTGAGTGTTTAATTTTTTTTTAAATCCTTCTGTAGGACATCCAAATTATGTTTATCTCTTTTCACATCTTCCAAAGAACACTTTTTTGAATTTTTTTATAATGCTCAACAATTTGTTTTAATAAATCGTTCTCAGCGTCCATCTTTGAGCTTTAAATATACATCTTGAGTGCCACTTGTTGGTACACACTATCATTCACAACCAACCTGACTGCCACACAACCACAAAAACTGTTGTACTTGAATGTTGACTGACGAAAAGGTACCGTCGCAAACGCAAACGAGAAAAATTTGATCAAAACGGTCGAAAATGATCGTTAGTGTGTAACGCACTTTACGTCCCTTTGTCAACAATTAGTAGCCTGGTGGCCTTAACTCGATTTTCGAAAGGTGTCAGTTACGACAGTTGGTCTTGTATATATAAATTTTATATCTAGAAGAAAATTAAAAATTTTCATTTAAAAAATCTTCTTAGGCGCTATATACTTCAAATCCTTATTAGTGAAAAGGTTTATTCCGCGGCAGTTAATCCGGCGTTGGATCCTTATAAGAGGGGATCCTATAAGAAAAATCCTAAAACCGGTCGGTCTCCTTATATCCTTAAATAATTTAAGTTTTATAAATTTTAATTTTCGATATCCCTGTAATTAGGTAAGTTTCCGAAAAATTTAATTTAGTTTTTCCCTACCATTTATTAAATTTGTATTGAAAAACAAACAAAAAGGTCATCAAATTTTACATCTCGATAATAAAGAATAAGAATAGTTTTTATTGCTGTATGAAAATTGAACAAATAATGACAAAAGTATTTATTATCAATCATTTTGCACAAATGTAATTTTCCGATAACTGGATACCTAATCTAGCTATCAAAAATCGTTACATAATTTTTCTTGCTCATTTTGAGATCTTCCACAAAAAATGTTCATAAAATCAGCATTTCGTCCTCCCGACCCTTTTTTTGATCAATTTGGCCCCATGGGTGCGTCAATCAAGAAATTTTAAATTTTTCCATCTGGTATTTTACACTAATTCGGGGCCTAATTTTGAGCCTCTCCGATTTCCGAGAATTTTACCTAATTTGGTATTTATACGTCGTCAGTAACATATTTTTTTGAAATATGCCAAAAAAAAATAAATATTTAAAGAAAAATATGAATTTTTCATAAAAAATCCAAAAATATGCACTTGTAAAGGGTCCGCCATCTAACGTTTTTTTTTAAACTAGTGCTTATTTCGTGAATGGTAACACTTAGCTCATGTCTGATTTGACAGATAATTAGTTTTATCCTTCCGCTGAACGAATATGGTTGTGTATACGCTTGAACAATGCAGGGAAATATTGCGACATTACTTTGAAAATCGTGGTAATGTTGCAGATGCCGGTTTTGCCAAAAAAAAATCATCTTTTCAGATGAAGCTCATTTTGATCTTGGCGGGTATGTAAACAAGCAAAATTGTCGCATTTGGGGCACAGAAAACCCGCACGCATAAAAACGAGTCACTGTTTGGTGCGGATTTTGGGTCCAAAGGCATAATTGGGCCATTTTTCGAAAATGAGCAACGAGTGGCCGTTACAGTCAATGGCGATCGTTAGCGGGCCATGTTCAACGAATTTTTGTTCACAAAAATTGAAGAGGAGGATATTGGCAACATTTAGTTTCAACAGGACGGCGCTACGTGCCACACAGCCGAAGCTACACTCGATGTTTTGCGCCCTGTTTTTGAAGATCGCAATCTCAGCCGCAGAGCTGATGTCGTTTGGCCACCTCGGAGCTGCGAGGACTATCATTTGTGGGCTGCCCTCAAAGATAAGTGTTACGCCGACAAGCCAGCGACAATTGACGCTTTAAAGGACACTATTCGTGAAGCCATTGGTGAAATACAGGTACACGCAATCGATAATGTGCTTAAAAATTTGACCGATCGTGTAGGCTACTGCATGGCCAGCCATTTGAATGAAATTATTTTCCATTATTAACCGGAAGGATTGTACTTTCAAATAAAAATAGAAATTTGAGAAAATATTCAGTAGTTTTTTTTATAGCATTTTCAAAAAAAAGGTTATTTGGCGGACTCGTTAGTATGTCATGCCAATTTTCTGCAAATTTTGTGATTCGTCAAGAGTATTAGTATATATATATATCCCTGTTTATCACGAAGTATTGACTAATCATAACAGGTTTGAAAACCTGGTTTTGACTTGAAAACTTAGTTGGAGAAACAAACAAAATAATTTTCGAGAATATTTACCATCTTATCATCGAGAATTGTAAAACCTATAATTTTTTGAACTTTTGTTGAGAGCGGAGAAGAACCTGTGACCCTTTATTAGAGTACTCAGAATTCTGACAAAACAACTGGCATGAAATCAAACACCAGCAAAAACATGAGTTTCGAATTTTAAAATTTTGGAAATATATTCAAAATTTAAACTTCTAAGCGGTGAAAAGGCAGTGTGATCCGTGAAGCTCGATTCAAACAATATGCGAAGTTTGTCCAATTTATGGTGTCGCCATCTTCTTATCTTTCTCTAATGCTATTTTATATCCAACGTATACTCCATTTTGAAAGTACATCGTTTAAAAACTGCATACAAATAGAGAATACGAATTAGAATAAAGCACCAGTTTAAAGAAACAATTAAAACCAACCATGATTTCTTAAATGTTACACGGAAGAGACAATCGATATGGGTTGAAGTATCTGATTTTTGGGTTAAACCACAGACATTGCTTAGGGCTCCGTGAAGTCGATATTGCCTAGGGTCCCCTGAAGTCTAAATCCGTCTCTGCATATAACAATAATATATTTCCTCTTATAAGCCAACACACACATAAGGATAAAAACGAAACATATTTTCAATGCATTTTCTGACCTCATGTGTCAAAATCGTTTTGACTTATCTTGTGTTTTCAGCCTTAGTGGCCAATATCTACCGATCCAGTAACCAAACTTTAGAACTAAGAAAAATGCATGTCTATGCTACTTAATTCAAATTTTTTACTTTACATTTCGTACAAAATTTGGTATATGACCTCTTAGATGTGAATCCTTTTGGAAAAAAAATAAAAACTATTAACTTAACTATATATGACAAACTAAAATTTATTCTAAATTTATTCAGCAAATTTAAAAAAAAATAGAATCAGTGTATATTAGTGCGGGTCGATTTAAAAATCTCCCAAGTGACAAGGAAAATCGTATTCTAGGGATCAAAATAAGAAACTTTGCCCGAGGAACCTTACCTCTAAAACGAATTCTGATGTCCCGACTTTTGAAAAATCCGAAATCTGTCCGAAATTTTTAAAAATTCAATTTTGACCCATTTAGATTGCCCCAATCGAGTCCAAATGTATGACCGACCCCCACTAACTTTGGAGGGCCGACTGACTCAGGCCAGTGGCACACCTTCTGGAACCCCCCTGGGGGTTCCTAATACAAGCATTTCAAAAAATCACCATTTTTGGCACTTTACATGAAAAACTCAGCGAAATGGCTGTTTTTTTCCTTTTGGATTTTATTTTTCTCTTTAGAAATTTATTTAGTCAGAACATATGCATGTAAATGAAAAAATTTATTTAACTTATGGAATGGAAGACTAGTTTTTTCCTTCTCAACATAAACAGACGGACGGTCTAAGAATAAATAATAATTTTTACCGATCATGAAGATCCTAAAACATTAAAAAGTGAAATTTATTATAAAAGTGGTCTGATCAAGTGGATCAGGGCCAAACAAAGAAACAGTATTAAAGTTAAAAATATGTGTTCACAAAAATATATATTAAATTGTTTTTAATTGGTGACTGGTTATGGGGACTAGAACCAAGTGAATTTTAAAGACAAATCTCTTACAACAAATGTCCATGAACGCGAAAAGTACATGTACAAACTACAATAAATTGAATTTTAGTGCATATAGCCCAAATATATTTAATTCATTTGCTACGTATGTGGGAAGTTTACAAATCCAGCAAACTAACTGCAGAAAATTATGCGCAATACTTCAATTTGCCAGTTCTAAGAGACGTCTGGTGGGCACCAAATAATACTTGAGGCGGCATGAAAAATCGCCCAAAATGAAATTACCCAAAAAAATGTGAAAATGGCCTAAAATAAGAATCGCCCAAAATTTATGAAAAATAGTCCAAAAATGAAAATGAAATATATATAACCCAAAATTTAATGAAAACTGACCCAAGTGTAATATGGAAAATAGCCCAAAAATAATGGGCGATTTTGTATATGAAAAATCGCCCTAAAAGAAGAGAAAGTTTACATATGAAAATCAGCGCATTTCTGTAGCCACAAAAAACCGATTTCTCTTTTTGAAAATAAGAAGAATATTGCTTTCAGAAATCCAAAAAAGGCAAAACGTTAATTATGCAATAATTTTATTTTTAGTAATTTAATTTGTATACACATAAATGCATTTAAGTACAAAACTGTAAAGAGTCATGAACAGCTCTGCAGCAAACGATTTTTAATTTCTTTGTTATGTATTAAGCGCCGCAGACAAAAATATTTTAAATAAAATCGCACGATTTTTTTTAAAAATGTTTAACTTCTGTTTTATGTATTAAGCGCTGCAGGCAAAAATTTTTTAAATAAAATAGCGCGATTTTTTTTTGAAGAATACTTAATTCCTTTTTCACGTATTAAGCACCGCAGGCAAAAATTTTTTTAAATAAAATCGCGCGATTTTTTCTTAAAGAATATTTAACTTGTTTTGTATGTATTAAGCGCCGCAGACAAAATGTTTTTTAATTAAATAGCGCGAATGGACGCCCCTCTGTACACAAGACCTTCGACTTCAACTCCGCCAATCTTAATTTTCGCGTAAAATCTGTTATCGCTACCCTCGAATAAGGTAACTGCTGCGATCTCTCTACGAATGAGACGTCGCCTCTCGTATATCTCTCGCGCTCGTTTGATGCGAAATTACTGGCAAAATTCAACGCACTAGGGCGTCTTCTTCCTTTGACGATCGATGTCCTCCTCGTGCTCTAGGATCTCATCGGGTCTCGATCTGGGAGCCAAACGCTCCGTGAGAGAATTGAGAGCAGTCAGCACACTATAGCTAGGAGAATCGATGGATTGTGTCTGAGCGATAGATCCTTCACCTCTCACTTGGGCTACATTCTCCATCGCTGGAACCGTAGCTGTCGCTTCTGTAGCGAGATTTCTCAGCGTGAGTATAGCCTGGGATAGGTTTGCACCGAAAGCAGCCGGCTGTGACTGATCGGTCACGTCAGTACTACCTTCAAGGGGTGAGTGCTGTATAGGCATACTCGTATGCCGAAATACGAAAACAAAATCAAGAAATTCTTCCCCTTAGAGGTATCAAATAAAAGCTAACAGTAGCCAACGACAAGAGATTCGTTGTCCACAACAAAAATAAAAATTCAAAAAAAATATATTATTCCAAACCACCCTAACCAATGTTTATTAAAACAGAAATATATGAAGAGTGTCGAATAAATTACTAAACTGTAAAAGATTACTAATAGAAAAGGTTATAAATGAAGCTGAAAACTAAAAGCTGAAATCAAAATATAAGCCAAAAATGGAAAACCAACAAATATATATAAAAAGATAAATGAATTCCAAAGAAAGAAATATTGTAATATTAAACGCTTAAAAAGAAACAAAACACGGTATGGTTCAAAAACTAAAAAAAGAATAAATATGATACAAGAAATCAAAAACTTCAAATACCAAGGAAAGTCTCTGACCGCAAAAAAAATCAATCGCAACGAACTCAAGAATGAATCATGAAATCACAATCCAAAACGTCAAGATGAAACTAAAAATCCAAAAAACGATATCAAAAATATGTATTGCGCTAAGTGGTAAGTATGGGATAAGTGAGTAAGTTCGTTTAGGCAACTCGGTGTATGTTGAACATAACAAAAACTTCTCCAAAGCGAAAACAAAACTTCCACAGTATTGTACTGTGGACGACAACTGGAAGACAGAAAGACTATTAATTCGATGGGTCTAAAGCCATATCGCCTTAGTCGATCCCTCATGCTTCCCTGAATGCTTCATTCGCCTTCAGCCTAGTTAGTAATAACTAGTAGCTACCTGAACTATTTAATGATTCTAAATCAACAAAAACAAAAACAAACATGACGAACATTCTGCCGCTCATGCCGTAAACGTGACGTCGCAACGAGGTTAGAACTAAGTTTCTTCGCCGGGACTTACGTTTTGTTAACAACACTAACGAAACAAAACGCTCAATAAAATATTAAAATTTCCTGACAGCCATGCATCAGGCCATCGTGGCTACGAGGTTAAATTCGAAAACTTTCACCAGGACTTACGTATGGACTGACACAATTCCACTGTACAAGAAAACTAAACTATTGTCTCTACGTTAAAATATAATTAAAATATCAATCAAACTTAAACCGATTGTTTGCTTGGAGCAATTACCACTGACATCGTCGAAGCGACAAAACTTCACAAGAACAAACATTGGAAAAAGCATTCACAAAGAAATTTATTGCCCCCTGGCATACTCTTGCGACGAGTCAAGGATTAAAACTCCTAACACGGGACTTAGGAGAAGCGTAAAAACAATAAAAGACTTTATACTAAACAATAACGGACTACCGATACTACTGCTCGGGCCCCACGTTGGGCGCCATTGTGTCATATTACCAGACTAGGCGACAACGTGGGTATGACACCTCTAGATTCATGCGATGAATCTTCGGGTCCCACGTAGGATGCCGTTGTGTCATATTGGCCAACTTGCTTTTTTGCGAAAATGTCTAAACACGAGTCTAGAAGCTGATCGAGCGGGATGCTCGGTATGCCATGCATTTGCTGGGCTTGAAGATCACCGGACGGGGGGATCTTTCCACTGACCATACTTAACAACAACTTGCCTTTGATCACTGTTTTACATACCGAGGCTGAATTTCTCATAGAAAAAAATTAAGACATAAAAAAAAGAATAAAAGGTGCCCGAACAGTAGACACGGATAGGAGGAAAACAAAAAAAGGGACACCAGATTATTCCTGACACCGAGAAGTTTTTATTTCGAAAAAGAGTAAACGTTTTCGTTGCACATGTACTTCAACACACAGATGATGACTGACGGATGACATTGCCAGTCGGGCCCTCCCTCCATGACCCTGTTTAATTTTCAGAGTACCAAATTGTAAAGTTGCCGAATCGACTTACCTCACATACTTTCCCTTACCACATTGGTGGTCTAGCCAGCCATATTTAAATACATACTTTTCACAAACGTTATAAATAGTGGTTTTATTTAGCCCGTTTACAGGGCAGAATACATAATATAGCCTTTCTAGGCTAATAATCCAAAACTTAACAATTTAATGTCTCCAAAAGGGAGCAATTTATACTACAGCATGGGCGAAGTGCTATTTCTGAGAAAATAGGGCGCTGTTCATGTGCTACACCAGATGCTGGTGACTTAACTTTATTCTGAAGTACAATCATTAATTCTAAATTCTTAATTTAAAATATTCAACAACGTTAATCATGCATGAATTCAATCTACTACTCTCTGCGAGTGTAGTAACAAAACATAAAATTTTAGGGTGGATAGGGAACTACTCCCAGGAAAAGTGAGCTAACAATCTAAACCGATAAGAAATCCGATTCCGACGGACTTACTTCGTGTAATGCATATTCGACGCGATTCACGCGAATGAGTTCACAACAGGCCCCGTACGCCTTTATGACTTTTAACCGAAGGTCGATTAATCAAAACTATTTCGCGGCGAAATATTTATAGGATAGTAATTCTCAGAGACAGTTCGCATGAGATCTAAATTACAGGTGTTAACGATTTAGAATTTAATATAATAATGTAAACTGTCCAGGTCATATAGAATCATAGATTATTCCGATCTGCCCATTCTGACAGCCGTTCGCTCACTTTTCTATCGGGTTTCCTACCCTACCTAACTTAATTTATGTTATTCTTTTAATCTTTCAGAGCTACAAGTTGCGAAATTTCAAAATGAAATTTTTCTTCACTCTGATTTCATTATCGTTTGGCTTTTATAAGATCTTTACTTTCCTTATTCGGTATTGTTTTTGGAATTTCGTTATGTGCAATTATTTCAATATTACATTTCTCACAACTATATTCGTGATTAACTTCAAATTTCACTGGGTAATTTTCTAACTGCTCATGATCATCTTGGTGTCTGTCCGAAAACTTTTGCCTCTGCCTGTAAGGCACAATTTATGTTCTCATGCCGTCTAACTAGATGATGTCCAGCTTACGGATCTTATAATCGCCAATTGGCCCAATTATGCAACATCGGTTTTGGCCGATAACAGGCTTACTAGAACACACGATAGGCACTCAGACAACTAATTACACACTTCGATGAACATGCCCAATTCGAAAATAACTCACTTATTTACGTTATTATCTATTTGCAGTATTCAATAAGACTTTGCCTCAGGCTAGATTTATTAGTTCTTTTAAAGTATAAGTATTTAGAAGGCATTTAAGATGACTTAAACATGATTTGAACCGGTTTTCAACTTGGCCTTAAATTCTTAATTGACTTTACATTGGCCCGAACAGGTTTTCTTTTAAATGACGTTAACACTGTCTCTAAGCCGATTCGATGATGAAATAACTGATTAGAACATGAGTTATTTTTATTTTTAGCTTAATTTATTGACGCATGACACTGGTCTTAATCTCCTTACTATCTGTCCACGGTTCTCGTACGTCAAATAAGAGTTGGACCGGGACTTACCTTACACCTCCCGCTTGTGGGGGCCTATGAGTTGCTTTTGAGCTTACAGATGGTTACGGATGTTTTCAAATTGATGAGAATTACAGGTGATACATGCTATTAATGGTTGGCTAGAGCTGCAGATGATTATAGATGGATTATAGATGCCTAGTCGTGCAGGTGAGGATGTTAAAGATAGACTACTGATGATGTTATCGATGTAACTGGACGCAGAAGTTTTAGATTAAGCTGCTAATGTTAGCTCTGGAGATGGATTTGACACTATTATAATCACTAGTTTATACGCTTGGGCACAACGATTCTGCGGATATTTCTGCTGACGTTTACAAGGACTAGCCGCCTCTGGCATTGGTGTGACCACTGAAGTGTGACCACTGATGTGTGATGGTGTGGAGTTGGAGCCCGTAGATGGGCGCAAGCAATCAATGAGCCTTTTCACGCCTTAATCGAGACCCAAAAAGACCTCGGGTTGCCAGAAGGTGGTCTAAGTTGACGGTTAAGCCACCCGTTAGGCTGAAGAAATCCCTGCGTGTACCACAGAAGAGCTTTAGACTCCTTTCTGCCAAAGCGCTGGATTTTTGAGTTTGATTTCCTTAATGTGTTACGAATCCTTACACTGCCCTGGAGTGTCATCGCGGCTAGCTCTGCGGAATCTCTGGACGGGTTCCAACCGTCACTCCAGCCTGGGACAAATAGCAACTAAAATAAATCACAACAAACCACTATAACCGACATTACACTAGACGACACTCAGACGAGAGGAGAGAGATGACATTCTCCCGCACCGCCCTCCCTACCATGACCATATATTTCCAAATATAATTTTTTCATATGGCCCCTGTAACACACACGCACACAACACTTACCACATATCACAAGCCTACCCTTTTTTCTCAAAAAAGAAAAATTACTCCAATCCATTGTCTTTATCTTAATATAACACACACATATTTATTTATAAAAAAACTTAAAAATTAAACAAAATTCTATTAACCTAATACATATTTTATTTTTCTATAATCTTAGATTGAATCTTTTGGCAAAACAAAAAAAAGGAAACGTTCAGGAGAAACCTACAAAGTTTATTTTGAAATGGCGCCTTTTGCACCTGTTTACTACCTATTCGCCTACATAATGAGCTCGCTAGGTGGTGGATCTATTGGCCAATTTACCAACAATTATATAAACTGAAAAACAACACGTCTTTGTAGACTTCCCTAATCAAAATATGAAACAAATAATCTAAAAAACGAACATGAAATATGGTAGTCTAAAAAAAATTGTCATTAAAATTATACAAGAAAACTTTAAAAACAAGGAGCCATACAAAAACAAACATGAATAAAAATTTAAAAATCAAAAAACTTAAGAATCTTAAACTAAATAGAAATAATAAAAAAAATTATAAAATCAAATCATATTTGTTAACATATCAAAAATTTACAGCAGGAAGAAAATAAATATTCAAAAAAAAAAGAAATAAATAGATAAAATTTAATAAAAGGTAGAGGGTAGAAAAAAAACGAATTTTTATAAGTTAACTGTTGATGAAAGCAATAGGAAAATGTTCCTCATCATCAGTTATCTGGTCATAAATGGCTTGTAGTTTTGTCGTTTTATCTAGTAGCCGTTAGATTAGGTGTTATGGCGCGATACACGCAAAAAATGGTGGTTCGGTGATGCCGAATTTTGGCGCTGAAGCTTGACCTCTCCAAAATTTGTTAATTGGTTTCGTGTCGGGTTTTAAAATTTCCTAATTTTGATTATTTCTGCGATTTCCGGTACTTATAGTCCGGATAAGCCAACGCCATCTAGGTCACAGATAATCACTGTCTGGGGTATCTTTCCCCTTTTGTAAGTTTGGTTGATAATACTGTATATAAGTACAATACCTGGTGTCCCGTAGATATAACGACTACCCAAGATCCTAGTTTTGAGATTTCCCACAGGTGGCACTGCTCACACGGTTCCCCGAAGGATTTTCCCACTCCCCAATCGGATAATAGTTCCTGAGTTGGGCAGTCCGTCGTCCGGGATTTATGAACCTTTTCCCCTCTCAAAACTTTTCGATAAAAATTAAAATTCCTGATCAGTTGTCACCTCTACCAATTGCTCACGAAAGTTATCTTTTTATTTTCCGTGGCTACACTTATATGGACACCAAGTAATTTTAACCCGACACTCACAGGTTGATACACTGTTCACAACTAACTTTTATGTTCCTGGATCGCCATAATAATGACCCAACCTCAATATACGTCCTAAGCTACAAAATCAGCCATATTAGCCAAACAATGCCTGTTCCTTTCTAAATTCTCCTTACGCGCCGACTCAACTACATTATTTCTCTAGAAACTTCCATAGACACCGTTTCCCCTCATAATATTCGCTGTAGTTCAACCGTAAGATATGCAACAAATTAAATGACTTCGTTTTCAAACACCGCTTACGGTTAAAAAAAAATATCAATGAAATTTACTCCATCTTCTTGCATAGTATATAAACACCCTTCTACATAATATGACCAATGTTGGCAACCCGCGCATATGACTGCATTACCGACATACTGCTAATGTCATCTGACTCTCACCCATTTCATTCAGAACCATCAGACAACACAGCCGGCAGAACATAAATTGTGGAAACTTAAGAGGAAAGAGAAATAAAATATTTTCGGGCAAATCCCTGACGCTCACAAATGGCTTCAACTCTTCAGTGACGTACGGGTTTCCCAATTGTGCCATAGACTGTACTAGACGCCGGGAATATACCAATTCCGGTACGAATGAAGTTTTGACAATAATTGGCCTCGGCCGCTATTTACACCAGCTGAGCGGTTGGGAAAACACATGCTTTGGCAAAACCATCGGCCATGGGCTGACGAACACATTTTCGCAATCACAGCCAAATTTGGTGATCGAAAGCATGTCTAGTGAACAGACTTGCCCATCATGAGCATGAGCATTATTGACATCTTCTCCCCATGATCATAAAATTTAACTGATTGACAAGCTTGTCGGAAGCAAGTTAGGGGTGTGAACAATAGGGATGGTGTTCCAGTTTCGTATTTGGAAACTGGTGACAATAAATGTCACCGATAACTTCTGTTCAAGCTCATGATATGTAAATGTGTGGCCCTTTAATGTTATCAAATCCATTTCAGGAAAACAGGGTCGTATTTAGAATCGATTTCAGAAATATAATTTAGAAGGTTGTATGAATTCGATATGCCGGGATGACATGAACGCCTCTGACCGCACCCCATCGCAACAAAACTCCGTGCCTTTCAAGTTCACGTAGTAAGGACGGTGTGCGAGGTACGAAACATGTATCATACGGCTTCGACAGTGTGGTTTACGATGATGCTATGTGGATAAATTCCACGCCCTGCAGAGTCTCGGCCGGGTATTCGGTAATAAACTGCATGTTCTTGAGTGTTATGTATATTTATTAAACTCCATAGGTACGGTTCGCTACAAAGCTACGTTTATAGGCTAAACTGCTAACATCTGTATCTCACATGATTTTAGGTGGACTGATACCCGTTGCATACAGGCTGGAGAAAGACTTCAGGGATGGTCCAGGTAAAAATGGAAGACCTTGACACTCAAAATTTTTTGACCTTACCGAATGTACCACTGGACTACTTTCAGATACCCGACACTCCACATATGTATACCCCTGTTCTTACGGAAAATATTCTCGTGTAATTCTTCTCGAAATGTTTATCTCCAAGGTAAGAGTAATTAAAGCCCTGTCATACTGACTTTTACCATGCTAGACTACATTCCGTTCATTCAAAAAGTGGACGAGATCTGTGTCTTAATTCGAATTAAATCGCTATGAAAGGGGAAGGGGATATATATATATGAGGGTGTAGGTTGTCAAAGTGATCGGAAATGTAAGATGATATTAATTGCCATACTAGAAATGAATTGAAATGCAATGATTTGAATTGACTGATTTGATTTTAATTCAATTGCATTTTATTTAGGTTACTTAAATTTAATTCAATTTGAGTTAACTTCGAAATCGATGTTATATTATATATGGATGTGTGTATATCATATATGAAACATGGATAAATCTAATAAAGTGTGAATTTTTGGTCAGGTACCGATACAAAAATATGTCTGTTTATTTGGAAATAAGATTTTCCCATAAAACGGTTAATGGTGTTAAAACCAGTTCCACAGGGGATTTCTTTCGCTTCTCGTTATTATACAAGTTTTATTTGGACGAAGTTTTCGTGGAGGATTGGAAAAAGCGTTATACGAAAATGTTCTTAAGTGGTAGCATTTCAAAAAATATCCTCATTCTCATGTTATCGGCGATTATCTTTCGCCAGTCAGTATATCCATTCAAAGTGCCCTTTACTGACTTTGAAGCTCTTCTCAGTGCCGCTTAATAAAAATTATTTCGACTTGTGTTGTCCTCCCTTTTTTAAACAAAAGTATGGACAACGTCTATTGGTTTGGATTTATCGTTAATAATACTCGGATTTCGAGTTATAGTTTCACCATAACACAAATCACCGCACGTGACCATATCCAAACATTTGCATCAGAAACTTGGTCGCTTAGCTTCAAGTTATTTAAGCAGTGCATTGGTTGCAACTTGAATAACTTATCATTGGTTGTATCCAAAGCTTGGCTCATAATAGTGTAATGGCTACTCGACAGGTAACCGTTGCATGATATAGTACTCATCACGATTGTACGAGCAATTGCTTCATATCGCGATCGCGATATAAATTACCAATCTTTTTTTATTCCTTATATGTACATTTGGAGGTATATTTCCTCTTATCATAAACGCATTTATCTTAATATTGATCACGTTATGTCATTCGTAGGACTTATTTCTCAAAAATATATAAATTAATCATCGGTGCATTTACTTATTTTCAGCGAATGTAGGGTTTCCTATTAATTTATTTTGCTTTGACTTCTCTTATAAAACAATAAATATAAATATGTTTTAAAATCTACGTCACCAGTTCGTTCTTATTTAAAACTCAATTAAGGAACAGAATTAGCTAACTATTACTACTAGTTGACTTAACAAAACGACATAATCTATGCTTCTATATGAATTCTATAAAACACATTGTATAAATATATAGTAAAATCACGGATCTAGATTGCACTTTTCCACAGCAGCCTATAGTAAATATTGCACTATATAGAGGGGACGAGAATAAAATACATCTAAAGCATTATCGCACTACTGTTTCCAAAGCCTTATTATACCTTTATGTCCTTGGAATGGAAGACTCCAAAAGCTTTACCTTGCAAGTTTTCCAGTTCATACATGTTATTGCCGATAGGTCGAACTATTCGGCACATTATGTATTTTCTGGAAAACTTTGCGCTGATGCTGTTCTTGAAATTGCTTAATATCTGGTTCCTTCGATACACTTCCTGACCAGGAACAAATCGTGTTACTCTAGCCCGTTCGTTATACTTCCGAGCGCTCTTTTCATATGCCGCGTGCAAATTCGACTTGATCTTGTCCCTAATCAGCTGAAGTCGGTCTTCAGCTGGTAAGTGTTCCATTCGGTGGTCATTACTCGAGATCAGTTTTCTGTCTAACTTATAATCTGTCTAACTTATAATCTGCTAACTTATAATCTGCCCCGATAAACATATTGTAACCAAATAATGCAAAGAATGGGGATACACCCGTAGCGGTGTGTATTGATGTCCGCAAAGCGCACTCAATTTCAGTAAGATACATATCCCAGTCTCTGTGATCATCCTTGAGGTATGTCCGTATAGCTGTCAATACCGACTGATTCACCCTCTCTGACGCGTTAGACTGGGGTGAATAGTACGCTGTTTTTATATGAATAATTTTGTATGCACCTACCATTTCTTGAAAAGATTTCGCTATGAATTGTTGACCGTTATCACTGTGAACTATTTCTGGTACTCCGAATTTACGAAATATTTCTTGTTCTAAGAATCGAATAACATCATTTGCCGTGGCGTCTTTCATCGCTTTTAAAAACATACATTTTGTAAAGTGGTCGACAACTATAAAAATATAGGCATGGCCGTTTTTAGAACGAGGATATTTCCCCAAAAAATCAATGTATATTTTTTGAAATGGCCTCTATGTTGTAACCTCGTTACCTATTGTCGGTCGCATATTCTGGTTGCATGATTTTGACTCCTTACATTTGACACAATTGTTAACATACTGTTATACCTGTAGGGTAATTTTGGGCCAATAATACTTTTCCCTCAGCCTGTATAGAGTTTTGGATATCCCTCCATGTGCTGCTGTAACAGTATCATTGCCTTTCGAATTAGTTCATATGTCAATTCTTCAGGTATCCACAGTTTCCATGCGAATTGGTCAAGCCCCTCGGGTCTATTAAATGTTGTTCGTTTGTACACTTTACCGTCTTAACAGTCAAATCTGGTAAAATTCTCTTATTATCCTGAACATGTTTAACCATGTCTAAATATTCTTGGCTTTCGAAGGATGTGGTCCCAAAATCCAATAGATTTGACTCATCTATTTCTTCAGTAACAGTTTCCTCTTGTATACGTGATAGTGTATCCGCAACTACGTTCTGCGAACCCTCCCTATGTTCGATTGTAAAATCAAACGCCTTTAGTTGAAGTGACCAGCGAGCAAGTCGTCCACTTAAATCTTTAAGAGACATTAACCATTTTAAACTCGCATGGTCTGTTATGACGGTAAACCGCATCATTTCAACATAGGGTCTGAAACGTTTCACAGCCAGTACTGCAGCTAAACATTCTTTTTCCGTTACGGAATAATTTCGTTGGCATGTACTTAGTTTTTGTGAATAAAATGCAATCGGATTTTCGTCACCATCAATATTTTCGTCACCATCAATTTTCGTCACCATCAATATTTTCATTCGCACTGAATGAAAAACGGTTTGGCAAAGTCTGGATGGCGTAGCACTGGGCCTATTGTTAGGGCATATTTCAATGTGTCGAAAGCTTCAATAGCTTTTGGTGGCATTTGGAATTTTTTTCCCTTTTTTAAGGTGTCTGTTAGGGATGCCGATATGGTTGAAAAGTTTTTAATAAACCTGCGGTACCAACCCGCAGTACCTAAAAAACTCCTAACTTCTCGCGGCGTTTTCGGAATTCTTATTTTCTGAATAGCTGACACTTTCTCCGGATCAGTTCGAAGTATTCCGCCTCCGACTATAAATCCTAAGTATCTCAACTCGCGAAAACAAAACTTTGATTTTTTTCACCCAATCGTCAAATTGGCCTTTTGTAGGCAATCCGCTACCTCAACCAGTATTTTCAAATGGGCATCGAACTCATCGGTGATGATTAAAAGATCGTCAAGATATATAAATACAGTTGACTTGAGTCTGCCAGGAATTACCCTATCCATTAGTCGGCATAATCGTTGAGCCGCATTGCATAGACGGAATGGCATCACCCTGAACTGGTAAAAAGGTCGCCCTGGAAAAGTAAACGCCGGTAATGGCCTGGCTTCCTCTTCCAGTTCAATCTGCCAAAATGCATACTTAAGGTCTACACTACTTATGTAATGCGTCTGGTCTATGCGGCTCAGGATTCTGTCGATATTCTGTAATGGATATGCATCCTTAATCGTTAACGCATTTAACTTTCGGGCATCCAGACAGAATCGGTTTTCCCAGGCTTTCTCACCACGGTGGTTCGATTGCTCCATGGGCTGTCGTTTTCTTCAATAACTTTCAGGGAAAGCATGTTATCGATCTCAGCATAAACTATATCTTGCACAGCTGGAGATAATGGGTAATGTTTATCCCTTACAGACATTGCCCCTTCTATTAGTTTAATTCCATGTTTTTCCAATGTAGTACAACCAAGACCATTTTCTCAAATGATAGAAATTTGTCCACCACTTCACGAAGATCTTGTTGCTGTTCTTCCGACAATTCATGCATCTTAAGAATGTGCTCTTCCCAAGGTTCTTTTATATCATTATCTATTTTCTCCTCTATGGCCGCTAGGTTAAAAATATCTGATGCTAGTTTGAATGTCTTCCAGAAATCTATTCCCAAATACATTGTTTGGTTCAAATCTGGGCACAAATAAAAAATTATATTTTCAATTACATCTTTGAATCTAACTTCTAATGTCACTTTACCAAGAATTCTGTGATTTAGACCGGATGCTGTTTCCACGCTAGTATATGTGGCAGAATTGGAACCGCAAGTTCGTCCACAAGTTCTCTACAATTCTTCCCTAACAGGCTCACAGATGCACCAGAATCTAGAAGTCCCGTGGATGGCCGTCCATTTAATTCTATTTCCACATAAGGCCTCGGATCTGACTGTAGATCCATTCTATTCAGTGATTCACATATACTATTTCGCAATATCTTCCGTTCCCTAAAATTTTCCCTAGCTTTGCGGATTCTATTCGAAATCGCGCCGGGTGCATAAGAGTTTTCCAGTTGAATTTGGTCTTCATCATTTGTTAGGGAGTCTTGATTTGAAAATATTCGTTGACGTGCCATGTTGTAATTATGCTCTCTCTGTTCCAATGTCAGATAATGGCGTTTTCGAGAGTATTCAATATTCTTTGACTGTATGTTTACTTCAGGGGTTTGTCTATGGAACGTGATTCCCCCTTTGCCATCACGCTCTTCTTTATGTTTCCCGTCTTGCAATTCGGACAGTTACGACTAGTGACTTCAGGCTTACCACACTTGTAGCAAAAGAGGGCTCGTTCGTTTGAAGGGCAGTCTCTGAACATGTGACCCAATTCACGGCAATTCCAACATGAAATTTCCCGTATCTCCTCTACCTCCGCTTCATCCCCTTCATCTTCAACATATATTTGTTCAGCACTGATTTCGTTTGTCTGTCTCTGGAATCTTGCCGCTGGTCGCATAAAGTTTCCTGTCCAATTCCGAGGGATGTGCCTCTCCGCCTCCAAGCATTCTTGCCTCAATTCCTCTAGAGATGATACTTGCCTTGAATATACTATCCAGCGGATAGGTTCGCGGATGTTTCGTTTGGCCACTATAATGATTTCGTCATCCCCGACATGGTGGGTTAGTTTAGACCGCAGTAAGTTGAAGCTATAGAAAACAGCATCTACACTTTCACCTGGCATTTGTTTTCTCTCCACCAGGTCATGGGATACATCCAGATGTGACCGTGGGGTCCTATATTGTTGTAGTAAGGCATGCCTCAGTTCCAGCCATCCGGCACCTATATTGGTATGGAGATACAGCCAGTACCAATTACTTGCAGCTCCAGTAACCAAAACGTAGAGGTCCCTGACTATTTCGGACCAGGGAATACGATACTGGGACTGCAAATATTCAAGTGTAAAGACAAAATCCTCTACTGATATATTTTTCTCATTCCCATCAAACCGAAGCCCAAATCTGTCAACCCTAACTTTTTCCGCTTCAACATTACTTTGATTATTATACAGTTGGTTAGGATTCCAGTTATATTGGACATCTGGAGGTTGTGCATTGACCGTATTGGACCGCAATTGATCGGCACTTATCGGTGGAGCTTGTCGGGAATAGACTTGATCATAATCACGAATAGGGTTAGCTACATCACTAGGCCTCGACATATTCTGTCGAAACGGCAATGAGAAATTAGTAGAAAATTGGTATTGGCCGGCTTGTGGTCGCACAAAGCGCTGTGAGGACTGTTCTTGCATTGGTCTGCTCACAAATGCTTGATTGGTACCTCTATTCTGCTCAAAATTCGATGGTGGTTCATTAAATGGTGGCATTGGTGGTTGTCCACCAGTAGCACCATGAGAGCTCTGAGGTATATTCAGTGATTCAGAACCAGGGTTAGCCGGTTTGTATGCTGCTGTTGGGTGACTGGGATTTATATCCCTTACAGCTAGACGATGTATTAAACTGGTTAGACTATCTATGGATTTCGTAATATTGTCGAACTCAACTCTAACACCTGATTCCACTGACTTTCCCACTTGATCTACACTCTCGGACAAAACAGTCCTTATATATGGGTTGATATCTATTAAATTATGCCTGGGCAACTTCGGTACTGCCCCTTTTTTAGCACGTGCAGTGCTTATAGTATTTGAAATATCAAAAAAATTTTGATTGTTCGATATAGGGCGTGCAGCAGCTTCAACCGGTGGGCCATTTTGGGAAGTCGCAGGTCTGCCATGTGTCAGATCTTGCATTGAAAGATCATTATCTTGAGCATTTGCCATTTTCTCTACCAATTTAAGTGATTGACGTTTTCTGGGTACTGGAGTATTCCTCGAAGTGTCAAATAAAAGTTGTCTTGCCCGTTTTCTGTTTCTATTTTTCTTCGAGCTTTCTTTTTCTTTTCGATCCTTATTTCCGGCCATACAACGCCAGAATTTCAAAAAAAAGAATTCTCACCACTTTATAGTTCGCTGGACGAATATCTTTTAACTTTATACCCACTAAAAATTTCAAAAATAAAAAGAAATATAAAAAAAACAATTACAAATATATCGATTCAAATTTCTGACTCAAATCACAATAATCACGAGGACACTTAGCAAAACTTTTTACAAAATTTATTTATATATAGTAAGAAAAAAGGGTGGCTGTATGGCTTGGTATGTAATTGTGTGTGTTATTGAATATTTCATTATATGAAAATAAGATGCATCTGCTAGAAAACAGATCTCCTCATGAGTGCCGTAATTCAACATTACTTTTAAACAAAAATGAAAGTTAGAATTTGCCGGATCTATGTCCACCTGCACTAAATCTGATTGTTCATCTCAATCATGATTGATACCGGTGGTAGAATCGTCTTCGCAATACAACTGACCTGTGGATCTGATCCATGAGCGGATATTGCTACAGATTTCCTAGTAAAAGATTCCCTAACTAATTCTACAACAAACAAATAGACTGAAACTAACATTACAATAACAAATGAAACGTATATAGTGATAATACAAAAGACAAATATTGCACTAAAATCTTGCTATTTCACTATTCCGCTTATGTATTCCACAAAACTGAATTAAAATTATTAACTTCTCCTACTAAACTGTCACACCGCCGAGTAGCGACATTGTCTGTTCGGGTTGTGACGTCAGTACAAGATATGTCATAATTTCAACGTCTTTTGATGGACTATTGTCAATTCTAATGGACTATTGCATGTATATATATATATAGTATATACTATGATGCAAATTATTATATTATTGTATACATATACAATGTAGACCCATAGACCCAAACCGGGTTTGCATTCTGCTTGGGTGCCATATTGTTACGAATCCTTACACTGCCCTGGAGTGTCATCGCGGCTAGCTCTGCGGAGTCCCTGGACGGGTTCCAACCGTCACTCCAGCCTGGGACAAGTAGCAACTAAAATAAATCACAACAAAACACTATAACAGACATTACACTAGACGACACTCAGGCGAGAGGAGAGAAATTACATTCTCCCGCACCGCCCTCCCTACCATGACCATATATTTCCAAATATAATTTTTTCATATGGCCCCTGTAACACACACGCACACAACACTTACCACATATCACAAGCCTACCCTTTTTTCTCAAAAAAGAAAAATTACTCCAAATCCATTGTCTTTATCTTAATATAACTCACCATATATTTATTTATAAAAAAACTTAAAAATTAAACAAAATTCTATTAACCTAACACATATTTTATTTTTCTATAATCTTAGATTGAATCTTTTGGCAAAACAAAAAAAAAAGGAAACGTTCAGGAGAAACCTTCAAAGTTTATTTTGAAATGGCGCCTTTTTGCAGCTGTGGAATTTACTACCTATTCGCCTACCTAATGAGCTCGCTAGGTGGTGGATCTATTGGCCAATTTACCAACAATTATATAAAAAAACAACGAAACTGAAAAACAACACGTCTTTGTAGACTTCCCTGATCAAAATATGAAACAAATAATCTAAAAAACGAACATGAAATATGGTAGCCAAAAAAAATTGTCATTAAAATTATACAAGAAGACTTTAAAAACAAGGACCCATACAAAAACAGATATGAATAAGAATTTAAAAATCAAAAAACTTAAGAATCTTAAACTAAATAAAAATAAAAAAAAAACTCATAAAATCAAATCATATTTGTTAACATATCAAAAATTCACAACAGGAAGAAAATAAATATCCAAAAAAAAGAAATAAATAGATAAAATTTAATAAAAGGTAGAGGGTAGAAAAAAAACGAATTTTTATAAGTTAACTGTTGATGAAAGCAATAGGAAAATGTTCCTCATCATCAGTTATCTGGTCATAAATGGCTTGTAGTTTTGTCGTTGTATCTAGTAGCCGTTATTTTTGGCGCTGAAGCTTAGCTTGAATTTTGGCGCTGAAACTTGACCTCTCCAAAATTTGTTAATTGGTTTCGTGTCGGGTTTTAAAATTTCCTAATTTTGATTATTTCAGCGATTTCCGGTACTTATAGTCCGGATAATCTAGTCCGGACTCTAGATTATCCGCCATCTAGGTCACAGATAATCACTGTCTGGGGTATCTTTCCCCTTTTGTAAGTTTGGTTGATAATACTGTATATAAGTACAATACCTGGTGTCCCGTAGATATAAAGACTACCCAAGATCCTAGTTTTGAGATTTCCAACAGGTGGCACTGCTCACACGGTTCCCCGAAGGATTTTCCCACTCCCCAATCGGATAATAGTTCCTGAGTTGGGCAGTCCGTCGTCCGGGATTTATGAACCTTTTCCCCTCTCAAAACTTTTCGATAAAAATTAAAATTCCTGATCAGTTGTCACCTCTACCAATTGCTCACGAAAGTTATCTTTTTATTTTCCGTGGCTACACTTATATGGACACCAAGTAATTTTAACCCGACACTCACAGGTTGATACACTGTTCACAACTAACTTTTATGTTCCTGGATCGCCATAATAATGACCCAACCTCAATATACGTCCTAAGCTACAAAATCAGCCATATTAGCCAAACAATGCCTGTTCCTTTCTAAATTCTCCTTACGCGCCGACTAAACTACATTATTTCTCTAGAAACTTCCATATACACCGTTTCCCCTCATAATATTCGCTGTAGTTCAACCGTAAGATATGCTACAAATTAAATGATTTCGTTTTCAAACCCCGCTTACGGTTAAAATAAAAATCAATGAAATTTACTCCATCTTCTTGCATAGTATATAAACACCCTTCTACATAATATGACCAATGTTGGCAACCCGCGCATATGACTGCATTACCGACATACTGCTAATGTCATCTGACTCTCACTCCATTTCATTCAGAACCATCAGACAACACAGCCGGCAAAACATAAATTGTGGAAACTTAAGAGGAAAGAGAAATATGATATTTTCGGGCAAATCCCTGACGCTCACAAATGGCTTCAACTCTTCAGTGACGTACGGGTTTCCCAATTGTGCCATGGTCTGTATTAGACGCCGGGAATATACCAATTCCGGTACGAATGAAGTTTTGGCAATAATTGGCCTCGGCAGCTATTTACACCCGCTGAGCGGTTGGGAATACACATGCCTTTGCAAAACCATCGGCCATGGGCTGACGAACACATTTTCGTAATCACAGCCAAATTTGGTGATCGAAAGCATGTCTAGTGAACAGACTTGCCCATCATGAGCATGAGCATTATTGACATCTTCTCCCCATGATCATAAAATTTAACTGATTGACAAACTTGTCGCAAGCAAGTTAGGGGTGTGAACAACAGGGATGGTGTTCCAGCTTCGTATTTGTAAACTGGTACCAATAACTGTCACCGATAACTTCTGTTCAAGCTCATGATTGATAAATGTGTGGTCCCATTATGTTCCCAAATCCATATCAGGAAAACAGGGTCGTATTTAGAATCGATTTTAGAAATATAATTTAGAAGGTTGTATGAATTCGATATGCCGGGATGACATGAACGCCTCTGACCGCACCCCATCGCAACAAATGCTGCCACTGGGTTGCCTCGCGCAAAGTTCGCCGATAATATGACTGACGTAAATGGATATTAATTTCCTCTTTTGGACTTATTTTCCAAAGGGTAGGTTTACGGTGCGACCATTGGAACGCTTTGCCGCAAAAGCCGAAGTGAGTGCTGGACTGGAATAGAAAAAAACATTTAGTAACCCGCCGGCCAAATGTGAGGTTATATTCACAAACATAATTTCCTATTTGGGCTTATGGTATACATCTGGTCTGCCGTCCCGTACAGACGTGTTTTTGGCTGTGCTCCGCGTCCCGTTCAATGTTAAACCAAAATATCCAGTCCGCGTCGTTAAGTCACGAATCACAAATTTTAAAATCTGTCGTGTTTAATAAATATATACATATGTACATAATAATTTGAACAAAATCAGAATAGAAAAAAAAATTTAAAACATTTCATAACCACGATCCAAATAGTGAAAACATAATACAACACCAAAACATCATTACAATATCAAAGTGCAAGCAAATAAAACAACAACAGCAATAAACACCGCCATCAGCTCGCACCACCAAAACGATCCAAACAAAAGTGCAATAACATATACCAATAAGAACAACAGCAATAACCCAGCGGGCAAAAAACCGAGCCTTAGCGAGTGTTACGCTAAATGCTCGCAAACGGGCTCAGAAGCGAGTATTTACCGGACCAAAACCGGGGGAGAAATTAAACTCGCCCAAATATTCGCAAACTGGTTTAAAAACGGGCGCTAAACGGACGAAAAGAGTGTTGCCGTTGTGTCGTGCGCCAAACAGAGGCACACACGTGCAAGCACACGACACAACAACAAAGTTTTGGCTATTGCATTTTGTTTTATTTTTCGTGTTGTTCTCGCAAAAGATATTGCAAAAGTCTCGCAAACGAATCTATTGCAAGACATCGTAAACGAAACTTTTACTGCCACAAACTGAGCGACAGATGATTCATTTTCCGATCGTTTTCGGATCTGTTTTCGAGAGTTTTACCCGCAAAAGTTTCGCGTAACTCTCGTATGCGATATCGTATACGAAGTTTTGGTCCGCTGGGAATCGACACCAAATGCTCCCGACACCACTCCGTTCCCAACGCAACATGTTTGATACACGAAGCGCTCTATATGTCACTCCATCAGTGTGTTGCTATAGTCCCCTACCCTCTCCCTCTGCTCTCCTGTACGGCATAAACGGTTCTTACTTGTGTTGTCTGTCCCTTCAATGTTCAAGGCATAACACTGCTCATTGAAGGAACAACAACAACACTAGTACTTACTGTTTGTGTTTAGGGCAGCTTTTGTTTTGTTTGATTGTTTCTTGTTGATGTTGTGATGGTGGGTAAATTATCTTTACACTTTTCAAACATACGAGGGCTGAGGGCGAATTTTTTCGCAGTATATGCTCACGTTCAAATTCATCGGCCAAATATTTTAGCTCTTTCTGAGACCCAGGTTTCTGATTTTTTTCTCACACAGAGGTCTTGTGGTATATTTACGTGACGATGTTGTGTTTCAGTTCATGCAACAATTGGACAGTACAGAGCCTGAATTTACCTGCCTTTGGCTTAAATTTCGGGTTAATCAACACGTGATGCATTTCGGCTTCCTTTATAGAAGCCCCAACCAAGAAAGGGAGGCTTCCCTTAATGGCTTCGACGCCCTTTCTGACTCAATAACCAAAATTTTAGAGAAGTGACCGGCTAGTGAAATTGCCATTGCTGGTGATTTTAACATCCACAATAATTCCTGGCTTACCCATTCGAACCGTACAACTCCGGGGGGTCAATACTTTGAGCTTTTCGCTAGTGCAAATGGTAAATGCCCCAACTCACATCCCGTGCGTTGAAGGGCAATTTTGAAACACTCTTGACCTTTTTTTAACTTCACACCCTGACAAGTATGAAGTTAACATCCTTGCACGGTAATTCGGATCACTGCCTTGTTTCTGCCTCCTTTTCGTAGTCTGATCTTCACGTCGCTTCAACGCCGGCCATGAAGCGTTCCATATTCATGTACGAAAAAGCTCGTTGGGATGAGCTCAACGAATTTTATAGGAAGTTCAACTGGAAACTATGTTTTCTAGACGATGATGTCAATGCTGCGGCAGAAATGGTGGAAAACATTATTTTAACAGGAATAAAAATATTCATTCCATCAAAGAAACTTTTGATTAAACCTTCTGATAAATATTGGTTTAACCAGGGATGCAAAGAAGCTGTCAGATCCAAAGAGGAAGCTTTCAGTAATTGGAAATTGAATAAAAATCCAACTACTGATATGCTGCGCAAGTTAGCTAGATCAAATTGTGCCAAGGTACTACGACGCGCAGAATTCTTGCATGAACAGCGTCTTCGCACCAAAGTTCTTTTTTCTCCCAGGGGAAGTAAGAGCTTTTGGTCATTTGTACAGAGAACTAAGGACAATAAAAGTTCTTCATCTGTCCCAACCTTAATTAAGAATGACATAATTTATACTAACCCGGTTGATAAAGCTAACCTTTTTGCCGAAATATTTGCAGGAAACTCCTCCCTGCCGATTAGCTCTCAACCACTCCCCGTCATCGCAAATATATCTAGCTCCATGCCTGAGATATTTTTTCGTACGCGAGGAGTTAAAAAGGTCCTTAAGGAGCTTAACGTAGGAAAGTCTCCGGGTCCGGATGGAATTCCGGCACTAGTTTTGAGCAAATGTTCTTCGACGCCTGCTCGTCCACTGCGCAATCTTTTCAGCCTGTCATACCGTACATGTATTTTCCCTACTCGCTGGAAGGTTGCAAATGTCCAGCCGATCCCCAAAAAGGGAGAGGCTACTAAGCCCTGATAACTACCGGCCAATTGGGATATGTTCTACGCTCTCAAAGGTGATGGAGACCATGGTAAATTACCATTTGGTGAGCTACCTGGAAGTTAACAGTCTACTCAGTGATCGTCAGTATGGGTTTCGCAGAAACCGTTCAACTGGCGACCTGATGGCGTTCCTCACGGAACAGTGGAATCGGTCCGTGCATAGACTGGGTGAGAGCAAAATAGTGGCCATAGATATTTCTAAAGCATTTGATAGAGTTTGGCACCAGGCACTCATATCAAAGGTTAATGCTTTTGGTTTAGGTAGAAACTTCTCTCGATTTATTTCGAGTTTTCTCAGAGACCGTTCCATACGAGTTGTGATAGACGGTATCTCTTCCGATGGGTATACAATTAATGCGGGAGTACCTCAAGGCTCTGTGCTTTCTCCCTCTCTTTTTCTTATTTTCATCAACGACCTTCTGGATCGGACTACCAATCCCATCTATTCCTTCGCTGATGATAGTAATTTATGTCACTCATATTCGTTCGATCGTCGACCCAAACTTTCCGTAGTGCAAGGAAAGAGACGAACAATGAATGACATGCTTAATCATGACTTGTATCTGATTAGTGAGTGGTGCAGGGAAAACCGAGTCGAATTTAATGCATGCAAAACACAATGTTACAGAATATCGCACAAGCACACTGGTGACTCGACCCTGCCAATGATTTCAATGGGTGGTTTAGATGTTGGTGAGTCGGAAGCTCTTGATGTTCTGGGCATGAAGATAGCTGAAGACCTAAGACGCAACTTAGACCATAAGGATGTGAAATGGATTCAAGCTGCGAAGAAGATATGAGCGATATCGAAACATGGGAGTTGCTGAATAAAACTATATTACGAAGAAAGCGAATTATAAGAGCGCGTCCAAACCATTTTAACATGTTTGATGATGCAGATTTCTACGCCAGATTTCGCATGTCCAAAATGTCAGCATACAGCGTACTGGAACTCATTGGCCCATATATTAAGAATCGAACCTCCTGGTAGTAGCGATAAACAAAGAAAAAACAATAATAAAGTTACATACATACCGTTGTCTCAGGAATCATTCATTAAGCGAGGAGCATATGTTCCTTATAACTTTAAGGGTATATGCAACTGGCGGAATGTTGCGGACTATTGGTGATGTCTATGGAGTATCATCATCAGCAGTTTCAAAGGCGGTGGCAGTTGTGACTTACCATATAGCCCGGCTGGGAAAGCGATTTATAACTTTTCCAAAAACACCAGAGGAACTTGTAACGGTTAAACAAGACTTTTACGATACTGCAAAATTCCCTCAAGTTGTAGCTGCTCTGGATTGCACACATGTTAGAATAATATCCCCAGGTAAAATATTGTCTTGTGATTATGTGTTACGATATGTTTGTTTGTGTGTTTTAATAATCTTTTTATTATTAGGAGGAGAAGATGCCGAGGTATATAGGAATCGTAAAGGGTTTTTCTCCGTAAACGTACAAACTATGTGCGATTCGAATCTTAAAATCCGCCCACGACTCCAATATTTTAAGTAACTCGCGAATATACACCAAATTTGCGAACGGAGAGTTTGGGGATAGTGTGATTGTGGCTGATAGCGGTTATCCCAACAAAAATTTTATAATGACTCCCTTATTAAACGCAACAACGGCAGAGGAAAACTGATACAACGAGTAGCAAATAAGAACTCGCAACTGTGTGGAGAGGAGCTATGGTGTATGGAAACGACGCTTTCCCATTTTATCCCTAGGCGTGAGATTAAATTTTAAGAAAGTGGAAGCTATAATTGTCGCTACAGCTGTCTTACACAACATATGTTGTAAAAACAACGAAATAGAGGTTCCAACTTTGCCGGAATATTTGGAAACTGCTGTAAGTTTTGTTAATAGTGTGCCAAATAACATCATAGCCTCAAGTTCAAATAATACAGCACGGCGTAATTTAATAAACAATTATTTTAAAAATTTATTATAATTTTATTAAAAACAAATTCAATTTAATATATAAAAACAACAAAACAATTCATAACAAAACAAGTTTACATTCAATGTAAAACGAAACAAAAAATTAATTAAAATAAAGCAAATTCATTATTATTATTATAAAAATTAAAGCCATTGATTACTATTATAAAATAGTTCAGTCTTATACATTATTAAGAGTCTTTTTTGGCATTTATTACCTGCATTTGTAGCAGCTCTGTCTCGAGCTTCAGCTTTTGTATTTCAAGCTGATTTTTTTCTTTAATAAATTCTATTTCTAAAGAATGTTTTTCTTTTAGAATTTCTATTTCTAAATTGTATTTTGTTGCTTTTGCCGCCGCCACTTTCGCCCAAGCATCCTGCGTAGTCCCTTTTTTTGCTTTGAGTGACTTAGTCAAAGGCCGTTTCAGCATTTTTGGTGTGTACTTCTTCCAGGATTTATCTTTACCTTCGTTGGCCTCTTCGTTGCATACAACACCATTATCTTCAAAATCATCATGCAACATTTCAACGTTGCCTTCAAAACCGTCATCACTGTTGTCGCACACCATTTCAACGGCAAAATCTAAATCATCCGCATCTCCATCGAAGTTGGACGTGTTGCCAAGAACTTGGCTAACCTGGCAAATTTCCAATATGGAATGGTCCGTTTTCGTAGCAGTTTTCGGTGTTGCAGACCCGCCACCTGTTTTATACGTTTCCCTTCTATCTGCTGCAAAATTTTGCTTCGACGTTGCCTTTAGGTTAGCGTATTTTGTTTTAAGCACTTTATGTGAGCGAAAAGTGTGCTCGTATTTGCAATTAAACTCCCTTTCAATTGCTTTCCAGGCATTCAATTTCTCCTCGCTGGAAGTGGTGTCGCTCTTCTTGCATTCTATAATGTGGCTCCACTTTTTTACTGCGCTTACTAAGTATTCCACCTCAGCGCTTGTAAAATTTGGGCTTCTTTTGTCCATTATAGATGCAATATTGATTAAAAGAAAAGTAAAACAGACGGACGGAGTATCGCGGACACAGACAGACGGAGTATCGAGGACAAATATAAACTAGCGGACGGAAAATCGATGAAAATGCAAACCGACGGACAATACTGCTAATCGCGGTGTTTATTTATATCTTCTTCTTTTTCTTCATAACTCAGCCGTTTACACAAGGGATATCAATCATAAATTTTGACTTTTGATAGTGTTACCACATTTTAACACTGAAATTAACTGAAAATTAACTTTTCACTGAAAAACACAATCCGTAATTAAACGGTGTTTAAAATTAAATTAGCTAATTTTAATTTAAATACGAAGTCAAAAACTGGGCCTTACTCTCTGAATTTTGGTTTTGGTAATGTTCAAGGTTCAATGTTCTAATGTCAATGTTTTATTTACTCTTAATTTTCTAAATTTTATTAATCAATTCTCCATTTAATTGTACTTCCACATTTAATTCCTATACTATAATTATAAGATTGAAATCTTGTTGCATAGGATAAGCAAATAAATAAACAAACAAACAAACAAAAAAATGTGACATTCGTTGGAATGAGCACATTTTAAACGTGTCGAAAGAAGCATTTAAGTGCCTGGGCTTTTTAAAGCGGTGTACAAGATTTTTCACCCCACCCGATCTCCTCAATATCTACACCACGTATATTCGGCCGAAAATGGAATTCAACTCTCATATTTGGGCTGGGGCTCCAGCGTCCACCTTGGAGCTTCTAGACCGCGTGCAAAAGAGAGCGTTGAAGCTGATAGGCGACAGTAGTGTATCCAGCACTGTTGCCTCCTAGGAGCATCGACGAGATGTTAGCTGTTTCTCGGTATATTATAGGTATTTCCATGGAAAGTGTTCCGCCGAGTTACATGGCCTCATTCCCGAAGATAGGGTATTTAACCGTACGACGCGGTTTTCAAGTGGAACTCATCACTTTTCTGTTTCCTGGCCGTTGAATCGAACTGCGCATTACAGAAACAATTCATTCTTCAGCCGAACAGTCCGTATGTGGAATAAGCTTCCGGCAAGTGTATTCCCCACTTCTTACAACATCAGCAAGTTTAAGTCAAATATTAACAAGTACTTCTCTCTCTTTCCCCCTACCCCTATCCCATTTTCCTAAGTCCAATGCAATGCACTGCATTTATAGGGGACATCCCCTGAGTGAAGGAATGTGTGCCAGAAATTCCACAAATGTTGTGAGGAAATTCAATAATTTTTGCAATTTTCGTTTGCCAATATTGTACAAAAATGTCTGATGTAATTTTTGCTTATTACGCTGTTAACTTTGATACTTTCGTTTAGATTATCTCCAAAAATGTTCTTCACCGCAGGGTTGTTTGCCAAGTGACAGAACAATGGCGGTTCGAAAATGACGCAGCCAAAAATTCTCGTCACACACACGACCACATAGATTTGCTTGGCTACAAATCTCGAATGTTCTTTGTTGTATGGAAATAGTCTGTTACGCATGTACATAACTATCAGGGTTTGTTCACCAAAACCACCAACCCTGTGTTGACGTTTACGATGATGCATTATAGCAGATGGTCCATATGGGTTGTTATTGTATTCAACATACGAGGTGATACCAAATTGTTACGAATTTCCTTATTCGTCCTTTTTGCGTTGTTTTATTCCCAATATCAATAACTTCCTTTTATTTTACTTATATAGTACAACAGTTTACTTTATTTACACCACTTTAATAAGTCTTATATTTTACTATCAAATCGCATTGCTTACTTTACGGCGGTTAATCACAAACTGAACTCTCCATTTCAAAGACCTCCGCTATTTATACCAACTCTCACCATATGTTTATTGTTGGACTGTTTTGTCCTTCAATAGATTTGTTTTTGTTGTGTTCTTATCAAGGCAGTATCACCAAGATAAGTTTTGTTCTGACTCAAGCACTTGAACTTGGTTAGAAACGGAGAGTGAAAAGAAGCGTACACAATGAGGGTTTGTGAGATTCTAATAATTCTTTATTGATAAGTTTGTTCTTAAATACTAAATTATTGCTAAGTTGGATTTTACGATACATTGATTTTCTTATTCTACATTTTCTTTCTCGAGTGTTCTCTTTAAAAATTGAATCATTGCTTAGAAGTGTAAGTATGTAAATTACTGTTTTGTTTATTTAATACATTTGGGTCATTTAAATGGAATTAAACATTGAGTTTAGAATTAACGAAAGTGTGCTACAGTAATGTTGCATCATTGATATTTGAATTTCCAACGAACAAAGAAACATTGCCACAACAATGTTGCAACACTGCTGTGCACTTAAAATCAACTAGGTCGTTGAACTCGTAGCAGCAGAGTTAACGTCTAAATGTTTTTGTGTGTGACTGTGTCAACCTAAATAATTTGTGTTTGATTTGTTAATTTGTATAGTGTATTGACACATTCTTTGGCGTAGTGGAGATTGTTACAATTAAAGTAATGACCTACAATTGTTTTTTATGGATTAACAAATCCCAAATGCAATTGAGTCAGCATAACGATTCCGATTGATTTCTGTGTGTCATATTTACAATTCTTGTGATTAAGTGGCGTTGTGTGTGGTATGCCAGTGTGTTACGATAAGTGAACGACACACACACATGGGTATTCAGTATGGCAAAGTTAAAAAGAGAATAATAATAGTTCTGAACTGTGAATGTTTGAACATGCTCCCCGCCGTTGAGCTATGCTCAACCAAAAAATTGTCTGCTGATATAACAGATTTCAATTGCTTTTGGTCAATGTTAATACCATAGGATTAGTGTTATTGACCTAGATAGCTAACAAAGTATTGGGTTTACAATATTATTTGTGTTATTTGTGTTTTTATTGAAAGGTATTATGTTTCGGAAACTACAAAGTCTGATGAATCTATGTGTTGACGGATTGCTGCACGTGAAGGTTGTTGACTGAGGTCCAGTCTGAAGTGTTGTCTTCTTAGGTATATGATTATCATGATCCCTCCAATTGCAAACATGAGGGCGGCATATGCTACTATTGTCTGGTGTAGTTTCATGTTGTTGAGTTGTAGTGGTAGATGGTTCCTCACTTGTATGAGTTCTGATTGCAGTTGTGTCGGAGATAACAACAGCGGGCTGATTTGACCATGATGTGAATCGGACAGTGCTGTGACTAGTGCCGTTTGTATGCGATGCAACCTTGCTGATATTGACGAGAGCTGAGCGGATAGTGACACAAAACTTTGAACCAGTTTGAGTTGGTAACCTTCTTGTTCGTTTTGGCGTAGTCTGGACTCAATGTGGTTTATCTGGTCATTGATGTTGTTGAAGTTCTCATGAAGCTGTTGTTCATTTTGCTTGAAGATGTTGAGGGTTGAGTCAATGATTGACGTTTGGTTCTTCAAAAGCTGTTTAATGTTTGACAAATGACATTTGCTCTGCGTAAGTAGAGTCTAGAACTCCGAACAGTGAGTTGGCAATTTTCCCAATAACGTTTACAGCGCCACGTTTGGTTCTTCTGCGTTTTAGCAGAAGGTTTCCATCCTTGAGGTCTGAGAAGCCGAGCTCAAAGGTATGCAGAACGCTTTGACATGGGTTCCGTTGGGAAATTAATGTGCACAAGTGCTGGAGTGCTGAGGTACCATTAGTAAATGCGTCCATCTCTCGCCAGTATGGTTGGAGCTCGTAATACGTTATAAGTCTCCATTCAGACCTTGAAATGCGTGTGGTGCCAATTCCTTCAAAATGAAAGCCGATGTTTGGTTCGAACTTTGTTACACTGATTTTATTTGCACAAACTAAAGGAAGTGCAAACAGTGCCACGAGCATTGTCATCATGAGGCTGGAGTTCGATGTCGTTCGTCTTTTCTTGTTTGGTTGGTCGTCTGGTGGAGACTGTGATGGTTGGGCATCCTCATCCTCATTGATTGGGCTTGTCGATACTTGCATGCTTGGTTGGCCCGCACACGGTTCATCTTCGTTGAGTCTTGGAAGCGGAGCGAGATAGTGAATGGCTCTCTTAAGAACGCCAGAAGCTGTTTTCACGTCTGCGACTCTTATAACATTGTCGTTTCCTCTGTACGTTTTGATTATACGACCTAGAGGCCATTTCATGACCGGGACGTTATCTTCTTTTATGATGACGATGGCTCCTGGTTCGATGTTCTTTGATTGTTTTTGCCATTTGTTGCGATGTTGCAATTCGTGGAGGTAATCTCGGGACCATCGGTTCCAAAAATCGTGCTTAAGACGAGAGACCAGCTTCCATCTGGTTGCCTGACTTAAGGTTGGAGTCGTTGCTTGTGAGTTCACTTGAGCCGTGAGAGGTTCTCCAATCAGAAAATGGCCTGGAGTGAGTGCCCCAATGTCGTTTGGATCATTTGACATTGGTGAGATGGGCCTCGAGTTGAGTACCGCTTCAATTTCGACTACCAACGTCTCGAGCTCTTCGTATGTAAGAGATGCATTTGCCATGCTCCTTACCAGAAGATGTTTTGCAGATTTGACAGCTGCTTCCCTGAGACCACCGAAGTGTGGCGCTCTTGGTGGGATGAAGTTGAATTGGATGCCCTTGGTGTTGCATGCGCTTGTAATGGCTTCCTGGGCATTAGGTGAGTGGATGATAGTTGCTAATTCAGGGAGTTTGTTCCTTGCTCCTACAAAGTTGGTTGCGTTGTCGCAGAATAACTTTTGGCAGTGTCCACGCCGGCCGATGAATCTTTTGAGAGCGCCGATGAATGCCTCGGTAGTTAGATCACTCACGAGTTCCAGATGTACCGCTTTTGTTGCGAAGCAGCAGAACACCGCGATGTAGGCCTTGTGTGGTCTTTTCCCGCGTAGCTTGTAATGTACTGTTATCGGGCCACAGTAGTCAACTCCCGTGTTAATGAATGGTCTCGCTGGGGTCACACGTGTAGGTGGCAAGTTTCCCATGACCTGGTTTAATAGTGCTGGTTTGGCTCTGGTACAGATTATACAGCGGTGAACTGTCGCTCGAGCCGAGATCTTCCCTTTTAGTGGCCAGAAGCGCTGTCGCATGATTCCCAGCAACGTTTGAGCGCCGCAATGTATATGTATCATTTCAAATATTAATTTTGAAATTGGGTCGTTATATGGAAGTAGAAGTTGGTGCTTCGAATCAAATGACAATGACGAAGCTTCCAGACGACCACCCACGCGCATGAGACCAAAGTCGTCCAAAAATGGTGAGAGGTTGCGTAGGGTATTGGTTCCTTGCAGTTCTTGGTACTTCTCCAGCTGCTGGATTTCTTCGCTAAAGTCTGATCTGGCACCTGTTTGATGATAGCTTTCAAGGCAGCTTCTAGCTCGATTGTTGTAAGAGGTTCTTGGACCTGTCGGACGTTCTTGTTGCACCTGCTCCGGGCAATGAATCGTAATATGTACGCCATGACTCGTTGTAGGCGGCTGAACGAGTTTTTGTGCTTGATTTCGTACACGACGTTTGCTTGTGTAACGGAGGTGACGAGGGCTTCAGGTGCTTTTCTTTTTCTCTGAAGGTTTGTTGGAATTGCGAGATGTGGATTGTATGTGACTGGCCACATTGCTTCTGTTCCATGTAAAAACAGGGGACCACAGAACCACAGCGTGCATTCTTTAAGGGCTGCTGGTGAACTCCCGCGAGATAGTATGTCAGCAGGATTACACTTTGAGCTAACGTGACGCCATTGATTTGCTTGGGTCATGTCCTGTATGATTCCAACCCGATTGGCCACAAATGTGTTGAATGCTGTGGACGATGAGTTTATCCAGGCCAACACGATTTCTGAGTCAGTCCAAAACCAAATTGGACATGTTAATTGAAGATCGGTTTTGATCCTTGTCGCTAACTGGGCGCCAAGAACTGCTGCGCAGAGCTCCAATCGAGGTATGGTTTGTTTCTTGAGCGGAGCCGCTCGAGATTTTGCACAGAGCAGACGTGTCATGATAGTTTCGTCTTTAAATGTTGCTCGGATGTAAGCTGCTGCGCCGTATGCCTTCTCTGATGCATCTGTGAAGATATGTAGTTGCATTGAGTCGGGCATCTTTCCTTTGGAGATATGTCTTGATACCCTCAGGGTTTTTAGCGTATTTAAGTCTGTTCGGAATGTTGTCCATTTGGTATGTAGAGACTCTGGTAACGACTGGTCCCAGTCGAACTTTAACTCCCACAACTCTTGGATGAAGATTTTGGCTGTTACTATTACCGGGGACAGTATTCCCAAGGGATCGAACAGCTTAGCAAGATCTGATGTGACCGTGCGCTTGGTGATTCGTCTGACAGTGTCAATGTTGACCTTTACACAAAAAGTGTCATCTTTTGCCAGCCATGTGAGTCCCAGTGTTTTGATGGAGTCAGCCTTTGAACTCTCGAAGTCTAAGTTTACTTCTTGATCTCCCTGAGGAATGTCGTTCAGCAGTTTTGGGTTATTAGCACACCACTTGCGCAAGTTGAACCCATTTTCCTTCATAACTCTTATGAGTTGTTGCTGCAGATGTATTGCTGTCACTAGGTTGTCGGCACCACCCAGGCCGTCATCGACGTAAAAATTCTCTTGAAGAAATTGCGCGGCGAGCGGGTAGCGTATTGCGTTCTCTGTGGCTACCCGTTGCAGGCATTTCGTTGCCAAATATGGAGCGGCTCTTGTCCCATATGTGACCGTGTTCAGTTGATAATAGGTTATCGGCTTTGTCGTATCCTTTCTCCAAATTATTAGCTGAAACCGCCGGTCTTCAGGTGAAATTAGGATCTGTATGTACATTTTTTCGACATCAGTCGTAAATACATATCTCGGTAGCCTGAACCGTAGTAATATCGAAAACAGCTCACTTTGTACAGTCGGTCCTGTGTACATCAGATCATTCAGTGAGTGCGATGTTGAAGTCTTCGCTGATGCGTCGAACACCACCCGTAGCTTTGTGGTTGAGCTCTCAGGCCGTTGTACGCAATGATGCGGGATGAAATAGTTCGGTGAGCGAATGGCGTCTGCCGATATTTTTGTCATATGTTCAAGGTCTTCATACTCTTCCATGAACTTGACGTATTGTGCTTTTAGTTCTGGATTTTTTCCTAATCGACGCACCAGGGAGAAGAACCTGTTGATTGCAATCCCGTGGGAGTCCCCTAATGCATCTGGAGCTTGATGGAAGGGTATTCGGACCATAAACCGATTGTGCTGGTCCTTGATAGTGAGTTGATCGAAATGACTTTCGCACTGTTTCTCCTCGATTGAAAGGGGCTTGGTTGTTGTTTTGATTTTCTCTAACTCCCAAAGTCGGGAGATTGAGGCATCAAGAGACTCATCGGTGGTGCAGATTCCACACGTCAGATTTCTGGCCTGTTTATCTTGAATTTTTCCTGACACGATCCATCCAAACACAGTGTTCTGCATTGTTGGTAGCTGATTGCCTATTTTTATTTGGCCAATTGACAGCAGGTCGTGGTAGTGTTCTGCGCCCAGTAAAATGTCGATCTTGTCTGGACGGTTGAAAGCTGGGTCGGCCAGTGTTAGGTTCTTTGGAAGTGACCAGCTTTCGGTGTTGATGAACTGCGATGGCTGTGGAGACAAGATCCGTGGTAGCACAAACGCTTCAACTCGAGATGAGTAATTGTTGATGCGTGATTTCAGGGCCACATTCACCCGATATTTTGTTTTGGTGTTGGTGGCGCCTATCCCGTTGATGTTTATTTTTGAGTTCTGCATGGATATGCCCAGTCGTCTTACCAAGCGTTCCGTTATGAAGTTCACCTGTGAACCCGAGTCAAGCAGAGCCCGACATTCAACTTCAGTATCGTTTGTTTTTATTGTAACTACTGCTGTGCTTAGTAGAACGTAGGAACTGATTTGCTGTTCGTTTGCAGCCGCTAATGACGTGACGTCTTGGTTGTCTGCTGGCTGAGTATCTGCAACGGCTGACGTCGTAGCAGCTGATGACGCCGTACTAGTGACTTTTCCGATTGTGGATTCTTGCTTCTGCTCTAGATGTAGCAACGTATTATGTTTTTTGTTGCATTTCAGGCAGCTGCGTGATGTGCATTGTTTCGACGAATGTCCCGACTTTAGACAATTCACACATAACCGTTGTTTTTCCGTGAAGTTCAGCCGTTCGGGTGGTGTCATTTCTCGAAAGCCTTGACACTGGAATAAGGCATGCGTGCCATTTTTGCATATAATGCAGGTGGTATTTCCTTGATTTGTAGATGACGCTGCTGCATATGACTTAACTGCAGGTTTTCCCTTTTGCCCCATTGCTTCTATTGATTGAAACCTGGTCTCAAGGAATCGTAGAAATTGATCCAACCGTTGTAACTCCTTTGGGTTGGCTATCGACCTTTCATAATCGTTGTGAATGCTTCGATCTAGTTTTTTCAGCAGCAGGTGGAGTAGCATTGGACTCCAAGACGATGTGTCGACTCCCACGTTATTCAGTGCATGTACGCATTCTTGTGTGACGTCATGCATCTGCTTAATAGACTCGGCTGAGGATCCGCATGGTGGCTGATCAATGAGTTGCTGGACTTGCGACGCGACCAGTACTCGTTTGTTGTTGTACCGATCTTGAAGTGATTTCCACGCAGTGTCATAGTTTTCGGCTGTAGCCGAAAGGTGACTGATGAGATTTTCAGGTTCACCTGTGACATTAGACTTTAGATACCACATTTTTTGCACTGTGGGAATGCGCTGGTTGTGTACCAGTTGTGCAAACAGGTCGAAGAATGCTGGCCATTTGAGGTAATCCCCATCGAATTTTGGGATTGTTATTTTCGGTAGCGGCAAAACATTGGTTTGTGCAAATGCAACTTCTTCTGTTGTGGACGATGGTGGTGTTTTGAAGTTCTGTACCACCATGCCCTCCAAAGTAGTGTAGGACTCATATCGTATCCTACTCCCTCTGGATCGCTGCTGTTTTCCCATATTGAGAAATGCAGTTCTTGTATCTGATCCCACAGTTTTTCCTTCAGTTTCATGTTTGATGCTGTCGGATCAGTGGAGAGTACCCGCTTTAGAGACGCTATCATTACGTTTTGTCTTCTAATTGCTGATGTAGTTGCTGCTACCCCAGCAGTCTGCGAGGTTGGCGGTGGGGTTTCAATCACCTTCTGTTGTACTGGTGCTTGCGGCGCGCCAGTGGTTGCTTGCAACATTGCTGCTTCAAAGATTTCTTTGTACTTCTCGGTGACTGTAGCTATTTTTTCGTAAAAGCCGCTGGTGAAGTACTCGTGGTCCTTTGCTGGCATCTCAAGACAACGTATCCTGGTGTCATTAGTCTCGAATTCCGACCAAGCAACATCCAGCCTCATCAGGCGTTCCTTATAGTACTCATGACTTTTCCTGGAGGCGGGATCCTTTTTGAAATTCCTGACGATTGATTCTATCACATCTCCCGCCTGGCGTTGTAGTTTGGTCAATGCTTCCAATGCCTCCATGTTTCCTTTTTCTTCTGCCATTGAGCTTAGTGGCGTTGTTTCAGCCTTTCAAAAGGGAATTGGATATGACCTTTGAATATGGTTATGTTACGTGTGGTGTCCTGCTTGTGGGACTGTAAATTTCAAACTTCAATGTTTTGAGCTTGATGAATGGACTGAATGATGTCCTGGCTTGTGGAACTGTTGTCCTGGGTAATGGTGCAGAATCGTACCGGTGTATGAACAGCTGTCCTGTTGTGTTGTTCGATGTCCTAATGTGTGGACTGTCGAGTGGACAAATGTCCTGTTGTGTAGCTCGATGTCACAATGTGTGGACTGTCGAGTGGACAGATGTCCTGTTGTGTTGTTCGATGTCCTAATGTGTGGACTGTCGAGTGGACAAATGTCCTGTTGTGTAGCTCGATGTCCCAATGTGTGGACTGTCGAGTGGACAGATGTCCTGTTGTTGGTTTGCCAATATGAAGCAAACCCAAAACCAATACTTTGATCCTGTCGCAGGATCAAAATCTTGAGCGTTGCGTGTTTTGTTCTAGGGGTCACCAAATGTTTATTGTTGGACTGTTTTGTCCTTCAATAGATTTGTTTTTGTTGTGTTCTTATCAAGGCAGTATCACCAAGATAAGTTTTGTTCTGACTCAAGCACTTGAACTTGGTTAGAAACGGAGAGTGAAAAGAAGCGTACACAATGAGGGTTTGTGAGATTCTAATAATTCTTTATTGATAAGTTTGTTCTTAAATACTAAATTATTGCTAAGTTGGATTTTACGATACATTGATTTTCTTATTCTACAATTTCTTTCTCGAGTGTTCTCTTTAAAAATTGAATCACTGCTTAGAAGTGTAAGTATGTAAATTACTGTTTTGTTTATTTAATACATTTGGGTCATTTAAATGGAATTAAACATTGAGTTTAGAATTAACGAAAGTGTGCTACAGTAATGTTGCATCATTGATATTTGAATTTCCAACGAACAAAGAAACATTGCCACAACAATGTTGCAACACTGCTGTGCACTTAAAATCAACTAGGTCGTTGAACTCGTAGCAGCAGAGTTAACGTCTAAATGTTTTTGTGTGTGACTGTGTCAACCTAAATAATTTGTGTTTGATTTGTTAATTTGTATAGTGTATTGACACATTCTTTGGCGTAGTGGAGATTGTTACAATTAAAGTAATGACCTACAATTGTTTTTTATGGATTAACAAATCCCAAATGCAATTGAGTCAGCATAACGATTCCGATTGATTTCTGTGTGTCATATTTACAATTCTTGTGATTAAGTGGCGTTGTGTGTGGTATGCCAGTGTGTTACGATAAGTGAACGACACACACACATGGGTATTCAGTATGGCAAAGTTAAAAAGAGAATAATAATAGTTCTGAACTGTGAATGTTTGAACACCATACTCAAATGAAGTTATATCTAGCGAATTCAAGAACCTTCTAGTCGTTGTTGTTGTTACTTATCTTTGTAGAATCATCTCGAATGGTGGAGAATTATCTTAACTGAGGCGAATTCATGCTACTGGTTTAGCGAGCTGGTACGTTGTTTCAATGCATACTTTCAGGCGCAGCACTAACCGCCTGTTATTTACCGAATGTTAGTAGAGTCATTAAGAGCAAGCAAAAGCTTTTACTTATTCGTAACAATATGTTACTAATTCCACTGCCGGCGTTACGGCGCCGCCACATGTTTGCTTGGCACATCATCTTTGATCGGTATATTGGCATAGAACGTAGAAGTTTATGGATATCGCAAATGACAAGAGCAGTTATTCGATTTTTTTTGAAGTTTTGAGTAATGCAGTATGTGAACATAGAGTACAAAAGAGAACAAAGGGGCTTGTTTATTGACTCTTCGTACTAAGTACTAATAAAATTACGTCTTGATGAAATTAATCTTGGATAGTGTTAATTACATAGAGCATCAATGGAAAGTATGTGCGGACTTGAAGTTCATTGCATTGCTTACCGGCTTACAGATGATTTCAAAATTTTGCTCGAGGATATGTATAAATTTTTTTTGGAGAAAACCTTGATGACTTTTATGTGATACTCAGAATTAAAAACAAAAAGTAGTAAACAAAAGATTAGTTATTTTTTATCATTGCATTCTCGCGAATACCGTTCATATATGAACAGTAGCAAAGTAATGAGCGCTCATAAATGTGGTGGACGCAGCATTACTGTTCTTGTTCATTTGTGATAGCTACTTCGTTCACAGTTACAAAATTCCACTTTTTTATTGATGTGTGTTATACCGTGGGCTACCTGTTACGACTGATTATTTTACAGGGAATACCACGCACATTTACTTCTGTCTTTACTGAAATATTTGGACATGACTATAAGTCAGTGATGGCCACACTAACACTAGGAAAGTACATTTGTGTCCTTGCAATAATAAATAATAATAACTGCGCTGCGCATAAATGCCAAACAGCAACTGAATTCATTTCAATAAACACGTTGTTTTGTAGTTGCTGCAATTAAATGAGCATGAACGTGTGGGAGCAGAGCCTCAGCAGCATTTTTCGTTTCCTACCACATGTGGTATGTTTTTCAATTTTTGGCCATCACTGCTATAAGTACATGTATTAATTTAATTCGTCATTATCAACATGTAAATTCCAATACAAATCTGCAACATTGAATTTTGTTTTTTCCCACTGAACCAACTTTAGAGAAGGGCGGCAACCTGGTAAAACCGTTCTCCATGCTCATTTGACTCCGTAGGAACTTGCCTCCCAAAATGATCCTTATGCTAGTGAAGAGAATATATTTCTAAAAACATGCCAACACCTACTATATATCTTCGAATGATGCAAGTATAGCGTTAATATGTATTTGGCAATCCTCCGAACGGTTAGCTCCCAAACAATTGTGAATCACAGCCTTCACGGAATTCCAGGCAATTTTTACTTCATTGCCTGAATTTGTTATCAAATTCATTGTTTTTCATAAATTTTCTAATATCTGGTCTATTGAGAACACCTGAAATCAAAATTATATTTTGTTAATCTTATTTGATATTTATTTAATACATAACTTATCTTTCTTATTCGTCGCCTTACTCAGTCTTGGCAATATCTGTTGCAAACATTTTAAGGCATCGCCGTCTCGATTTGACTTCTTGATGAAATTTTTAACAATGCCCAGGTTGATATGACGGGGGTGCAATAATATTTTCTCAATTGGTACAAGAGGAATGTTAATGACATTTTCATGTTGTAATTTGATCTCCGTTCAGAGCATCCAATCTCGTTTCTGATACTGGTTCCTTTTGTACCGAGTGTCCCAACGACAAATAAAGCACATGTGTTTTGTGTATCCCGTCTGTAAGCCGGTAAGCAATGCAATGATCTTCAAGTCCGCACATATTTTCTATTGATGCTCTATGTAATTAACACTATCTGTTGGAAAGCCAAACAGGCCCAGCTAGTGACTTCCACGGGGATTTTGAATAAAATACACCTTGTTTCATAAAAAATTGAATTTATTTCACAAAGCGTATTAATATTAAAATTCCTAATCAAATACAGAAATAAATTAGGAATTAAAAAGGTTATAAAAATATATAATATAAAGTGGAACCTACTTTTTGGTATGGAAACCACTAGAACTTTTAAAGATACTTTAATTATGCGCATTTTTATCTTTCCTTAGCACCGCGTATGAGCCAACTTGTAAGTAGTAAATGGCGAATACGCGGGGACTCTACTTGGCATTTGTTAAAGATTCGTTAAGTATTTTATAGTTAGTTGACAAGTGAAAAATTTCATAAATATTCAAGTATTGCCAGATCGTCACAAAAAATCAAGGGGATTTTGGTGGTGGCGCTAACATTCCCCCCGCAGTATGGCAAGAAGCTTCTTGGCCGTCAGACTCTTGTTGAGGAGCTACATCCAAAATCGCCAGCTTCGTTACAGGCCGCTGCAGTATACCATGTTGTGTAATAACTGATGCACTTCGGACCTGTCCATCACTTGCCAATCTCGTTTCTAGTACTTTATCTCGTAGCCAGACATGTCGTGGAAGAGAGGGGTCAACAATGATCACTAAGTCCCCCTAACATAAAGATTTTGTTCGATGATGCCATTTCCAATCACTTATAAATGATAATTCCAAAATTTCTGTGATTCGGAAGGCTACAAACTGATGGTACTTTCGGTGGTCGGAATTTGTCCAACTTAAAAACATCTTAGAGTCAGACCAATATTTTTTGCAAATTGTAGTATCGCGATTTTCTATTATATGTTTTGCATAACGAGCACCGATCAAGGCTGCTATTAGTTCAAGGCGTGGAACAGATGTTATCTTCATTGGTGCTACTCGGGTTTTTGATCCAACTAATGAACAAAGGATGACATCGTATTTCTTCGTCCTGAAGTAGCACACTACGGCATACCCATCCTTACTGGCGTCCACAAAAGTATGCAGCTGCACTTCAACAATACTATAATTTTGAAAATTTTTCAAAAGACAACGAGGAACTTTTATTTTTTGTATGTAATATCTAGACCCGTTGGGCCCATTTTGTTTCTAATTCAGGGGGAATTTTTTCTTCCCAGTAAATTTTCGATCGCCAAACATCTTGCATAAGTAGCTTAACATACATTTTAATATACCCGACTAAACCAAGATGATCGTGAATTATCATAACCAATCTGAGCATATCTCGTTTAGTTGGCGTTTTTATACATGAAAATATATCGCTCTCCATTAGCGACTAAGACAATTTAAAAGTAATTACATCCTCCGGATGCTCCCAAAGTATACCCAGAACCTTTTCTATGTGTTTCGGGTCACTTAAATTCAGACATTTAAACGCATTTGAATCTGTTGATGGGAGAGAAGTCATTACCTTGTTGTCATTTGAAATCCAATTCCGTATATTGAAGACTCCTTGGCGATGTATATATGAATCATCTGCTATTAGCTTTATTGCCTCCTGCGGAGTATCGACAGAATCAAGGAGATCATCTACATAATGATTTTCCGTTGCGACAAAAAATTTGTCTTTAAATTTATGAGCATTTGTTGTAGAACAATCCCAAACATGAAAGTTAAAGTGCTTAAATTTGTTTTGGTTTTCAGCAACAGCACCATACACCAACCATACAAGTCTAGTGCACACTGCAACTGGTTCATGTGGAGACCCCTCACGGATATTACTATATATTCCCAAATCGAAATGGTTCAATCCAATTAAAATTTTAGGCTCCGCATCGGAATAATTTTCAATTGGAAGATTTCGCAAGTGACGATATATGGTAAATTTATAGAATTTACAGTGCAAACATTTATTGCCACACGCCTTTTATTTCCACCTGAAATTTCAATTGTTAATTTTTGTGAACTTTTTTTATTTCGTTCAATACCTCCAGTCCACCGTAGGCACAGGGGATTAGGAACTCCACTCACTTCTAATTCATCCGCTAATGTTTCATCCATTAGGCTGGTAGACGACCCTTCGTCGATGAAGGCAAATGTATTAAAATTCTTATTTTTGCCATATACCGTCACGGGAATTATCTTAAATAAAATGTCTTTAATTTTTGCACTATGCGAGTTATTTACCACGACTTCTTCTTCACTGTGCACGCTGTTTACATTTGTATTTGGCATTTCGTTTTCTTCACTCACAGGTTGCGAATTTCTATGTAATGAAGGGTGGTGAAAGAATTCGCATCCCTCTCTACCGCACTTCTTCTTTCTTTTACAATCATCGCTATGTTTACACAAACAAAACTTACAGAGTTTGTGTTTTCTCACCACATTCCATTTGTCCCCACGATCGAGTGAGAGATATGTTTGGCAACCGGCTACTGACTTGCAGTGATATTATTAGATACCACACATCTACGTTCATCGTTATGTGTATGAATGTAATCTCTTCTATATGTTGTTGTTTTTCTATCTTTGTTATCCGTTAATATTTTGTCTTTGTTATTTGTTGATGTTTTTGTACAGTGATGGTCAACTGTTATACTACTTGCAGTGATGCCTATGTTAAATATCCATTTGTCAAATTCGGACAGATTGGGTTTTTTGTTTTGTTCAATCAGCTGCATTTTTTTTGATAGGCCGGTGGAAGTTTTTGTAGAAATTCAAGAATTATTTAATTCGTCTATTAAATTGCTTGCGTTTATTGTGGAAATTAGGTTACGAACATCAATAGAAAAGGAGGCGAGTGTTTTTAAATTATTTTCATATATTTTCGGTGATAATTTTATTTTATTTTTTATGCAATTTATTATGTTTTCAGGTTGGCCATGTAACATGCGTAGTATCTCCATGATACCCGGAACATTTGAAGGATGGATTAACATATGATGCACAGTATGTAAGGCTTCTCCTTTTAAAGCCTTTTGGAGACGGATAAGGTTTTCCATATCGGTGAAGTCACAAGCAGTATTGGACCATTCGTAAGTGGGGGAGAAAATTGGCCATTCTTCTGGTAGGCCAGAAAATATCGGCAATTCTTTTGGGAGAGATTGTCGGGCATTTATTTGAGTTTGTTGTGGCGCAACATATGATGACGGGCATGTGGTCGCATTTGCGACATTATTTGTATAATTTGTTGTAGATGACATTGGATGCCACGGTATAAATTGTTGTGGCGCAGAATTAAATAAATTTTGTTGATGAAAATTATTTTGGTCGAAAGTTATTTCACTGTTTACAGGTAATGATGGAAGTATCGCATCATGAGGGTAATTTGGAGCGTTTGCTGGTGTAGGCTGCATTCGTGGCTGAGACCCACCGCTAGTGGCGTTGGTCGTAGTGCAATTTGGTACTGCAGATGTTGTCAGCGACGAACTTATGGCAGCCGTAGTAGACGTTGGTGGACAAAATTGTACCCGATTTTGCAACGTTGTTGATTCATTTGGCAAATAAGTTGTCTGTAGGTTAAGGGTGTTGTTTTGATTATTGGTCAATGATTGTTGACGTAAATAAGGGTTAGGTTCTGACACCACTAAGCAATTGTGTATAGACTGCGACTTTATAGACGAACTGTCAGAGAGAGCTTCGGCTTCCTCAAGAAGCTGGTACTTTTTATCCAAGTAAGATTTGTTCAGTTCGCGTTCTTCTTCTAGCCTTTTAAGTTGCAATTGAATTCTTCGTGTTTGAGAAGAATGGGAACGACTTGAGCAACGGCTAGCAAGACTTGAAGTGGGGGAAGTTGGTCTCACTGTTGAGCACTGAGTACATTTATAGTTTATGTCTTCTGTGACACTAACGCAACTTTGGTGAAATTTTCTTTGGCACTCGATGCAAATTATCATATTTTTGTCAGAGGGATTGGGACATAGTGAACAATTGTGATAATTTTGTTCATTTTGTTGTTGACCCTCTGAATTTGATATCTCCATTTTGTACTTACTGCGAGATTGGCAAGGTTGTTGATGACGCTGTAGGTGACCCAGGAAGAGACGAAGTAGACAGCAAAAAGAATTTTAAAATGTTGGAAAGGCAAACAGGCCCAGCTAGTGACTTCCACGGGGATTTTGAATAAAATACACCTTGTTTCATAAAAAATTGAATTTATTTCACAAAGCGTATTAATATTAAAATTCCTAATCAAATACAGAAATAAATTAGGAATTAAAAAGGTTATAAAAATATATAATATAAAGTGGAACCTACTTTTTGGTATGGAATCCACTAGAACTTTTAAAGACACTTTAATTATGCGAATTTTTATCTTTCCTTAGCACCGCGTATGAGCCAACTTGTAAGTATTAAATGGCGAATACGCGGGGACGCTACTTGGCATTTGTTAAAGATTCGTTAAGTATTTTATAGTTAGTTGACAAGAAAAATTTCATAAATATTCAAGTATTGCCAGATCGTCACAAAAAATCAAAGGGATTTTTGGTGGTGGCGCTAACACCATCCAAGATTAATTTCATCGAGACGTAATTTTTTTAGTACTTAGTACGAAGAGTCAATAAACAAGCCCCTTTGTTCTCTTTTGTACTCTATGTTCACATACTGCATTACTTAAAACTTCAAAAAAATCGAATAACTGCTCTTGTCATTTTCGATATCCATAAACTACTACGTTCTATGCCAATATACCGATCGAAGATGATGTGCCAAGCAAACATGTGGCGGCGCCGTAACGTCGGCAGTGGAATTAGTAACACACTGTTACGAATAAGTAAAAGCTTTTGCTTGATCTTAATGACTACTAACATTCCGTAAATAACAGGCGGTTAGTGCTGCGCCTGAAAGTATGCATTGTAACAACGTACCAGCTCGCTAAACCAGTAGCATGAATTCGCCTCAGTTAAGATAATTCTCCACCTTTCGAGATGATTCTACAAAGATAAGTAACAACAACAACGACTAGAAGGTTCTTGAATTCGCTAGATATAACTTCATTTGAGTATGGTGAGTTGGTATAAATAGCGGAGGTCTTTGAAATGGAGAGTTCAGTTTGTGATTAACCGCCGTAAAGTAAGCAATGCGATTTGATAGTAAACTATAAGACTTATTAAAGTGGTGTAAATAAAGTAAACTGTTGTACTATATAAGTAAAATAAAAGGAAGTTAGTGATATTGGGAATAAAACAACGCAAAAAGGACGAATAAGGAAATTCGTAACAATTTGGTACCACCTCGTATGTTGAATACAATAACAACCCATATGGACCATCTGCTATAATGCATCATCGTAAACGTCAACACAGGGTTGGTGGTTTTGGTAAACAAACCCTGATAGTTATGTACATGCGTAACAGAATATTTCCATACAACAAAGAACATTCGAGATTTGTAGCCAAGCAAATCTATGTGGGCGTGTGTGTGACGAGAATTTCTGGCTGCGTCATTTTCGAACCGCCATTGTTCTGTCACTTGGCAAACAACCCTGCCGTGAAGAAGAACATAATCTAAACGAAAGTATCAAAGTTAACAGCGTAATAAGCAAAAATTACATCAGACATTTTTGTACAATATTGGCAAACGAAAATTGCAAAAATTATTGAATTTCCTCACAACATTTGTGGAATTTCTGGCACACATTCCTTCACTCAGGGGATGTCCCCTATAAATGCAGTGCATTGCATTGGACTTAGGAAAATGGGATAGGGGTAGGGGGAAAGAGAGAGAAGTACTTGTTAATATTTGACTTAAACTTTCTGATGTTGTAAGAAGTGGGGAATACACTTGCCGGAAGCTTATTCCACATACGGACTGTTCGGCTGAAGAACGAATTGTTTCTATAATGCGCAGTTCGATCCAACGGCCAGGAAACTGAAAAGTGATGAGTTCCACTTGAAAACCGCGTCGTACGGTTAAATACCCTATCTTCGGGAATGAGGCCATGTAACTCGGCGGAACACTTTCCATGGAAATACCTATAAAATACCGAGAAACAGCTAACATCTCGTCGATGCTCCAAGGAGGCAACAGTGCTGGATACACTACTGTCGCCTATCAGCTTCAACGCTCTCTTTTGCACGCGGTCTAGAAGCTCCAAGGTGGACGCTGGAGCCCCAGCCCAAATATGAGAGTTGAATTCCATTTTCGGCCGAATATACGTGGTGTAGATATTGAGGAGATCGGGTGGGGTGAAAAATCTTGTACACCGCTTTAAAAAGCCCAGGCATTTAAATGCTTCTTTCGACACGTTTAAAATGTGCTCATTCCAACGAATGTCACATTTTTTTGTTTGTTTGTTTGTTTATTTATTTGCTTATCCTATACAACAAGATTTCAATCTTATAATTATAGTATAGGAATTAAATGTGGAAGTACAATTAAATGGAGAATTGATTAATAAAATTTAGAAAATTAAGAGTAAATAAAACATTGACATTAGAACATTGAACCTTGAACATTACCAAAACCAAAATTCAGAGAGTAAGTTAAATGAAAAAGAATAAAAATAAAAACACAAATTAAAAAAAAAATAAATAAAAATAAATAGCAATAGTAATAAATAAAATTTAAGTCAAAATAATAGAAAAACAAAATAATAATAAAAATAAGAAAATAACAAAATAAAATTAGAGGAAATAAAGACATTGATATTATTAGTGGTACATGTAATTATTGAATTCTTGCATAATAATCCATTAATAGTGCTTTAAATTGTTAAGCGTTGCTGGTTGTTTGAAACGAGTGCGGTAAAGTATTCCAGAGAGGCAAGACATTAGTAAAGAATTGTCTTTCTGATATTAATGATCTGTATTTGAATGTTATCAGCATGTTACCTCTGTTTGACCTTGCAAAACTAAGACGACGGTAAAGATAAGAGGGTTGTCTTAAATGTATAATTTTATGCAGAAACAAGAGAGATTTTAGTTTAAAAAGGTTGTCAATGGAGATACCATACAGTTGCAGAGAGAAATAGGAGATATGATCATATTTACCTATGCCATAGACATAACGACAAATATTGTTCAAGACTAAATTAAGCTTTGGTGTGCTAACCGAGTCACAATTTGAAAAAACTTCACAAGCATAGAACAGAGACGGCATAAGATATGCTTTAGCAAGCAAAATTCTAATATTCAACGGTGTGTAAGGTTGCGTTGACCACAACGTCCGCAGTTTATCATATGTTGTGCCAACAATGTTGTCAATATGAGTTTTCCAAGATAATATGTTATCGAAAATAACACCAAGATTCCTAACAGAAGAAACAATTTGAATTTTTTGCCTATTGAACATTATATTAACACTAGATTCAGTGATTTTCGTAAACCTATCGTGAATCAAAAGACACTTTGATTTTTGGGGATTCAAAGAAAGACCATATGCACAAGCCCACAAATATACAGATTCAAGGTCAGAATTTATCCTACACACAGCTTCGTCAAGCTTATCGATGAGATATGCGAATAAGATATGCGCGACGGAAGATCATTTATGTACATTGTGAATAATAAAGGCCCTAGTATCGATCCTTGTGGAACCCCTCTAATCAAACAAAGTGGTTTCGATACGGAGTTGTTTGTATAGACGGATTGACTTCTTTCTTTAAGGTACGACTGCACTAACTTGATCGAGGTTTTGGAAAATTTGAAGAACTGGCGGAACTTTAAGCACAGAAACGGTGTCAAATGCCTTAGAATGGTCAAGGAGTACAAGGATATTCACATCCTTATGGTCTAAGTTGCGTCTTAGGTCTTCAGCTATCTTCATGCCCAGAACATCAAGAGCTTCCGACTCACCAACATCTAAACCACCCATTGAAATCATTGGCAGGGTCGTGTCACCAGTGTGCTTGTGCGATATTCTGCAACATTGTGTTTTGCATGCATTAAATTCGACTCGGGTTTCCCTGCCCCACTCACTAATCAGATACAAGTCATGATTAGGCATGTCATTCATTGTTCGTCTCTTTCCTTGCACTATGGAAAGATTGGGTCGACAATCGAACGAATATGAGTGACATTAATTACTATCATCAGCGAAGGAATAGATGGGATTGGTAGTCCGATCCAGAAGGTCGTTGATGAAAATAAGAAAAAGAGAGGGAGAAAGCACAGAGCCTTGAGGTACTCCCGCATTAATTGTATACCCATCGGAAGAGATACCGTCTATCACAACTCGTATGGAACGGTCTCTGAGAAAACTCGAAATAAATCGAGAAAAGTTTCTAACTAAACCAAAAGCATTAACCTTTGATATGAGTGCCTGGTGTTAAACTCTATCAAATGCTTTAGAAATATCTAAGGCCACTATTTTGCTCTCACCCAGTCTATGCACGGACCGATTCCACTGTTCCGTGAGGAACGCCATCAGGTCGCCAGTTGAACGGTTTCTGCGAAACCCATACCGACGATCACTGAGTAGACTGTTAACTTCCAGGTAACTCACCAAATGGTAATTTACCATGGTCTCCATCACCTTTGAGAGCGTAGAACATATCGCAATTGGCCGGTAGTTATCGGGATTAGTAGCCTCTCCATTTTTGGGGATCGGCTGGACATTTGCAACCTTCCAACGAGTAGGGAAAATACATGTACGGTATGACAGGCTGAAAAGGTTGCGCAGTGGACGAGCAGGCGTCGAAGAACATTTGCTCAAAACTAGTGCCGGAATTCCATCCGGACCCGGAGACTTTCCTTCGTTGAGCTCCTTAAGGACCTTTTTAACTCCTCGCGTACGAAAAAATATCTCAGGCATGGAGCTAGATATATTTGCGATGACGGGGAGTGGTTGAGAGGTTATCGGCAGGGAGGAGTTTTCTGCAAATATTTCGGCAAAAAGGTTAGCTTTATCAACCGGGTTAGTATAAATTATGTCATTTTTAATTAAGGTTGGGATAGATGAAGAACTTTTATTGTTCTTAATTCTCTGGACAAATGACCAAAAGCTCTTACTTCCCCTGGGAAAAGAAAGAACTTCGGCGCGAAGACGCAGTTCATGCAAGAATTCTGCGCGTCGTAGTACCTTGGCACAATTTGATCTAGCTAACTCGCGCAGCATATCAGTAGTTGGATTTTTATTCAATTTCCAATTACTGAAAGCTTCCTCTTTGCATCTGACAGCTTCTTTGCATGCCTGGTTAAACCAACATTTATCCGAAGGTTCAATCGAAATTTTCTTTGATGGAATGAATATTTTCATTCCCGTTAAAATAATGTTTTCGTCTAGAAAACATAGTTTCCAGTTGAACTTCCTATAAAATTCGTTGAGCTCATCCCAACGAGCTTTTTCGTACATGAATATGGAACGCTTCATGCCCGGCGTTGAAGCGACGTGAAGGTCAGACTACGAAAATGAGGCAGAAACAAGGCAGTGATCCGAATTACAAAGAGGTGCAAGGATGTTAACTTCATACTTGTCAGGGTGTGAAGTTAAAAAAAAGTCAAGAGTGTTTGAAAATTGCCCTTCAACGCACGGGATGTGAGTTGGGGCATTTACCATTAGTACTAGCGAAAAACTCAACGTATTGACCCTCCGGAGTTGTACGGTTCGAATGGGTAAGCCAGGAATTATTGTGGATGTTAAAATCACCAGCAATGGCAATTTCACTAGCCGGACACTCCTCTAAAATTCTGGTTATTGAGTCAGAAAGGGCGTCGAAGCCATTAAGGGAAGCCTCCCTTTCTTGGTTGGGGCTTCTATAAAGGAAGCCGAAATGCGTCACGTGTTGATGAACCCGAAAGTTAAGCCAAAGGCAGGTAAATTCAGGATCTGTAAAGTCCAATTGTTGCATGAACTGAAACACAACATCGTCACGTACATATACCACAAGGCCTCTGTGTGAGAAAAAAATTTAATGAATGTGATAACCAGGAATGTGAAAAACTTGGGGGTCAGAATCTTCACAAACCTGGGTCTCAGAAAGAGCTAAAATATTTGGCCGATGAATTTGAACGTGAGCATATACTGCGAAAAAATTCGCCCTCAGCCCTCGTATGTTTGAAAAGTGTAAAGATAATTTACCCACCATCACAACATCAACAAGAAACAATCAAACAAAACAAAAGCTGCCCTAAACACAAACAGTAAGTACTAGTGTTGTTGTTGTTCCTTCAATGAGCAGTGTTATGCCTTGAACATTGAAGGGACAGACAACACAAGTAAGAACCGTTTATGCCGTACAGGAGAGCAGAGGGAGAGGGTAGGGGACTATACCAACACACTGATGGAGTGACGTATAGAGCGCTTCGTGTGATCAAACATGTTGCGTTGGGAACGGAGTGGTGTCGCGAGCATTTGGTGTCGATTATTGCTGTTGTTCTTATTGGTATATGTTATTCCACTTGTGTTTGGATCGTTTTGGTGGCGCGAGCTGATGGCGGTGTTTACTGCTGTTGTTGTTTTATTTGCTTGCACTTTGATATTGTAATGAAGTTTTGGTTTTGTATTAAGTTTTCACTATTTGGGTTGTGGTTATGAAATGTTTTAAATTTTTTTTTTCGATTCTGATTTTGTTCAAATTATTATGTACATATGTATATATTTATTAAACACGACCGATTTTAAAATTTGTGATTCGTGACTTAACGACGCGGACTGGATATTTTGGTTTAACATTAAACATTGAACGGGACGCGGAGCACAACCAAAAACACGTCTGTACGGGACGGCAGACCAGATGTATATCATAAGCCCAAATAGGAAATAAGCCCAAATAGGAAATTATGTTTGTGAATATAACCTCACATTTGGCCGGAGGGTTACTAAATTTTTTTTTCTATTCCAGTCCAGCAGTCACTTCGGCTGAAACATCGGCATTTGCGGCAAAGCGTTCCAATGGTCGCACCGTAAGCCTAGCCTTTGGAAAATAAGTCCAAAAGAGGAAATTAATATCCATTTACGTCAGTCATATTATCGGCGAACCTTGCGCGAGGCAGCCCAGTGGCAGCATTAAGGAAATCAAACTCAAAAATCCAGCGCTTTGGCAGAAAGGAGTCTAAAGCTCTTCTGTGGTACACGCGGGGGTTTCTTCAGCCTAACGGGTGGCTTAACCGTCGACCTAGACCACCTTCTGCCAACCCGAGGTCTTTTTGAGTCTCGAATAAGGCGTGAAAACGCTCATTGATTGCTTGCGCCCTGCTACGGGCTCCAACTCCACACCATCAACCATCAGCGGCACGCTTCAGTGGTCACACCAATGCCAGAGGCGGCTAGTCCTTGTAAACGTCAGCAGAAATATCCGCAGAATCGTCGTTCCCAAGCGTATAAACTAGTGATTATAATAGTGTCAAATCCATCTCCAGAGCCAACATTAGCGGCTTAATCTAAAGTCCAGTTACATCGATAACATCATCAGTAGTCTATCTTTAACATCCTCACCTGCACGACTAGGCATCTATAATCATCTGCAGCTCTAGCCAACCATTAATGGCATGTATCACCTGTAATTCTCATCAATTTGCAAAGATCTATAATCATCTGTAAGCTCAAAAGCAACTCATAGGCCCCCACAAGCGGGAGGTGTAAGGTAAGTCCCGGTCCAACTCTTATTTGACGTACGAGAACCGTGTACAGATAGTAAGGAGATTAAGACCAGTGTCATGGGTCAATAAATTAAGCTAAAAATAAAAATAACTCATGTTCTAATCAGATAAATTCATCATCGAATCGGCTTAGAGACAGTGTTAACGTCATTTAAAAGAAAATCTGTTCGGGCCAATGTAAAGTCAATTAAGAATTTAAGGCCAAGTTGAAAACCGGTTAAAATCATGTTTAGGTCATCTTAAAAGCCTTCTAAATACTTATACTTTAAAAGAACTAATAAATCTAGCCTGAGGCAAAGTCTTATTGAATACTGCAAATAGATAATAACGTAAATAAGTGAGTTATTTTCGAATTGGGCATGTTCATCGAAGTGTGTAATTAGTTGCCTGAGTGCCTATCGTGTGTTCTAGTAAGCCTGTTATCTGCCAAAACCGATGTTGCATAATTGGGCCAATTGGCGATGTTATGATAAAATAAATAAAAGTCTTTGAGTTGGTTATTAGTATGTTATTAACTTTATTACATTCGGTCAGAATCGCGACCGACCACTCGATTTGAATACCGTTACACCATTAAATTTTATTCTCTACTAAAAAGAATACGTACGAGGAAGGGTGGACGTGACAAACTCAAATAATCAAGTGTCGATGCAATTTGATATCGATACTTGAGTTGAAATATTTTATGACGGACAGCGAAACTATTACGATAAACGAAATATGACGCGGTCTTTAATATGACTTTAATAATTTATTGTGGAATTTGGAGTTCAATGAATTCCGCGCTATTTGATATTGAGCTTACACTTAGAGTGATAAGTGCAATCTGAAGTTTATAGTTTTGTTTAAAGCAATGGAACGTGTTATGAACGTAGTATGTAGTATGTATGCAGTGTCACGCTACACCTTCCCTCTTTTGGAAAAAAAAATAATATAATCTACAGATTTTTTTTTTTTTTTTTTGAATAAAGAAGTTATGTATAAAAGTTAATATTTATTTAATATAATTCGTATTTAATATTTTTGAATATAGGTGTATGAAAAAAAATATTTTTTTTTGTTTTATTAATGCTAGAGTAAAATGAACGAATTATGTGAAATTGAAATTATTAATAGTATATTAAAATTAACTACTGTAGGTAAATTTGAGTTCAAATGTTTATAATGATTATCCTAATTTTAATCTATTTTTGTGTACAGTTAATGTTTTCGAACCGTTTGTAATTTTGCAATTTCCTCTGTTATCCATTTCAATCACATGATAAGGACCCTTGAACACGCTGTCTAGTTTGTGACTAGCATCGTCATACAAATATACCTTATCATTTAGTTGAATTGATTGCCGTGAACAATTTTTATCGTATAGTTCTTTTGATTTTAGTTTTGCATGGTCTGTAAGTTTTATAGCGCGTTTGTGAGCTTCTTGAAGTCTAAATTTCAGCTCTTTATCATACGCTTCAAAGTTATAAATTGGTGATGTTTTCCCATTCATAAAGTTATAGGGCTGTGGCGTTTTCCCAAATACTAGCTCAAACGGAGCGTAACCGTGAACTGACGATGGTGTTGTATTGTAACAATATACGAAATACGTTAACCATTCGTCCCAATCCGATTTGTCAGGGGAAAGGTACGATCTTATGTACTCATTAAACGTTCTATGACTCCTTTCGACCATTCCTAACGTTTGGTGGTGATAAGGGGTTGAATTAATTTGGTTTATATTTAGAAGTTTACATATCTCCGCAAATGTTTGATTTTTATACTCAGTTCCTAAATCGGTGAGTATTTCCCTAATTGAGCCGTATATCAAAATACAATTGTCGACGATTGCTTATGCTATAGTTTTGGCTGACTTGTTTGTAACTGGAATTGCTATGAGATATTTTGTTAGTTCACACATGATTGTAACAGCGTATCCATTACCCAAAATTGATATTGGTAATGGACCCATTGTGTCAATTTGTATTCTGCCAAAAGGCTTTTGAGGTGTTTGAGTCATCACCATTGGTTCCTTGGGTTTTATGCCTGACTTGTTCAATTTGCATTGTTCGCAATTCTTCACAAATTTACGCACATCATAGGTTATGTTTTTCCACGTGTAATATTTTCTAATTTTTGTCAATAGTCGGCTAATTCCGGTATGTCCATCTAGGTTTGGATCATTGTGGAATTTAGTTAAAATTTCAGTTTTTTCATTTGGATCCGTTATAGTTTTAATTTTTGGCGTTAACGCAATTTTCATTTTTTTAATTACTCATTGCCTACTTCTTTAAAATTGTGTACACTTGTATATTTAAAAATGTCGTCATTTAGTGCAATTTTTAAGTTGCTCAATCCTAGCTTGTTGACTAATTTTTCAAGTCTAGGGAAGAATTTCTCTAGTAAAATTTTCCCTTGAACAACTAGGTCTTTGACATATACTTCTAGAAGTTTTATTTTCCCTTTCATAATGAGTAGTGTTTGCATGCTTTCATTTAATTTTAGGCAAGGTATCATTTTTATTTCCCTATGGGTTATCGTTTCATATATTTGTTGGTTAAATTCATTTGTTCTCACAGGTGAAGGGTTTATATTTTCGTTTTTATGGGATTTTGATCTTGTTTGTACTGCACAAATCTGTGCGTTATCTACATTAAGGCGTTTGATAAGCCCAAAATCAATACGCGATAATGCATCAGCGCCATAGTTGTCTTTACCTTTTATATATTCAATATCGAAATCGAATTCCTCGAGATCAAGACGCATACGAGTGAGTTTAGATGATGGATTCTTTAAAGCAAAAAGATATGTTAAGGGTTTGTGATCGCTTTTGATGAGGAATTTAGTACTATAGATGTATGGCATGAAAAATTTTACTGCCCAATGAATGGCAGTGAGTTCCTGTTCAATTACCGATTTGTTACTTTCGCCTTCCGTGAAAGTTTTTGAGGCAAATGAAACTGGAAGTTGTAAGCCATCGTATTCCTGACTTAGGACAGCGCCACATGCTATTTTACTGGCGTCTGTGGTTATACAAAATTTTCTGTTGAAATCCGGATATTTTAAAATTTTGGGACTCAAAAGGGAATTTTTTAGATAGTTAAATGCTATTTCACAATCTTCAGTCCAGTTGAATTGTGAATTTTTTCGTGTAAGCCTATTTAAAGGAATAGAATAAAGAGAAAAATTGGGTATGAATCTTCTGTAATAATTGACGAAAGCTACGAATCGTTTTGTTTCGTCTGCGTTTAATGGTTTTGGATAATTTATAATTTTTTAAAATTTCGATTTGTCTGGCAGTATACCTTTGTCGGTGCATTTATGCCCTAAAAAGGTCACTTCTGATGAAAAGAAAGTGCACTTATCTGGGTGTAATTTAAGATTAGTTTTTCTACATATTTCAAAAATTGATTTTAGGTTACTGATCATATGTTCTTCCGAACAACCTATTGCAATAAGATCATCCATGTATACGAACGCTTTACTTGGACTTAGACCTGAAAATGCTATTTGTTTCATGCGTTGGAAGGAGTTCGGAGCTATTTTGAGTCCAAATGGCAATCTTTTGAATCTAAATGATCCATTTACACTGGAAAATGAAGTTAAATCTCTGGATGAAGTATCTAGTTCTATTTGATGAAAGCCTGAAATAAGATCTAAACATGAAAAATATTTAGCCCGACCTAACTGGTCTAAAATATCATCAATACGAGGCAAAGGATATTTATCTGATGTTAGTTTTTTGTTCAACTGACGAAAGTCTATTACTAGTCTCCATTTTTTTTTCTGATGACCCTGGTAATGATTTTTTGGGCACAAGGAGTATAGGGCTATTGTATTCTGATGCCGAAGGTTCAATGATGTCGTCTTCAATCATTTTATTAATTTGTCTTTCTATTTCAGGTTTGTACACTTGTGGTAATCGATAATTTTTTATATAGACAGGTGTATCGTCTTTCAGCTTTAATTTCTGTTTGTAAGAATTGTTGCATGTAACTTTGTCTGTTTCAACAGCAAAAATGTCTGTATAATTTTTACACAAATTTAATAATTTGTCTCTAAATATCAAAGGACAATTACTTCCAAGTTTCTGTAAAATATTTTTATCTCTTTCATCACATTTTTCGATTGGATCTATCTGTAATATGGTGTATGCTTCTAAACTTTCACCCGCAACTTTGTAATCTTCTAGTAAAATATTATGATCCGTTGTGTTCAAAATTTTGACATATGTGAATTTTTTACATGCAATTGTATTTGATATAAATATTCCCGGGGCTATTTCTTGATTTGGGACTAAGAATTCTTCCTCATTGCAATTAACATTTATCTTTCTGATAACTTCAGATCTTGCTGGTAAAGATATTGCATTTAATTTTGGAGCATCGAAGATTTCGATAATTTCATATGAATTTGAAAAAACTGGTCTAATGACAAATGAAGTTTTGAATGCATTATAATCTAAAACACAATTAAACTTATTGATGAAATCCAATCCTAGGATACCATCACAAGGTATAGGAAAATTATCTTCAACCACCTGTAGGTTATGTTTTAGTTTAAAATTTCGGAAAAAGAATGTGTTCTCAATGTATCCCAAAGTTGCTATTGTGCCTTCCCCAATACCTGATAATTTATAAGTAAAATCTGTATTCAGTGTTATATTGTTATTAAATTTTCGTTTTATTATACATATATCGGACCCAGTGTCCAACAAGAATGTGTTTGACGTGTCATTAATAGAAGTCTCGATAATCACATATTGCTGAAATTTAGGTTTACGTTAAGTAACGTGCGTGTGTTATTTATTACTGATTTTGAGCACTCTGTGCTGGCATTGTTGGCTGATAAGTCCCCAGTTGGGCTTGCTGGGGGCTGTATCCGTTTTCCGATGCAGCCTCGATTGCTCTCACGTTTCTGTTACCGTTTCTATTATTGTTTTGATACTGATTGTTATTACGATTTTGATTATATGATCTTTGCCGATGTTGATTGTTGTTGTTATTATAGCGACCACCTCTACCGCGGTAATTATTCCTGCCTCTGTTTGAATTTGAATTTTGATTGCGATTATCGCGGTAGTTTGGTTTATACCGTACCATATTTACTCTGAACACATCTTCTTATTCGTTGCTTAGTTCAACAAATTTAGCAACAACATCGCTAAGTTGATTGAAAGTCCCTGCCTGTAGTAATAATTTAGCTTTGTCCGATTTGGCATTTTTGGTAAGTGATTTAACAGCCGTTTGTGTTGAATACTTTTTGGCTATTTCACTTGACAAACCATCGCAAATGTATGCCATTTCGAGTTGTTTTGCCAAGGTTTCAATTTCCTGGAAATACTCATTTGTTGGCCTGTTATTTTGTTTAGCATTTACTAGCTTTGCTGTAACTTCTTGAGTATCTTCTGATTTTATGGAAGATTTCGACTTTGCTACTATTTCAACTATGGTGTTTTCAGTTGTAATTAAGTTTCTTGCAGTGCCTGTTAATTTACTTTTTATCAGACTGACCGCAACTTCCTCATGTGGGCTTTTTATTAAGTTTACTAAATTTATTGCGTCAATAAATCTTTGCAAATTTACGTACGTGCCATCAAAGTCTGGCAACAATTTAGCCGCTGATGCTAAAAAGTTTGCTATAGTATCGGTCATGGTATACGGATTCTTTAATTCCTTAACTGTTTCCGCGGAAGTGCCTGCATCATCTGATACGAAGGAGTTTTCACTAATATTAACTTCGATTGAAGTCAACAAATCCCTTGGGATTATAATGTCCAAGTCAAGCCTTTCAAATAGTATCTCAAGTCTATCCTTAATTGATTTAAAGAACTCAGTCACTGACACTTTATATTGTTCCGACAGAACATTAAATATTCCCTTCAATATGACAGCTACTTCATTGTGTTTATATATGAGTTCTGTAATGTATTTTAATTGAGTCTGCGCTGATGGGAGTTTTGTTTTATTGACACACTTAAAACTTTTATCAAAGTCAAGTTTAATATTCTTAAATTTTTCATACAAGTCTGCCCATTCAATATTTTTATCTTTCGTAAAAGGCATTTATGTTATTTTCCGTTTTTGTTCCCTCTTCTATACTGCGAAATAATGAACATAGGAGAGGAGAGAGAAAGAGAAACAAAAAAAAATATTTTTTTTTCTTCTTCTCATATGCGTGGCATATCATTCCTAGGTTTACTTAAATGCAACTTAATATAATATCTTACACATATTAATATTATCATTAATATTAGCAAGGCTATAAATAGTGCATTGCCATTAATTGGCCAATTCTCACTAACCTCGTCATTTTTTGCCACTTCATGAATTACTGGCTCAAATTTCACTATTTGTTTTTCCGTATTCATTCCCTTGCCAATTTCGTAACCCGAAATTGCAATTAATATGCCGTTCAAAACTTTTTTCCACCACGTCATTTTGCCGTGATTTCCAATTTATTTTTATCTTTTCCGTGTTTGGAAATTGAATTTACTATGTATTACTGTTGTCGTTTATATATTCTCGCTGCTTGAACTATGTATGTCAACGCTACGCATGATGGGCTTATTGCAAAATTACTTTAAGGTTCCAATTTAAAGGTTTTTTGTGTTTGTTTTTTTTTTTATTTATTTTCCCCTCTACATGCATGTATGTGTAATGTTTATATCTATTGGTAAAATTACCATTATTTATTTTATTTAAATACTTATTAATCTCCAACTGGAATTTGGAATTGCCGTTGCTGCTCCTTGTTGTAGTTGCTGTTGTAGTTGCTCATGTTACGGCAATGGTAATAGTAGTAGAATTGCTCCTCTCTTGTTGTAGTTGTTTTCTTTATCGACGGATTTGTTTTGTTCTTCCGAAGCTAAGAACTCAGAAGAGGCATTTGGACTAACAGCAATAAAGTTGTTGATGAACCATCGCCGAACCAAAGACACTTCATACGGGTAACAACTGTGTAACTTTTTTTTTTTATCGACTGATTTGTTTTTGTTTTGAATTATTAAATTACGTAACTGTCTTCTCACAAACATAACCACTTAGACTCAAAGATCTTGCTAATTTAGCCTTTGTTATCAGTTTTTCTAAAGTATTGATACTGTGTGATATCTCACATCTTTTTTCAAGTCTTTTCCTTTTCTTTCGTCTCCTGGCAGGATCGCCATGTTATGATAAAATAAATAAAAGTCTTTGAGTTGGTTATTAGTATGTTATTAACTTTATTTCATTCGGTCAGAATCGCGACCGACCACTCGATTTGAATACCGTTACACCATTAAATTTTATTTTCTACTAAAAAGAATACGTACGAGGAAGGGTGGACGTGACAAACTCAAATAATCAAGTGTCGATGCAATTTGATATCGATACTTGAGTTTAAATATTTTATGACGGACAGCGAAACTATTACGATAAACGAAATATGACGCGGTCAATAACTTTAATAATTTATTGTGGAATTTGGAGTTCAATGAATTCCGCGCTATTTGATATTGAGCTTACACTTAGAGTGATAAGTGCAATCTGAAGTTTATAGTTTTGTTTAAAGCAATGGAACGTGTTATGAACGTAGTATGTAGTATGTAAGCAGTGTCACGCTAAGATTCGTAAGCTGGACATCATCTAGTTAGACGGCATGAGAACATAAATTGTACCTTACAGGCAGAGGCAAAATTTTTCGGGCAGATACTAAGATGAGCATGTGCAGTTAGAAAATAAAAAGTTAAGATCTTATAAAAGCAAAACGATAATGAAATCAGAGTGAAGAAGAATTTCATTTTGACATTTCGCAACTTATAGCTCTGAAAGATTAAAAGAATAAAATAAATTAAGTTAGGTAGGGTAGGAAACCCGATAGAAAAGTGAGCGAACGGCTGTCAGAATGGGCAGATCGGAATAATCTATGATTCTATATGACCTGGGTGGCCGTCGGTGGTGCAATGGGTAGTGTGCGCGCCTCTTGTACATGAGATCCTGGGTTCGATCCCTGCTCTGACCGCCTTAAAAAAAATTTCTTTCGGCCGCGGTCACCTCGCATAGTGACGGCGACACTACCTAGTATTTAGCCATGAAAAAGCTTCTCAAAATACCGTTCGGAATCGGTGTAAAAACTGTAGGTCCCAATCAGTGAGTGAAAAATTAGAAAGCGCACAGCTCTCTGGTTGTGAGAAGCTCTCCCCAATCCCTTCATGGGATGTAATGGGAAACGGTTTTTTTTTTTTTTTTTTTTTTTATATGACCTGGACAGTTTACATTATTATATTAAATTTTAAAATCGTTAACACCTGTATTTTAGATCTCATGCGAACTGCCTCTGAGAATTACTAACCTATAAATATTTCGCCGCGAAATAGTTTTGATTAAACGACCTTCGGTTAAAAGTCATAAAGGCGTACGGGGCCTGTTGTGAACTCATTCGCGTGAATCGCGTTATATATGCATTACGGTCGATACACGAAGTAAGTCCGTCGGAATCGGATTTCTTATCGGTTTAGATTGTTAGCTCACTTTTCCTGGGAGTAGTTCCCTATCCACCCAAAAATTTTATGTTTTGTTACTACACTCGCAGAGAGTAGTAGATTGAATTCATGCATGATTAACGTTGTTGAAAATTTTAAATTAAGAATTTAGAATTAATGATTGTAATTAACAATAAAGTTAAGTCACCTGCATCTGGTGTAGCACATGAACAGCGCACTATTTTTTAAGAAATCACTCTTCGCCCATGTGGCACTATAAATTACTCACTTTTGGAGACATTAAATTGATAAGCTTTTGATTATTAGCCTAGAAAGGCTATATTATGAATTCTATCCTGTAAACGGGCTAAACAATACTATTTATAACGTTTGTGAAAAGTATGTATTTAAATATGGCTGGCTAGACCGCCAATGTGGTAAGGGAAAGTATGTGAGGTAAGTCGATTCGTTAACTTTATAATTTGGGACTCTGAAAATTAAACAGTCATGGTGAGGCAGCAGGGGCCTCATGAGGGAGGGCCCGACTGGCAATGTCATCGGTTAAAATTATTATTTATTCTTAGACCGTCCGTCTGTTTATGTTGAGAAGCAAAAAACTATTCTTCCATACATGCAGCTGTTTTCTTCATGAAAACTCTGTATGCAGATGTTAATTTTGGTGACGTCGACAGCAACTTCAAAACGCTGCCTTACCATCGACATCACTCATAGCTATTTGCTATGTTGTTAGTTTGGTCATTTTTGTAATACAAGAAGCCTAACTGTTTGTCATCATGATCATGAAGATCATGAATTGTTAGGGTTTGCAGTTTATGTGTCGAAGAAAAGTGTTTAGGTGAAAAACTCCCAAACATTCTCCCCCACAAGAACGTATTTATGTTATTTTTAAGTATAGGATTGTGGTTTGTGAATATCATTGAATGGCAAGAAGCATATTTTAGATATTGGACGTTTTATATACTTGACATTGCAGTAGAGTGTGAGCACGAGTACCAAACCATCTGAACCAGGATGCAATTGCTCCACGTTAGCAATTGGCCGTCGACCAGGTACACTTCGTTCATGTAGCGATCCTAGAAATTTTGCTTAAGGCGTTCAACTAATTTCCAACGGCTGAGGCGGTCAATGTTATTATCCAATAGGTCATCGTCAGGGGTACAATTAGTGGCCTCTCCGATAAGGAAATGGGCGGGCATGAGTCCATTGTTATCTGCGGGATCAGCCGACAGAGGTCATAACGGCCTGGAGTTCAGGCAACTTCGTAGTTCGTAGTTAAGAATGTGGTCTTTCATGATGCGACGTAAGTGATGTTTTGTCGACTTGACTCCGGCTTCCCAAAGTCCGCCGAAATGGGGTGAAGCAGGAGGTATGAAGTGCCAGGTAGTGCCTCTCGCCAGAGTTTATGTGAGATGATTTCGAGGGATGCCTTGTTTCGTTGATAGATGGAGTACAAATCCGTGCATCGACCCCGTCGTGCAGTAAACCGTCGGAATGCAGCCAGGAAGACATCTATCGTTTAGGCTGGTAACTGCTTCTAGGTGCATCGCCTTGGTATACATGCAGATAAATAGACAAATCTAAACCATTGAAATTGATGCTGTCCTAAGTTAGGATGTTTTAATGTTTATTGGCCCATAATAGGCAAGTCCACTATGCTTGAATGCTCTGGTTGGTTGAAGTCGAACAGCTGCCAGATTCCCCATGAGTTGTTGGCAGGTTTGAGATTTGTATTTAAAACACACAGTACATCCGCTTTGAACTCGCTTCGCCAGATTTCGCGCTGATATGATTCAATAGTGACGGGACACATATAACAGCATAAGTTGTAGACTTCTATGCAATGTCTTCTTATGTGCATCTGAAAATATAAGAGATGGGATGTGCTTTTGACAGTTAAATCTGATAATTAGTATTGTAAGGAATTTCATCCAGAAATGGGAATAATTTGGTAAAACCTTATTTCCGGATTTCAAATAAGAAATTTCTTCATGGAATAACACCGCTTGTGTTTGTTTGATGAGTCGCTGAAGTGATTCCTTTAGCTCATATGTTTTGAGAAATCCAACTTCGCTAGTGTTTTGTTTTGATTGCTTTTCATGTTGTTGTAGAATCTAAGTATGTATGACGTCACATGCACTATAGTAGACAGCTTGGAGTATTTCAATGTTAGTTCGGGATATGGTTTGGGGGCTGTTTTTGTTAAATGAGCAGCAACACTGTTGTTTTTTATATCTTAATTAAATATTTCCATGGGAGAACTAGGCCAAGAATCAGATGTAGTTTTTAGCCATGGTGGATTCTTCCACCAGAGATCATGATGAATTAATTGTTCCGTCATTAAACTTCTTGAGGCGCAGTCTGCAGGTTTGTATTTCGTAGGAACATATCTCCAATCGTTAACATTCGTTAATTGTTGAAGTTTTGCAACTCGATTTGGCACGTAGACTTCCAACCGTTTAGAATTATTTTGCAACAACGCAAGTACATGATGTTACCGATGTTGAATTCTACATTAACTTTGATTGTAGCCACTAATTTTGCCAGGAGGACTGCTGCTAATTTGAGTCGTAGAATGGTTTCATTTTTCAGGGGAATGACTTTTGTTTTTGCTTGTATTAAATTTGTTAATATCTTACCAGATTTTGATATGATGCGGGTATAGACGACAGCTGCATAAGCCAATTTGGAAGCTTTACTGAAGCCATGTAGATCAATTGTGTACTTATTTGGCATGGAATCTAGGAATTCTAATCTCCTCGATCGATTTCAATCTGTTTATGTGAAGTCTGTGAAGCCATTCATGCTCGACTTCAACCGGTACTGTATCTTTCCAGTCCAGTTTTAATTTCCATAGCTCTTGGAATATAATTTTAGCAATTATAGTTGTAGCTAAAAGCCATCCTAACGGGTCAAATAATTTGCACGAATCTGAAAGCAAACTGCTTTTAGTTATAGGGCTTGAAAATGCAAAATTTATCGAACAACAAAAATAATCAATATCAGTATTCCAGTTTATACCAAGTGCCTTTGAGATATTCGGATGATGAATAGAAAATAAGTTTCGAATCTCGCGATCTTCTTGAGGAATACTCTCCATGAGTGATGATTAATTTGATCCACCTGATTTCAAAAGATGAGAAAGTTGTTTCTCCAATTGTAGAGCCTCTTCTAGGGTATCCGTACCTGATATGACGTCATCAACATAGGTGTCTGTCCGTAGAATGGTACTGGTCTCTGGAAAGTTATGCTCTTCATCGGATGCTAGTTGCTGTAGTACTCTAATCGCTAAATAAGGTGCAGATGTTTGCCATAGGTTACTGTTTTTAGAGCATATACACAGAGTTTGCTTGTGGCACTTCTCCAAAGAATACATTGGTATCTTTGATGTTCTAGAGGGACATTTAGCTGTCTGAACATTTTGTCCAGGTCTGCAGTAAATCTAATGTAGTGTCTTCGCCAAATCATTTTGTAATGTAATGGTGGTGGGCCAGCTGATAGTTCTTCCACCGTCAAAAACTACACGCAGTTTTGTGGTTGTACTACTTTCTCTGAGTACGCCATGGTGGGGGAATGAGTAAGCATTTTTTGTTATTGCATGAGGGTACTCACCAAGGTTAACCATATGCTGGAGTGATTCATATTCGACCATGAACCTCATTTATTCTTCAGCAAATATTGGTTTCTGTTTGAACGATGTCTTTAATTGATTCAACTTTTTAAGCGCATTGTAGTCCGTGCGGGAGAAGATTGGCAGCTCTTGACCTTGGAGTAACCTTTTGAACGATAAATGCACCGTATATCTGCCCGTTTCATCATGGGTTTATGTTTCTATGAACAATTTTTCACACAGCTCCTCCTGTTCATACACGATGCTTCTGAATCACGAATCATTATGTAGGTGTAAGTTAAAATATTAATGTTTGTGTCACAAAAATCAAAATAATTTGATATTATGGCCTGATGAGCGATTCTGATGCACTCGTGAACCATTGTGTGTGGTAAAACTGCTCATTTTGTGTCAAACAACGAAAGTGTAAACATGTCCGCGGAAGAAACGAAAATTTTTTTTTTCAAATTTATAGATGTATATCGTTCGCTTATGCTTTGTGAGATGTACAAAGCGGTTTTTTGCTTTTCGTTATTTTGATTGTCTTCAATTACAACGGTTATATCAACTAAAATGTCTTTTGACAAAATACGTCGGACACAATGCAACAACCTTGCGGCTCGGAAGCTGAACGAAAATGAGTGATTATACGAAAATGAATCACCGTGTGTAGCAATGCCTGCATCAACACATACACCGTTGAATCACGATTCAGATACATCGTCTATGGACACCATACGAATCGTAGCACTTGTAATAAGTGTCGGTACATATGTACGGTAAATCTTTTTCCTTCATGGAATTTTCTCGGACAATCTCCAACATTTGTTCATGACCATCCTTGAAAGCTTTAAAATTATTCTCCAAACCCTCCAGAATGTTTTGAACATAACCTTTAGAAATGACATCTTTAGGTTTAGCGTTGAAGGTCGCAGCCACACGCTCAATGTGTCGAAATATTTTCTTTTGGTCTTCAATTGCTGGATCAGTTGAACATATTGTCCTTGAATTGGGCTCGAAATTCGTACAGGAAGTAATTGTTCACCATGTTCAGGCTCTACCATAGGCAGGACGGAAGTAGATGTTCTTGCCTGGTTTCGGCAACATTTTAAATGTAGGAGATTTTTCTTTAAATTTCACTTGGTTCAAGTCCCCATGACCAGTCACCAATTAAAAACAATTTAATATACATATATTTCTGGGAAGATTAAAACGGAGGCCGAATGAGGAGAATATATCAACACATATTTTTTAACTTTAATACTGTTTCTTTATTTGGCCCTGATCCACTTGATCAGACCACTTTTATAATAAATTTAACCTTTTAATATTTTAGGATCTTCATCATCGGTTAAAATTATTATTTATTCTTAGACCGTCCGTCCGTCTGTTTATGTTGAGAAGCAAAAAATTATTCTTCCATACATGCAGCTGTTTTCTTCATGAAAGCTCTGTATGAAGATGTTAATTTTGGTGACGTCGACAGCGACTTCAAAACGCTCGATAAGAGCTTACCGAACTTGTTTGTCGTTTGCTTTCATTTCATATTTGTTTACGACAAATTTGCAATGACAAACAGTTAGGCCTTCTTGTATTACAAGAATGACCAAAACAAAATCAACAACAGCAATGCAACAACAATGGTCAAGTAATTAAACGCAGACAACAACCATGGTTCAACCACAATATCAAGTAACTGATACTAACAAGAAATTTATGTTATAAGAGGTGGAAGAGATTCAAAACCCCAGCTCTATATTCTCTTTTCAAATCTGCAAGAAGAGATGTCGTTAAGTCCACACAGAATATTACAAGGAAAAATTTTCTTCCGCTATTTGCAATAAATCTAAATGGACTGAAATACGTAATATAGGTATTGGAAACAATATGAGTCGAATACATACGATTGATATAGATATTAACCATTTAAATGAGACATTTGTTTGTCATAGTACAGTTTCCGATACTACAGAAACATTCTCATGCGCTAGTGGCTATACCGAGAGTTTCTTGACTTTCCAGTGTGTCAGCCTATCTGAAGTTTTATCAAGTTGACTGTCAGTTAAGTCGCATGCAGTAGGTATGGATCAAATAAATCCTAGATTTATAAAACTTTTACTTCCTAAACTTTTACCATATTTCACACACATTTTCAATATCATACTTACGAAATCAAATTTTCCTGCCTGGAACGTAGGATAGGTTATTTTTTCCAAAACTGGTAATGAGTTTCGGCCTATTGCCATTCTAAATATTGTTGTCGCAAGTTTTCTATTTTATTTATTCTCAAATGTCAGAGTTTATAGAATCATCAGGGTTTTCACACTTTTTCAGTCCAGATTTAGACGGAATAGAAGTTGTATTACTGCACTAATCGGCGTCAGTGAAGAAATAAGGAAACAAATTGATGCAAGTATGGTATCAGTACTTGTACTTTTGGATCACAGTAAAGCATTTGATACGGTCAACCATTCTATTCTTCTGAAAAACTTTCCTACCATTTTAAATTTTTTAACTCAGCGTGTAAACTCTTAAGCTCCTACTTAAGCAATCACTCACAGTATGTATTTTATAATAATAAATTCTCAAATAAGTTGAAACTTTGTAAAGGTGTACCTCAGGGTCCACTACTCTTTTGTGTATAAATACATTAATGATTTACAGAGCATTCTGAAACACTGCAAGGTTCAAATGTATGCAGATGATGTCCATCTTTACTGTAGATCCCTAGTGGCAAATTTCTCTGAGTGCATTGAAAATGTAAATGAGGATCTGAAAAATATATACCACTGGGCTTCCTGTGTAATGGACTGAGTCTAAATCCATCTAAACATATGTTAATGTCTAGGAAAAAATATTTTGTGAGTGAAGAACATGCATTGTATCTTAATGGTACGACAATAGATAAGGTAAAGTCCTCCTCCAACCTAGGGATAATATATAATGACCAGTTAACATGGACTAACCATCTTAATGTTTCTGTCGGTAAAGGTCACTGCTTGCTGAGAAGTCTGTGGGTTGTCAAGCATTCAACCCCTATGGATATACGAATGCATTTAGCTAAAACTTATTTAATTCCAACTCTCTTATATGGATGTGAACTAGACTCCAATTGTGACAGTTCGGACTCCCGGAAGCTTAAGGTGGCTTTTAATAGCATATCTAGATATATTTATGCCAAAAAACGAAGTGACAGAATCTCGACATATTCATATCAAATATTTAATAGGAGCTTTAAAAATCTTTTTCATTATAAGAGCCTCTTGTAGACGCACACAAAAGAAGAAAAGAATTGTCTATCTCTTCGAAAGAATACGATATGCTCTATCTAATCGAGGAAATAAAATCATACAACAAGGTTAAATTTTATATCTGAAAGGCAATTCTTTATATGTACAGTTCATCTTTGGAACAATCTTCCCACTAAGATACAAACAATAAGCAACGCATTCATATTTAAACGGGAGCTTAGGCAATTATATAGTCAAATAACTAATTAATAACCTTTATTTCTAATTCGTTAATTTTATGGGTTTTTTTTTATTTATTTTTTTATTTATTATTATTATTTTTTGTTCATTTATTTTTCTTTTTTGATCTGTGAAATTATTCTTTAAAATTAATCTTACATCCGACCGACAATAAAAATAATTTTTCGTGTTCTGTATTGTTCTCTATTATCGTTTTTTTTACAAATTTTTGAGCCTCATCCGTAGTCCGGCAATTCAACGTTATTGACAATGTATTGCTGAATTTTCAACGGACCGATTTTCTGTCGCCGTGAGTAGTAATAAATGTTATAAAAATAAATTTTTAAATGATTTCTTTCTTAAATTTTTATGGCATATTTTCAGCTTTTTCGAGCATGTTTTAGGCGCATATTGTTCAATAATAAATGCGTGAAAACTCCAATTGAAATCTCACACAATTGAAAAAACACAGCGCAAAAGAATTTACGAAATTCACAAAGTTTGAGAGAGCACAGTAAGTAGATGGAGTACAGCACATATGTATCGATTGAATTGTGGTACTTCTATGTACTTATACGTTTATCGAGTACTAAAATTTAGTTGAAAATCGCAATTTATATTTGTCTATTAATCTCAATTTGGGGTTAAATTCCCCACTGTGCGCCGTTCTGTGGATTTCTATGAAACCGGCGGACGGACCGGTTTCTAATTATTCGATTGGCTCTTTCGATGTTGATACGATGACTTTCGACCCAGGGGCTTTGTGCTGATTCTCTTTTGGTAACGCTTCGTAACTGAGCGTGTCTCTATGTGACGTATTGCCGGTTATTGTCTTTTGTTTCCTATTCGTAATAATCTAAATTATAGCATTTTAAAAAATTATTGAACAAAGGCTGATATAATTTCAATCGTATTGTTTTAATTCAGTTCAAAACAATTTTTCATCACTTTTTGTTACTGATGCTTTACCACAATGTCAAAACACCAAAGTGGTGAAAGAGATATAACAAAATGTCCCCTGAATTTCCATTTCGTGGCTCTTTTGCACTCTTAACCCATTACCAAGAAGCACCGTATGTCTTGGCTCGTGTCCCAGGGTCTTATGTCATCTTATAAACACTCTCTATCACGTAGTGGGTGAGGAGAGTCGTGCAACATACAAATTCTCACTTGAATGCACATACTTTTGAGTATCTGACTATTCCATATGAAGATATCAAGACGTCAATAACCTAATTTAGAATGAACTGAAGAAATGTTCAATGGCAGTGGAAGTGATTTATGACACACACACACACATAGACGAGTACGACTGACATCGAAGTAAATATCAACAGACGAAATAACGCTAATTATAGATGAGATTTTATTTTTTCCACCTTCAGCTCATCAGATACATTAAAATTCTTCATGAAATGACTGATTCAAGAAAATATAACCCCACGCGAAAATATTATGAACAATTTGTTTATCTTATTTGTTATTGTACACACAGTGTACATTTATATTTACATTAGAGTGGCGCTTAATTTTTAGAAAATATGAATGTGTTGTCGAATTAGAAACCTAAGTCAAAGGTCAAATGTTAGTAATCATGTATGTATTGCACAGTAGAATTGTGTTTGGGATTTGAGATAGGATTTTAAATAATTTTTAATAACACTGTTCTACCATTTTTACTTTTTCATTTTTATGGGTTCCTAGTTGTGATTCTTGTTGTTATTAACCGCTTGATTTCCAATACGTTTTTATGTTTTCTTCATAAGTCACAGTTTTTTTTAACAATTTGGATTTAAATTTGTTTCACTTTTAGGTCGCATTAAAATACATTTTGCCTAAATGTCATGAAAACTTTATTTAATCCAAAATAGAATCTTCTAAATACAATAAAATAAATAAATAAATGGTTTCCCATTACATCCCATGAAGGGACTGGGGAGAACTTCTCACAATCACTGAGCTGTGCGCTTTCCAGTTTTCACTCACTGATTGGGACCTACAGTCTTACACCGATTCCGAACGGTAATTTGAGAAGCTTTTTCATGGCTAGATACTCGATAGTGTCGCCGTCACTATGCGAGGTGAAAGCCGCCGAAAGAAAATTTGAATGTGGTCAGAGCCGAGTTCGAACCCAGGATCTCATGTACAAGAGCCGCGCACACTAACCATTGCACCACCGACGGAATACAATACCCGATATAAATACAGCTTAAAATATGAAAAATTATAAAAATATGTGTTTTCCATTAGTTAATATCGATATTTTTTACTTTTATGCTGAACACCCTTGTAGTCGCGAACAATACTCCAACAGTTGTCAGCGAGCATAGTAGCAATACAGTTTCCTTCGTATCGTTTTCTTTAATAAATAAACAACTTTGAAATTTAAATGTATTTTCCACTTCCTTTGTGCACTTTTATGGGTGGTATATGTTTCTGTTGTATTTATGGTGACCTTCAAACTGGAAACAGATTTTCGAAGTTAGATGTGAAGTTATCACTGAAATGAGTTATTGTTATTGTTGTTTTTGTTGATTCTTTATTCCTTCAAAATATACCTTGTGTAGGTATTCACATTTTTATTTAACGACTAGAATGAGTAACTTTTATTAAGCTATTAATAGAATGGAAAATTGTTGGGAAAAAAGTCTACATAGAAGTTGGTAAGACTTGGAAGACTCCCCGTTTTTATTATACTAGTCGGTAGTTGGTGGTTGCAGATAAAAGTGTCTTAGTGAGAAAAGTATACTCGAAAGTTTGTTTCAGTCTTTGAAAATAGGAAATTGAAGAGAAATGGAGATTTCAGTTTGTAGTTCTATAATAAAATTACGAAATGGAAACAAATCTTATGAACAGATTGCTAAAACTGTCAACTTAAGTCATTGTACTGAGAAAATAGTAATAACAAATTACAAAAATTATAAATTTTCTTACAAAAATTACAATTCTTAAAAGTACCTATTCTTAAAAATAAAATAATACCTTTTCTTTTCTCTTATTGAGACAAGTAGCCTTTCTGGAAATTGTAAAGGAAACGATGCTCTGATTCCACGAATTCACATGATACCTACACACATTCCATCGATTGGAAAAAATTGCAGCTTCCGATTCGGTTGACGTTTGCGATGGCCATAAATAACGCGCAGGGGTCGTTCAATTCTGTGGCTTAAATTTGACAAATCCGTGTTTTTCCCACGGACAATATATGACGTTTGGGTAAACCCTCAGACTTATATATAGTTGCACCAGATGCCAAAACTAGAGATATTGTATATCCTAGAGCACTTGAATAAAAAAAAATAACAAAATTGTGTTTCATTAAAATTACAATTCAGGGGTAGCGAAGCGTAACAGGTACATCTATTGTAGTATAATTAGAAGCTTTTTAGACAAATCAGCACACGATCGAAATCTAAACAAATACTTTTAACAAAGAGTTATTTTACATTCTTCTTCATAATATTTCAGTCAACTACAGGTTTATTTGGCCATTGTAAATTAAACGTGGAATTAACCCGTGTCGGTACGCCAGCAGATCTATTCATTTACTGCAAACATAATGGAACAAAATAATTTTGTTCATCCTTTGACATTACAAACACTTTGAAGTCACAACGAAGTTATCCGGGTCCGGCTAGGTTAGTATACTCATATATTATAGTTTTGAACCCAATAAAAAGTAAATTTAGAAAAGCCAAAGTGAAAGAAGGTTAAGAAAAGAACCTTTTCTTAAAAAATGTAAATTTTCTCAAAAAAAATTCAAAGTACCTTTTATTCTTGAAAAAAGGACCAATTCTAAAAAATTCGCATTTCTTAATAAAAATCCATTTCTTCAAAAAAAATACCTTGTCTTAGAGAAAAATACATTTTCTTACAAAAATTCCAATTCTTAAAAGTCATTTTCTTAAAAATATAATAATACCTTTTCTTTTCTCTTATTGAGACATGTAGCCTTTCTGAAAATAAGTACATTTTCTTAAAAATATAAAATTTTCCTAAAACGAGTACCACTTCTTAAAAAGTACCTGTTCTTAAAAAAGTACTTCTTTGTAAAAAAAAAATTTATACTCTTATGGCTACTTCTTAAAGAAAGTACTTCTTCTTAAAAATAGTACCTTTTCTTAAAAAAAAACATTAGCTTTTAATAAGAGAAGTACATTTCGTTAAAAAAGGACCTTTCAGGAAAAAGGACCCAAAAATACACGTTTTTAAAAAGGAGTCACAAAAAAAAATTTTTTCTTTAAAAAAGTTTTTAATTTAATAAAAAAAATATAGATCCATTTAAATTATTGTATTTTTTAACCGGTGCCTTAGGCATGTTGGAACTAACCAATATTATCTCGGTGTCCTGTTTTACTATTTCGAAAATACATTTGACCGTCACCATTTTCGAAAATACATTTGACGGTAATGTTAATCTTTTCCAATTCGTTAATTGCGTCGTCTAATAGGTTGTCAAGTACTATGTCTGCAATCGTGGGAGACAATGGGTTTCCCATTGGAATTCCGAATATCTGGTAATAAGGTATACCATTATATACAAAATAATAGTTGTCCTCAGGCAACAAATGAATCGAGTAATTTATAACGATTAATCGAAAAGTGCTCTTAAAAATACAAACGATCAGGTTCCACAACATAAATACTTATTTGCAACTTAAGAAAGAACCCCGACTTATGTAGGTATTAAGTAGCACGTGCTACAGACAACACCTATGCGCCTAGCGGGGAATGGAATGTATTTTAAGAAAATTTCAATACTGATATATACATATACCAGAATGTGCAGGTGGAAAAGAATAATCATATCGTCTGAAATTAAAAAACAGGTCTATTTGAAAAGAAAATGCCATTTCGGCAGTATATACACTTGCCCGCATATCTCTGCGGACAGAGCGAAACAATCGTGATGTTATAACTTAAATTTGTAATATCTTAGTTAATTTATTATGTATTGAAGATTTTATTATTTTATATTAGTTATTAGATATTTCTTAAAACAATGAATAGTTTCGCAGGATTTTAGTAATAAAATTAAAATTTTAATTAATTTTTAACTGAAACATGACAAGAAAACAAACCCGCAAAAGTCTGCGTACAGTTAGCTCCTATGGTCGAATAAGCGATCCCGTTAACTTAACTGTTCACTGAAAGCGTTTTTACAAATTCTTAGATAGGTTTGAAGATTTCTTTTACAATTCTTCAACCATTTGGCGAGACAATTTGATCAGAATAAAGCGATGGAGGAGAAACGAAAAGAAATTGGAGTGGATGAGAGAAAAATTATTATAAGACTCCATGTCGACGGTAAAACCTTAAGAGAAATTGGAAAAACAATTGGCAGAGCTCACTCGTCAGTTCAGAGAGTTATAAATAATTATATTTCTACTGGTTACATACTCTCAAAGCCCCGTTCTGGTCGGCCATGTATATTGACCAAGCGAGAAAAAAAACGCATCGTACAATTAGTGTGCCTAAACCCAAGGATGACTGCCGAGCAATTGGAACTTGAGGTAGGAGAAAGGTTTTCCAAAACCGTGTCCGACTATACAGTCCGCAGAATTTTGAAAAAAACTGGATATCATAGCCGAGTAGCCCGTAAGAAGCCTCATATATCCGATATGAATAAGCGGAAGCGAATGGACTTTGCAAATGAATATTTTTCAAAGCCCCCAGAGTTTTGGAACAAGGTTATTTTTTCGGATGAGACCAAATTTTGTATTTTCGGTATAAAAGGAAAGAAGCTGGTATGGATAAAGAGAGGCACGACATATGAAATGGAAAATATGGTACCAACTGTAAAACATGGTGGAAGCGGAATTATGGTTTGGGGCTGTCTGTATGACATCGAGTGGTGTAGGGAACCTTACATTCATTGAATCTATAATGGACCAAATGGGTTACTTACAAGTTTTAAAAGATAATTTACAGCAAAGTGTTCAGCAGTTGGGATTAGAAGAAGAGTTTTGGTTCCAATAAGATAACGACCCCAAACATACAGCAGATAATGTGAATCTGTGGCTGTTGTATAATGTCAAAAATCAGGGCAAGTGTATATTCAAAACTCTGGAGAGTTCATTAAATCAGTATTGAATTTTCCTCTGAAGAAGTGTTAAAATAAAGCAATAATTATTTTGTTTTTCTTTAGAAAGAAGCGTTGTGAAATAGATCTTCTGATGGTGACAGTAATTTCTTTGTTACATTTGCTCCAAGGGAGATGGCTTTGAGTTTAATTTCATAATTTTTAAATTATATTATTCAGAATCTTTTTATGATTTTTCTATTCGATCAATTAATTATAACAGACTCAAATTGTTCGAATAACTCGAGTAATAAAAAACCATTACTCAATTTTTCGAGTAAGTCAGATAACGTATTTTCGAGTTACTAGATTACTAGAAGAAAGCAAAAAACCTAACTGTCACACCAATCTATTTGTAATGGAGATGTTATGTGCTCTCATGGGGCTAATTTGGAATATATAATTAGTCCATTCACTTTTATCAGGAGTGTCCAATATTGGCACTCGAACTTATTATTTCTGTCAATGACATGGGTTGCTTCATAAAATTAACTATATCTCCGACCTGAAATGGAATCAGCATATATTTGTAATGGGGATGTTATGTGCTCCCATGAGGCCAATTTGGAATATATAGTTACTCCATTCACTTTTATCAAGAGTGTCTAATATTGGCACTCGAAGTCCTTATTTCTGTCAATGCCACGGGTCGCTTCATAAAGTTGACTATATCTCCGATCTGAAATGGAATCAGCATATATTTGTAATGGGGACGTTATGTGCTCCCATGGGGCTAATTTGGAATATAAAGTTAGTCCATTCACTTTTATCAGGAGTGTCCAATATTGACACTCGAAAACATTATTTGTGTCAATGACATATGTCGCTTCATAAAGTTGACTATATCTCCGATCTGAAATGGAATCAGCATATATTTGTAATGGGGATATTATGTGCTCCATGTGTCTAATTTAGAATATATAGTTAGTCCATTCACTTTTATCAAGAGTGTCCAATATAGGCAGTCCAAATCATTGTTTCTGTCAATGACATGGGTCGCTTAATAAAGTTGACTATATCTCCGATCTGAAATGGAATCAGCATATATTTGTAATGGGGATGTTATTTTATGGCCGTCGGTGGTGCAATGGTAGTGTGCGCGGCTCTTGTGCATAACGACGTGGGTTCGATCCCTACTCTGGCCACCTTAAATTTCTTTCGACGGCGGTCGCCTCACTTAGTGATGGCGACACTATCGAGTATTTAGCCATGAAAAATCTTCTCAAAATACCGTTCGGAATCGGTGTAAAAACTGTAGGTGCCAATCAGTGAGTATAAAAACTAGGAAGCGCACATCTCACTGGTTGTGAGAAGCTCCCCCTAACCCCCTCGTTGGATGTAACGGGAAGCCATTTATTTTTTTTTTGTGTGCTCCCATGGAGCTAATTTGGAATATGTAGTTAGTCCATTCACTTTTATCAGGAGTGTCCAATATTGGCACTCGAAAACATTATTTCTGTCAATGACATGGGTCGCTTTATAAAATTGACTATATCTCCGATCTACAATGGAATCAGCATATATTTGTAATGGGGATGTTATGTGCTCCCATGGGGCTAACTTGGAATATATAGCTAGTCCATTCACTTTTATCAGGAGTGACCAATATTGGCAGTCGAAATCATTGTTTCTGTAAATGACATGGGTCGCTTCCTTAAGTTGACTATATCCCCGATCTGAAACGGAATCAGCATATAATTATAATGGGGATGTTATGTGCTCCCATGGGGCTAATTTGGAATATATAGTTAGTCCATTCACTTTTATCAGGGCTGCCCAATACTGGCACTCGAAAACATCATTTGTGTCAATGCCATATGTCGCTTCATAAAGTTGACTATATCTCCGATCTGAAATAGAATCAGCATATATTTGTAATAGGGATGTTATGTGCTCCCATTGGGCTAATTTGGAATATATAATTAGTCTATTCACTTTTATCACGAGTGTCCAATATTTGCACTCGAAATCATTATTTCTGTCAATGACACGGGCCGCTTCATAAAGTTGACTATATCTCCGATTTGAAATGGAATCAGGATATAATTGTAATGGGGATGCTATGTGCTCTCCTGGGGCTAATTTGGAATATATAGTTAGTCCATTCACTTTTATCAGGAGTGTACGAACCTGATAATTTATTCCAAATAATAACAACTTGTATTTTACTTCGATAAATCACTTTATTATCAGCTCTCAGTCCTATGCACGTGTTCACAGTTCGGTGTTCGAAAAGCAACAACCTTATCTTCTTTTCTATCCGTGGTCGTCGTCCACTCGTGGTTGCCATATCGGTCTGTCGCCAGGCATGAGTTGCCACATCCCTCCTTTGTTTTTAAGACGAATCCTTAAGTGCTGTCCATCGGTCATGGCTTCTGCCTCGGAAACCTCTCTCAGTTGTTCTCCTTCTGGTATTTGTGAAGACTGTTGCGGCTTTGGTGGTGATGGCTCGTCCCGTAAAGATTCAGCATCCTCCCCGTCCCCTTGGACTGACACAATCGGTATCTTTTTAAGATGGCTTATATCAATCGTATCAATCGTATGTGATAATATATAAAATATGCATACAAAATTATTCTAATTTCATACAACTTAGAATCCAAATAAACAAAAATTACTTATTAACAAAAATTAAATATTTTTTATTTAACGTTTTTTCGTTTGACGTAAACGTTTTTCGGTTTCGTAAACGTTTTTTCGGTTTGATTTACACAAAACTCGTTTGAAGTAAACGTTTTTCGGTTATCGCAAACGTTTTTTCGGTTTAAATTTCACAAAACTCGTTTAACGTTAACGTTTTTCGGTTATCATAAACGTTTTTTTCGGTTTAAATTTCACAAAACTCGTTTGACGTAAACATTTTTCTATTATCGCAAACGTTTTTTCGGTTTAAATTTCACAAAACTCGTTTGACGTTAACGTTTTTCGGGTATCAGAAACGTTGTTTTCGGTTTAAATTTCACAAAACTCGTTTGACGTAAACATTTTTCTATTATCGCAAAGGTTTTTTCGGTTTAAATTTCACAAAACTCGTTTGACGTTAACGTTTTTCGGGTATCAGAAACGTTTTTTGGGTTTGATTTATACAAACTCGTTTAACGCAAACGTTTTTCAGTTATCGTAAACGTTTTTTCGGTTTGAATTTCACAAAACTCGTTTGATCTAAACACTTTTCGGTTCTCGTAAACGTTTTTTCGGTTTGAATTTCACAAAACTTGTTTGTTGTAAACGTTTTTCTGTTATCGTAAACGTTTTTTTCGGTTGGTACTCGTTTGATGCAAACACTTTTCGGTTCTCGTAAACGTTTTTTCGGTTTGAATTTCACAAAACTTGTTCGTTGTAAACGTTTTTCTGTTATCGTAAACGTTTTTTTCGGTTGGTACTCTTTTGATGCAAACGTTTTTCGGTTATCATAATCGTTTTTTCGGTTTGATTTACAGAGAACCCGTTTGATCCAAAAGTTTTTCGGTTATCGTAAAGGTTTTTTCGGTTTAAATTTCACAAAACTCGTTTGACGTAAACGTTTTTCGGTTATCATAAATGTTTTTTAGGTTTGATTTACACAAAATTCGTTTGAAGTAAACGTTTTTCGGTTTTCGCAAACGTTTTTTCGGTTAAATTTCACAAAACTCGTTTAACGTTAACGTTTTTTGGTTATAACAAACGTTTTTTCGGCTTAAATTTCACAAAACTCGTTTGACGTAAACGTTTTTCTATTATCGCAAACGTTTTATCGGTTTAAATTTGACGTTAATGTTTTTCGGGTATCAGAAACATTTTTTCGGTTTGATTTATACAAACTCGTTTAACGCAAACGTTTTTCAGTTATCGTAAACTTTTTTTCGGTTTGAATTTCACAAAACTCGTTTGATCTAAACGCTTTTCGGTCTCGTCAACGTTTTTTCGGTTTGAATTTCAGAAAACTCGTTTATTGTAAACGTTTTTCGGTTCTAGTAAATGTTTTTTCGCTTTGAATTTCACAAAACTCGTTTGTTGTAAACGTTTTTCGGTTATCTCAAACGAAATCCCGTGTATGATTCAACAGAAGTTCGTTTCCCGCAATTACGTTCCCCAAACGAAGTTCTTTTATCTGAGACTCGTTTGTGTGTCTTGAGTAATCGTCTTAATGGTTCCGTACGATTTGCCAAATCCGGAATGAATTTGCCCACATATGTAATTAGGCTCAGAAAACTCCGCATTTCTTCTTTATTCCGTGGAACTCTGAACGATTTTATAAACTCTACCTTCTCTGGATCAACCTCGATACCTTCGTCGGATAATATGTAACCTAGGACTTTTAATTTTTGTGTCTTCCAAATACATTTCTCCTCATTCAGGCAAACGCCTTTATCCTGGAGTATTCTCCTTACCGTTTGGACTGCTTTGTCGTATTCATCTCCGGTGTTTCCAAAAATGATTACGTCGTCGATATAATTTAACGCATTTGGGCATGGAGCTAGCAATTCCTCCAACAGTCGTTGGAAAATTTCTGGAGCTGAATTTACTCCGAACAGCAGTCGTTTAAATCTGAACAGGCCATTAATGGTTATAAACGTTGTGATTTCTCTGCTATCCTTGCGGAGTTCCAACTGATAGTAAGCGTTTTTCAAATCCAGCCGTCAGAAATGTCTGGCCCCTTTCAATTTTGTCATAAAAACGTTGGTAATGGATAATTTCCCCTCTGTATTGCATAATTCGCTCTCCTCATATCCACGCAGAGCCGAATATCGCCGTTTTCCTTAAAAGCAACTACAATTGGGGAGATCCATGGACTTGGGCCTTGAACTGGCTCGATGATGTCTTGACGCAGGGCTTCGGCCAGTTTCCTAATGACCTTTTCTTCGAGGGCGACTGGAATGCATCTCATAGGTTGTTGAATTGGCACCACCTTGGGGTCAATAGATAGTTTAACACTTACATTCCTCCACTTAGGAAATGGTTTGGCTTCATCGATGTGGTTCACATTTAAACCGAGCCGCAAGACGTTGAGTTTGATCGCCGTTTCCCGACCTAATAATGACTGTCTTGCATTCTCGATGACATAGAATGTAGCGATTAATTCGGGCTTTTTCTTAATGGTGATAGGGGCCTCAAAAACACAAATTACGTTAAGTAATTTGTCAGAAGCGTATCCCCTGAATTGGTTAGTGGAATCCCTGCGAATGTTGAATAGTGTTGTTGTATTCTTTTGCAGCGCCTGCCAATCTGCATGACTTATGAGGTTAAATCGTGAACCAGAGTCTATAATCATCGAGACTACGTGTCCACCAATTTGACATTCGACCGTTTCATCCAGTTCATTGTCACTGGTTATTCTAAAACAGTCGCGGTGTTGTGCCTCCGGGTCGAAATTGTATGTACCATTTTCAATGGACCGAATATCTGTGCGCCTACGTTTGGCTTCGTATATCTTATTCTGTCCAAATCGTCGTTTCAAGTTTGTCTTGCACTGGCGAGCAAAGTGGCCGATACGGGCACATTTATTGCATTTTGAATTTTTAGCAGGGCAGTTCAGGTTGTATTCGGGATGGCCTATACGGCCACATCTACTACATTCCGCATTACTTGTGTTTGAGCGTATCCTATTTGAGCCAATTCTATTTACAGTGTTTTCCTCAGACTTGGTTGACATCGATTGAGACTGTTTATTAATCTGTTCGTCTACACGACATATGTCCATAACTTCATCCAAATTATGTTCTTTCTCCCGCAACTTCCTTTTAAGGTCCAATGGAGCCCAGGAATCGATGATTTTGTCTTTGAGGCATATTTCCTCTATTTCTGCCTGGGTGGTGCCAAACGAACACTTTTTAATTTGTTGACGTAGTCGCAAGATGAATTGATTGAAGCCTTCGCCTTCCAAAGGAGTAATGTTTCTCAATAGATGTCGTTCGAAAGTAGAATTACGCTTTGGAGTGAAATATTCATTTAGTTTATCAACCAAAGCCGTAAACACTTTTTCTTCGTTTCCCTTCTCGCATGTAACAATAGCCCCTGGCAATGAATATGCCACCGATTGTAATAGTGGGCCACCAAAATGTAGTAGTTTATTGCGTTTCCGCAAAGCCGATGTTATTTCTTCCGCCTCGATATAAATTTGGAACGAACGCAACTATTTCTCCCATTCGCAGCGGAGTAGTGATTTCTCCATAGAATCACATAAAAATGGCTTAATCATTACATCGGTCATTTTGCTATTGTCTATCTGGAATAAGAGGATTTATAACTATTAACATTCTAAATCAGACTCATTATTCTTCCTCTCTTTCTTTCCGATAGTAATTACTCGTTTGTATAAACAAAAAAATGAATTTAAAGAAAGAACAAAACAAATTCTTTGCAAGTCAATACAATTCCTCGCGGTACTGTGTGCTGGGTTTTTCTACATAGCGAAACTGGAAGGCAAGGGAGAGAGAAAAACAAAATGCCAACAACAAAACTTCTCGGTATACATACACTGAAATGCTTTTCTTCTCCTTTCGAAAGTTATTTCGTGTTTGTCGCACTACCACAAGCTTCCTAGGTTATGTTTGAATAATGCGGCCTACTGCCTCTGACCTTTGGCAGATAATCACATACTTTACGCCATATCGGCCCTGACCTTTGTCAGATAATTTCAATTTCCGCCATAGTGGCTCTGACATTAGTCAGTTAATTATTAATCTCATATTTTTTTACTTTTCCTCTTTCCTTTTTTTTCTCACATTTAAGGTGGTAGTTTACATTTCCTATCATTATCTATTATTTTTTTCCCTCGCACATGTACCTGTTTATACTGTTGCTGTTGTTGTTCTTTCCCACTCCTCAATTGTACAAAGCAAACGAACACCAGAAAAAAAAATCATTCTATACACACTCATCACCATATACATACCAGCGGTCCTGTTCGTTTTTCCAAACGCAAAAGGGGATTCCTTGCTTGTTTTTTTCCGATCTCGGTGCAAATCGTTAAGAAAAAAAAATTCTTTTTTTCCTCGTCGCCAATGTACGAACCTGATAATTTAGTCCAAATAATAACAACTTGTATTTTACTTCGATAAATCACTTTATTATCAGCTCTCAGTCCTATGCACGTGTTCACAGTTCGGTGTTCTAAAAGCAACAACCTTATCTTCTTTTCTATCCTTGGTCGTCGTCCACTCATGGTTGCCATATCGGTCTGTCGCCAGGCATGGGTTGCTACAAGGAGTGTCCAATATTGGGAGTCGAAATCATTATTTCTGACAATGCCATGGGTCGCTTCCTAAAGTTGACTATATCTCCGGTCTGAAATGGAATCAGCACATATTTGTAATGGAGATGTTATGTGCTCCCGTGGGGCTAACTTGGAATATATAGTTAGTCCATTCACTTTTATCAAGGGTGTCCAATATTGGCACTCGAAATCATTATTTCTGTCAATGATACGCGTCGCTTCATAAACTTGACTATATCTCCGATCTGAAAGGGAATCAGGATATATTTGTAATGGGGATGTTATTTGCTCCCATGGGGCTAATTTGGAGTATATAGTCAGTCCATTCACTTTTATCAGGAGTGTCCAATATTGACACTCGAAATCTTTATTTGTGTCAATGACATATGTCGCTTCATAAAGTTGACTATATCTCCCATCTGAAATCGAATCAGCATATATTTGTAAAGGTGATGTAATGTGCTCCCATGGAGCTAATTTCGAATATATAGATAGTCCATTCACTATTATCAGGGCTGCCCAATACTGGCACTTGAAAACATTATTTGTGTCAATCACATATGTCGCTTCATATAGTTGACTATATCTCCGATCTGAAATGGAATTAGCATATGTCTGTAACGGGGATGGTATGTGCTCCCATGGGGCTAACTTGGAATATATAGTTACTCCATTCACTTTTATCAGGAGTGTCCAATATTGACACTCGAAATCATTATTTCTGTCAATGACACGGGTCGCTTCATAAAGTTGACTATATCTCCGATCTGAAATGGAATCAGCATATATTTGTAATGGGGATGTAATGTGCTCCCATGGGGCTAATTTGTAGTATATAGTTACTCCATTCACTTTAATCAGGAGTGTCCAATATTGGCAGTCGAAATCATTATGTCTGTCAATGAAATGGGTCGCTCCATAAAGTTAACTATATCTCCGATCTGAAATGGAATCAGGATATATTTGTAATGGAGATGTTATGTGCTCCCATGGCGCTAATTTGGAATATATAGATAGTCCATTCACTTTTATCAGAAGTGTCCAATATTGGCAGTCGAAATCATTATTTCTGACAATGACATGGGTCGCTGCATAAAGTTGACTATATCTCCGATCTAAAATGGAATCAGCATATATTTGTAATGAGGATGTTATGTGCTCCCATGGAGCTAATTTGGAATATATAGTTAGTCAATTCACTTTTATCAGGAGTGTCCAATATTGTCACTCGAAGTCATTATTTCCGTCAATGACACGGGTCGCTTCATAAAGTTGACTGTATCTCCGATCTGAAATGGAATCAGCATATATTTGTAATGGGGCTGTTATGTGCTCCCATGGAGCTAATTTGAAATATATAGTTAGTCCATTCACTTTTATCAGGGCTGCCCAATACTGGCACTCGAAAACATTATTTGTGTCAATGACATATGTCGCTTCATAAAGTTGACTATATCTCCGATCTGAAATGGAATCAGCATATTTTTGTAATGGGGATGTTAGGTGCTCCCATGTATCTAACTGGTAGTATATAGTTAGTCCATTCACTTTTATCAGGAGTGTCCAATATTGACACTCGAAATCATTAGTTCTGTCAATGACACGGGTCGCTTCATAAAGTTGACTATATCTCCGATCTGAAATGGAATCAGCATATATTTGAAATGGGGATGTAATGTGCTCCCATGGGGCTAATTTGTAGTATATAGTTACTCCATTCACTTTAATCAGGAGTCTCCAATATTGACACGCGAAATCATTATTTCTGTGAATGACATGGGTCGCTTCATAAAGTTGACTACATCTCCGATCTGAAATGGAATCAGGATATATTTGTACTGGAGATGTTATGTGCTCCCATGTGTCTAATTTGGAATATATAGATAGTCGATTCACTTTTATCAGGAGTGTCCAATATTGGCACTCGAACTCATTATTTCTGTCAATGACATGGGTTGCTTCATAAAGTTAACTATATCTCCGATCTGAAATGGAATCAGCATATAACAATCAGCACATAATATCAGCACATAACAATGTGCTCCCATGGGGCCAATTTTGAATATATAGATAGTCCATTCACTTTTATCAGAAGTGTCCAATATTGGCACTCGAACTCATTATTTCTGTCAATGACATGGGTTTCTTCATAAAGTTAACTATATCTCCGATCTGAAAGGGAATCAGGACATATTTGTAATGGGGATCGAAAGTCGAAATCATTATTTCTGACAATGACATGGGTCGCTTCCTAAAGTTGAGTATATCTCCGATCTGAAATGGAGTCAGTATATATTTGGTATGGGGGAGTTATCTGCTCCAATGGGGGCTAATTTGGAAGATAAAAGTAGTTCATTCACTTTTATCAGTAGTACCCAGTATTAGCACTCGAAATCATTACTTCTGTCAATGACATTGGCCACTTCATAAATTGGGCTATATCTCCGATCTGAAATGGAATAAGGATAAATATAGGCTGCACTGTTTATGCGCTTCTACGGTGTTAGGCGGCTAGACATTAAAAGTTCCTTCACCTTCGTCGTGAGCGACCCAGGTTAGATAAAAAGTTACCGATGCCAGTTTTTTACAGGAAGAAAAAATATTTGTTTCTATATAAAGCTAATTATATTCTATACTCATCATAAATGGCTTTAAAAACGCTTTTTGGCTTTTTTTTCTGAACTAAATTTCTTTTGTTTTTGACAAAAATCCAGATTTCAGAAATTGTACATAAGTGGTTTGTGTCTTCGATAAATAAATTTATCGGATAAATTTATCTTCACACCCTAGGCAAACTAAACTAACTTAAATTAAATTAAGCTAAATTAAAGTAAAACTAAACTCAACTTTAATTTAATTTAATTTATTTTAGTTTAGTTGAGTTTAGTTTAATTTAATTTAGTTTAATTTAGCATAATTTAATTTAATTTAGTTAAATTTAGTTTAGTTTGCCTTAGTTTAGTTTAATTTAGTTTATTTTAGTTTAGTTTAAATTTAATTCAATTCAATTTAACTCAATTCAGTTCAATGCAATTCAATTCAATTAAACTAAATTATAAATTTAGTTGACGAGGATTTATGTCCAACGAACTACACTATGCCTACCCACTAGTCCCATACAATCAATAGCTTGCTTGATATCTTTTTCGTTAAGAATACATCTAAAGTTCTCCTCTACGACCAGTTTTATAAACATGACCTGATATTTATGATTTATGATGTCAACGAAAATGTGTCTGATACCACAATCAGTTACAGAGATTACAAAACTGTTAACTATGACATTCTGCCTGAACTTACGGAAAGTATTCCTTGGGAAAGAAAACGTTGATGATCACGAAGTTTTTATAGAACAAAATGTCATTGTCTTATATACGTGCCAATAAAAACAAGAGTCGTGAAACACAAACAATAGCCCTGGTTTAATGACACTATAAAGCGACTTATTATTATAAGAAATGTTCATTATAGAAGATGGAAACGGTTCAAAGCCTCTGCACTTTACTCATCTTCCAAAGAAGCTTGGAAAGATGTAATTAAACATATCCAGATAGCAAAATCTTCCTTCTACAGTGAAATCTCCCATAACGGACACCTCCATTGCGCGGACACCCCCTTTGGAGGGACACTGTTGCGCTTGGTCCCGGCAACGTGCCATAAGAAAAGCATTGTAATAGCTCTCCCTTGCACGGACACTCTCTTGACCGGACACGCAGTTGACAAAAAAGGCTTCTGTTGTACGTACATTTTCATGGTACACTCAAAACAATTTGCACTAGATTTGAGTTAAAATGGACTAAAACTGAGGAAAATTAAACTTCGTATGGCGCCAAAGATTTGTTAACTCACTTTAAGTTCATGAATTTTCTTGGAATTAGTTCATAATCTGAACATGGAGTTAGTTCCAATTTATTAGTTTTTAGTTCAGTAGAATTCAACAATGAACTAGACTTGAGTAAATTGTTGTAACAAATATAGTATACCGTCACTTATTTTTAGTTCATATGTACATAATATTGAACTAAAATCAAGGAAAAATATACCTCGTATAGAGCCAAAGATATTATTTACTCAGATACAGTTCATTATTTCCTTGCAATAAGTATACGAATAAATTTACCATAAGTTCAAAACACTCAAATGAAGTACAAACGTCCGCAATATTTTCGCAATACTAATTAACGTATACCACAAAAGTAAGTTAATTTGAAGTTAAATTGAGTAAGAAATTGTACTTAATGTAAGTATATGTTGAACTACTAATGGGTAGAAAATGTCATATTCAAGTTAACAATTCCGCAACTTTTACTAATTTTTATTTCAACGCTTCTTCAAACCTAGTATTCTCGTACAACCATGAAATATAATTAAAATGAAACACAGTTCAATTGAACTAACATGTAGTATAGGTGAAATTTCATTGAGTATAAGTTGGACGTATTTGTAGTTGCAATTCGTCCATATGAACTAGAAGCCTTTACTCAAAATAAGTAGATGTACTAAATTTTATTGGTTTAAACATTTAACTCCAATTTATTTTATATTTATTACTTTTATTACATTTCTACTCTAATATATTGGGTTGCAGTGAAGATCGTCTCCTCGCGGTGCATCCTGGGTAACTCTAAATGATCTTCTTCCTCTTTGGCACAGACTCTGCTACGACCCTGGTTCACGATTTTCGTAACTATTTGATTTTCTGCTCTCGAGCTGACGTCCTGTGCTCTGCGACCTAAGTGGGCAGAGGTGACACTCTGTCGAAATGGCTCGTGGCTAAGGTACCGTTCATCTCAGCCTCCTTAAAACCTGGCATGTCTTGTAGTACGTTCGAAATCCGTCACCGTAAAGTTGGTGGTAATGGTGAGGTTGAGATGACTCCCTCTTTGGTTCGGCCTTGCTCTGAACACTCTGTCCCATAAGGCGAAGTGTCAGCCCTCGAGTGGAACTCGCGGCTTCATAGACAACCACGGGGCCCTTCTTTTTGAACACATTGCAACTTTATGGACGTAGATAGCGCCTACAAGTTGAGGCCCCAACAAAATGAACAATAATAGTAAAAAGTCTTCGGCCACAGGAAAACCTGTGGCTTCCCCCGAGCCTACGGGCTCTTCCTCGATCACTAGTGCACGTAAGTCTTCTGCGGTCACACGCAACGGGGCCTCTGCAACTGCGAACAACGCGGGTGGTGGTCAACCGTGGATAGGAAGGATATGCCTGCTAGACCAAGGGCTAGGGTTTGGGTCCCGTCAAACTCACCTACTGACCCACAGAAGATCATCAGCCACTGCAAGCCCTCTATTCCTGCAAAGGATTGGAAGGTGGTCAAGGTTGAGGATCCTGTAGGAACCTCCCTGAACGTAGTTTTGGTCCTGAACCAGGATTCATAAAAACCCCTAGAGGAGAACAAAGTTCAAACTCGGTTTGGGTTCATGAGTGTACCCCTCAGGGTATACAAAGTGGATACGCTGAGTGGCAAACTGACCGAGTCGAAGTCGGAAGTCACAGCTGTAAATACTGGGAAGCATCCTGAATCGGCGGTAGATGCTGAAGAAGCACTACTGGATGACGACAGTGGCAGCATCTTCGACCTGTGAGGCCGCTCTGCCAGGCTCCGAGATGGCTCCAACACTAGCGAGGGTGATCACGAGACAACCGTGATCGAGGTACCCGGAGTTGAAGATCCTGTAGACGATGAAAGTCCTGTAGATAAATCTTCATCGCAGTAAGGCAGCATCTGCCAACCTCTTTCTCTATCTTGCGAAGGGTGGAGCCGATGTGGCCCTGATACAAGAACCATGCACGGTCAATGATCGTATATGTGGTATCAGGTACAATCGACAGGGGACCTTTGTCCTATCAACCCCAGGTAGGTCAAGATAGATCATTAGAAACAAATTTAATGCTCTTTTATTGCAGAATTTTAGTGATAGCGATACAACCGCCATCAGCCTGAAAACGGCCAGCGGGACATTTGGCTAGTTTCATCGTACATGGGGCACGACCATACTGAATCACCCCCTCCAAAGTGCGACAGGGATATTGTATCGGAGGCAAAAAGACTGAAGAAGAATTGTACCGTCATTATACGTGCCGACGCCAACACGCACCACACAATATGGGCGAGTACCGGCACCAATATTCGAGGTGAGTCTCTTTTTAATTTCATTATAAACGAAACCTCGTCCATATGTAACAGAGGCGAGGAACAGACCTTCATAACTTCGATTAGGAGGGAAGTGCTAAACCTAACTTTACTACTTAGCTACGACTATGTAACTGTATCCGATTGGAGCGTACTTTCTGATCACTCATTTTCTGATCATAGATATCTACAGTTCCACATAAGCATCGAACCTCTGAAAAAGGAAGTTTTTAAAAATTATAGGAAAACGGACTGGAACGCCTATCGTGGGCGCCTAAGGAAACTCTTAGGTTACTATAAGAATATAATGTGCCAGAGCTGGAAAAACTAGTTGGCAAATTTACTGATGCGTGCAGGAACGCGCTCAATGAGTCCTGTATGTCCAGTGGTTATAATGCTGCCAAGGATAACAAAAAACCTCATTGATGGAACGCTGAGCTTCAGGATCTAAGATCGTCCATTAGGCGGCTTTTCAACAAGGCCAAAAAGAGCAGCGACAAAGGGGATTGGGACGTTTACAAGATTAGTCTTAATCTATATAAAGGTGAAATCAAAAAGGCCGAAGGGAAATCCTGGCGAAACTTCTGTGAATCCATTGAGGGAACCAACCAGACTGCACGCTTAAGATGCTTGCTCGCTAAAAACTCACCGTGTGCGGGGTTCTTAATGAAAGACGATGCAACGTGGACGTATTCGTCTGAAGAGTCTCTTGGGATACTGCTGGATACCAACTTTCCAATCGATGACAGGAATGCTGGTCATCAGCCAGAATAGCTAGGCGGAAACTCACCTAGCTTAGAAAAAGTTCGCTCAATGGTGAGCAGAAATAATCTGATAGGTTTTAAGCCCTATAAATCAGCCGGACCTGACGGGATAATTCCAGGACACTGCAGGGGGGAGTTCTGTCTCCACTATTATGGTTAACTTCTGTCAATTAACTGCTTCTTGAATTGGACAGGGCCGAATGCCAGGTCTTTGCCTATGCCGATGATATTGCTATCATCTGTACGGGTAGAAACCTCAATTTACTTAGCATTCGTACAACCGGCCAACTTAGTCTGATTTCGAACTGGACCGCTAACAACGGACTATAACTTAACCCACTTAAAACTGATCTTATCTCGTTCTCTCGGAAATATAAAATACCCGCATTTGAACTGCCGTCAGTTAATGGGGTGCAATTACAATTGACGGAAAAGGTCAAGTATCTGGGAATAATTCTCGACAGAAAACTGTCTTAGAAACGGAATGTGGAGGGAGGTCTGTTGCTCTTTACTGCTGTGAAGGGTACTGGGTACTGTCTTCTAAGATCGTCATGTGGATTTATACGGCAATAGTCACACCAATACTTCTCTATGGCACCCAAGTTTGGTGGAGGTCCATCCAAAAAAAATATATTCTGAATTCCTTGATGAAAATTTAAAGATCAGGGGCAATGGGGACGACGTTAGGCACTGCTCTTAGTGCTATCCTGAACATCTGTACTCCTGATATCATTGCCGAATCGGCGGCCGCTACATCCCTTGTGAGAATCAAAGATTGGTGAATTCCGGACACGCTGAATTGCTATACCGGATCAACTCTATTCCCGTAAAAACTGACTACTGTATCCCCTACGTTCTACCAGCCACAAATCTAGGGACTTCTATTCCGAACAGGAGTAGTTGGGAAAAGTCTCTGGAAGGGGACACCATTAGTATCAGATTTTTCACGGATGGATCAAAGACCTAAATGCAAACATCTCCTTCAAGCTGCCTGATCAATGTACTGTATTTCAGGCGGAAATTACCGCCATACTGGAGGTTGCTGCACTACTGAAAAGTAGTGTCAACCCTCCGGAGAATAAAACGAAATAGTGCTGACAAGCTATCACTATATCTAGTAATATTGCGTTTTGTTCTAACCAGGGTAGCACACCAACTGACTCTAGAATTATTTTTTTTTTATTTGGTCCCTAAAATTCATTTTACAATAAAGTCTCCTAAAGATAACTTAAATCTATCCTTACGTATTTCCCTACATTTAATAATATTTACAGGACTATATACTTCACACTAACTTAAGTTGTAGCAAGTACATACAAAACAATCGTGACGAATGACTTCAGAATTAACAAAGTGTCTCTATTTATACGTTACTTAACGATACTCAAACAAATACCGTCGACTCTCAACGATCGTAAACTTCTTCTCATCAACGTACACACTCAGTTATTACAACGAAGAATCATACAAAAGCTGTAAACTATTACAACAACAAACATGCAAAAGCACTCAACTGAGAGAGTTGTAAAAACATGTAAATAGACAAGTGTGTGTGTATGTGTACGGTGGTGAGTCAAAGCTCTTACACAAAGTTTCGTTGAGTAGACGTTGTCACTATTTATTCTCAATTACTCGTTTTAAACAAAAGGGTTAAATATCAGTGTTCTCAATATTAGCGTGTATCGAAACAAAATAAAATAAAATGCTAATGGTAATAATTGAAAATACAATCATAAGTACATTTAGTATAATAGTCAAATAATAATATATATAACTCGTAGCGAGTTTAGTTTTATGGAAAAATTAACATGTTATTCATGCGAAAACATACAATAAACAACAAATAAGAAAATGCATTTCTACAATATGCAGTTTGCTAAAAAATATATTCTTCTAAATAATTACCTTCAGACGGTTTGAGTGCACTTATAGCAAATCAAAAATTGCAAAATTATTCACAAGTAACATCTTTGCAAATTTTGTAATCTCCATATCTCAAACACTACATGAGCTATCTACAATAAAATAGCAGATTCGTGTTCAGCGTGCCAAAATTATGTAAGGAACGACATTTGAAGGTTCAACTACGAATATCACAAACAATTTAAAATAAAAAAATCGGTTTTGACCAAAAGTAAATGCATTTAATGGGGAAGGTTTTGTCACCATTTCCAAAAACTAAACATGCAGTTCTTCATAGTTTTTCATGCCCTACCTCATACTGCGAGGGCATTCTTTGCAGAAAAAAATGACTAATCTTAGTGTACATACACTGAATATTCTACTGCTGAAATTCAGAAAAAATTTTCATTTCATTGCTTTAGTCAATGGTATGCGTTGGAAAGCTTATACAGCATCAAATCTAATGCTGTTGGAATAGACAATATGTGCCCAAAGTTTATTAGAATATTAATTTTACCATATATTACTCACATTTTGAACAATGTACTTACAAAATCTATTTTTCCAACAGCATGGAAATGTTCTATAATCATACCAATCCCCAAAACCAACAATAAGTTTAGACCGATTGCAATATTACCTTACATGTCAATGGAATTAGAGAACATTGTGTACGCTCAAATGGATAAATATATCTCTGAAAATAATCTGCTGGCAAAGAGTCAATCAGGCTTCGGAAGGAAAAGAAGCTGCATTACGACACTTATTGATGTGACAGAATACCTTAGGCAAAATATGAATGACAATATACTTTCATTCCTCATACTCCTTGACCACAGCAAAGCATTTGATAATGTCGTTCATTCAACATTGTTGACAAAACTGGTCAAGTTATTTAGGTTTTCTCATTCTGCGTGTAGACTTGTTGCCTCATATATCGGAAATCGTACACAGGCTGCATTTTTGGGTAACAGCCGATTTGAATTACTGCCCAATAAAAGAGGTGATCCTCTGGGATCCGTTTTGGGGCCACAATTGTTCTGCATATATATTAATGATCTCCCGGCAGTATTACGATGTTGTTAATTTCAAATGTACGCTGATGATGTTCAATTGTATGCTAGTACGAATGTTGCATACTTGAATAGTTGCACTGAAAATATAAATGAAGACTTAAATTGGATAAAGACTTGGGCCTCAAACATTGGACTTTGTTTAAATCCTGGTAAATCGAAATGTATATACTTTTCTAGAAAGAAAAGTGTCTTACCAGTTGAATTGACGCTGAGGGTAAACCATACGCATATTGAATTTGTCCAAACTGTGGTTAATCTTGGTGTAACATTCAATGGTCAACTGTCGTAGACTAATCATATCAATGTTACAGTGTGAAAAGTTTAGGGTATGTTAAGAAATCTATGGGCTGTTAAATCAGCCACACCCTTTCAAATTCGAATGCTACTTGCAAAAAGTTACTTAATACCAGTTCTTATGTATGGCTGTGAACTATATCAAAATTGTGACGGAACTGATTACCAGAAGCTGAATGTTACTTATAATAATATTGCCAGATATATATTTAATAAAAAACGAAATGATAGAATATCAACTTATTCGTATCAGATTTATAATAAGACATTTGACAATGTTCTTAAATTCAAGTCAATTTTACTCTTCAACAAAAATAGTTTATACCGAGGAACCCAATTACTTGTTTGAGAGAATACAATTTGGCCGATCTAGGCGTGGAAAAATAATCACACCGAGAACTTTCCAATTTTTAATTTCCGAGAGGCAATTTTTCATATCAGCCACATATCTTTGGAACAATTTACCATCATATATACAATGTACAGGGTGGAGCGCGGTAATGTGCTTATTTGGGAATGGTATCCAAAAAATTATGAACCTTAGAAAAATTTATACAGGTTCGGCCAAATAACTTTTTTTTTTGAAAGTGCTATAAAAAAAACTACTGAATATTTTCTCAAATTTCTTTTTTATTTGAAAGTACAATCCTTCCGGTTAATAATGGAAAATAATTTCATTCAAATGGCTGCCTGGGCTGGCCATGCAGTAGCCTACACGATCGGTCCAATTTTTAAGCACATTATCGATTGTGTGCAGCTGTATTTCACCAATGGCTTCAAGAATATTGTCCTTTAAAGCGTCAATTGTCTCTGGCTTGTCGGCGTAACACTTATCTTTGAGGGCACCCCACAAATAATAGTCCAACGGTGTCAAATCGCAGCGCCGAGGTGGCCAAACGACTTCAGCTCTGCGGCTGATAATGCGATCTTCAAAAACAGGGCGCAAAACATCGACTGTAGCTTCGGCTGTGTGGCACGTAGCGCCGTCCTGTTGAAACCAAATGTTGCCAATATCCTCATCTTCAATTTTTGTGAACAAAAATTCGTTCAACATGGCCCGATAACGATCGCCATTGACTGTAACGGCCACTCCTTGCTCATTTTCGAAGAAAAATGGCCCAATTATGCCTCTGGACCAAAATCCGCACCAAACAGTGACTCGTTTTGGGTGCATCGGCTTTTCAATGTATGAGTGCGGCTTTTCTGTTTCTTTCATACCCGCCAGGATCAAAATGAGCTTCATATGAAAAGATGATTTTTTTTGGCAAAATCGGCATCTTCTGTAAGTCGATCGCAGGCCCATTTTTCCCATATTTCCCAGCGTTGTTTAAGCGTATACACAACCATATTCGTTCAGCGGAAGGATAAAACTAATTATCTGTCAAATCAGACATGAGCTAAGTGTTACCATTCACGAAATAAGCACTAGTCGAAAAAAAAACGTTAGATGGCGGACCCGTTATTATATTTTAATTATATTGAACAGTAAGGGAATTTGTAAATTACATGGTTTTAAATAGTGTATCTGGCACATGTCGACCTTCGCTATCCACACACTGCTGCATACGTTTTCTGAAGTTTTCATGAACTCTAACAAGCATGTCGACTGGTATTCTGCTAATTTCAGCCTCAATATTGTTAATTAGTTCTTCCAAGGTGTTCGGACGGTTGATATACACCTTCGACTTCAGGTAACCCCAAAGGAAAAAATCGCTGAACTACTGAAAAGTAGTGTCAACCCTCTGGAGGATATGTATCTACACAGACAGCCAGGCTGCTATAAAATCCCTGGAAGCCATATTTGCTACGTCTCTGAAGATGAAAGAATGCCACTCATCACTTAGGGTGATGGCAGAGTATTTTGACATCAGGCTCATCTGGGTACCGGGACACAGCGACATTCCATAGACAGGGTACTACGGCACAGGTTCTTCCGGCGAAAGAAGGTGTTAGTATGCCAATCTCCACCTGCCGTTTGCAGATCAGGCAGTGGGTCGATAATATGTTAAAGAACAAGTGGAGACTTACTTCAACTTGCAAACAAGCAAGGGTCCTCTGGCCACAGGTGGAGAGGAAGAGGACTAGGCAACTACTTAACTTGCCGAGAGGCAGGTTATCCACAATGATAGTAACACTTACGGGACATTGTATTGTAGGAAACCACGCCAGAGAACTCCACTCTCTGTAGATGCTGCATGGAAGAGGACGAGGAAACGACGAAACACCTTCTCTTGGATTGCCCTGCTCTGGCAGGACTGAAAAGTAGGATATTCGGAACACATTTAGTTAGCACCGTAGCCCTACAGGCTATTCCTGTAGGTCTTATAGACAAATTCATTGAAAGGGCAAATTGGCTAGACGACTAGTCAATAGTTGCTATAGAGGAAACTGCAGGTATCACAAAGGGCTTCTTTAGCATAAGTGTGCTAGAAAGCGTGCTGTCTTGCAGCCTTTTCAACCAACCAACCAACTCTAATATGTCATATTGTTATATGAAAACTAATTATGTTTGAACAATATTGACATTTTAAAGAATAATTATAAATACATTTTTAACACGTAATATACTTATAAATCCTATATTTTGTAAATTGATATTTTTATAAATAGATAATTGGGTTTAATTGGAGCCGTCGTGGATTTGACTCCAGTACAGCATGATGAAGGCATTGAATATCCAGATTCGTCCCAATGTAATTAATAGAGCTAAATGTTAAAATAAATGAGAGACATTAGTTATGAAAATGAAATATGTCGATTCAATCAAGAAAAATTCGATAGAATTCTTACTTTGCAGAATTTGTAATACCACTTTTCCTAGATGAATCGGCATAACTTTAATTTTAATTTTATTTTCATTATTATTTTTTTCATCTAATTGGTAATTAATAATTGTGTTTATATTCCCGACGATGCTACCCAATGGTTATCGAAATATTGAAGAAAAAATTTTTTTAAATTTTAAATATATTGTTTTTTTATTTGAATTTTATTTACCGATTTTTGTTAGTTTTTGGTTAATGTATGAGAAATTCATACTACAAGCTTATAAGTCATGAACATTTTTCGAATTGAAAAATGGTTAGTTTTTGTTGGAAATAATAGACAATGTTATTCAACGCACACTCACTGGCATGACTAGTTTCAAACTCCGTGACAAGTTCATCATCAAATGCCTGTGCCTGCCATCATACTGTGCCTGAATTGATACCATCGGTTGATCATCAGTCGTATAAATACAAACTCAATTCTGCAATTCACATGTGCGAATTAGTATCGATCGAAGATCCCTAAGTATCAACATCACTGAAAGGCTATAATTCCAACAACAAGGACCAACATTTTCTTCTTCTCCTCATGCGTTCTCGCATTGTTGTAGTGCTTTGCGGTGAGTTTTTCTATATCTATATCACAGAGTTGTATTTTTATATCATTTTCGAAGACCGTGCAAGTGTCAGTTACATTTATTTGAATTTGAATTTTATTGACCGATTTTTGTTAGTTTTTGGTTAATGTATGAGAAATTCATACTACAAGCTTACAAGTCATGAACATTTTTGGAATTACCACGATACTTTACTTGTAATTCAACAAAAACCCCAGAAACACGGCTTTTACCAAATTTATTAAAAATAAAACTGATTGAATTTGTCATATTTGAAAAAACTAATGCCAACTAATTACGAGAAGCACATCTTGCGCCAATAAAAAACTGGTATTTATTTTCAAACATATACAGCCGATATACATAAATATAACTGTTTTTTCACGACTTTAATTTAGTAATTTTATTTATTTATTAGAGCATGTACTAGTGGTAAAAAGAATTAATATAATTAAATTAATTGTAATTAAATATAATATATTTTAAGAGTTATAATAAATAGTTACAAATATGTTCAATATTTAACATGTTGTTTACAATAATGATACTTAAAACTAGTTTGAATAATTACTTTAAATGATTGGTTAGCTCGTTTTTAAATTTGATTGCGTTGCTTATACAGGGTGGAGCGCGGTAATTTGCTTTTTTGCACTGCAGGCTGTGGCGGCACTGTTGGTCGAAGAGAGTGGAGAGTGTGCGTGGCTTATAGTGGCTGACTGGAGATTTCTAATCGTCTGCCTTTCTGTTGCCATCATGCATTGAACACGTGAGGAGAGCTCATTTTGTGTTGAAGCGTATATTTCAAAATGAATGTTTTGAATATTTCCTGGACGGCTCATCTCTTTGAGGGGTGATGTGAACTGGCCGGTACGTTCACCAGACTTAGCCTCATGCGATTTTTTCCTTTGGGGTTACCTGAAGTCGAAGGTGTATATCAACCGTCCCAACACCTTGGAAGAACTAATTAACAATATTGAGGCTGAAATTAGCAGAATACCAGTCGACATGCTTGTTAGAGTTCATGAAAACTTCAGAAAACGTATGCAGCAGTGTGTGGATAGCGAAGGTCGACATGTGCCAGATACACTATTTAAAACCATGTAATTTACAAATTCCCTTACTGTTCAATATAATTAAAATATAATATAGATTTTTCTAAGGTTCATAATTTTTTTGATACCATTCCCAAATAAGCACATTACCGCGCTCCACCCTGTACATTGTATATATGATGGTAAATTGTTCCAAAGATATGTGGCTGATATGAAAAATTGCCTCTCGGAAATTAAAAATTGGAAAGTTCTCGGTGTGATTATTTTTCCACGCCTAGATCGGCCAAATTGTATTCTCTCAAACAAGTAATTGGGTTCCTCGGTATAAACTATTTTTGTTGAAGAGTAAAATTGACTTGAATTTAAGAACATTGTCAAATGTCTTATTATAAATCTGATACGAATAAGTTGATATTCTATCATTTCGTTTTTTATTAAATATATATCTGGCAATATTATTATAAGTAACATTCAGCTTCTGGTAATCAGTTCCGTCACAATTTTGATATAGTTCACAGCCATACATAAGAACTGGTATTAAGTAACTTTTTGCAAGTAGCATTCGAATTTGAAAGGGTGTGGCTGATTTAACAGCCCATAGATTTCTTAACATACCCTAAACTTTTCACACTGTAACATTGATATGATTAGTCTACGACAGTTGACCATTGAATGTTACACCAAGATTAACCGCAGTTTGGACAAATTCAATATGCGTATGGTTTACCCTCAGCGTCAATTCAACTGGTAAGACACTTTTCTTTCTAGAAAAGTATATACATTTCGATTTACCAGGATTTAAACAAAGTCCAATGTTTGAGGCCCAAGTCTTTATCCAATTTAAGTCTTCATTTATATTTTCAGTGCAACTATTCAAGTATGCAACATTCGTACTAGCATACAATTGAACATCATCAGCGTACATTTGAACTTTACAACATCGTAATACTGCCGGGAGATCATTAATATATATGCAGGACAATTGTGGCCCCAAAACGGATCCCAGAGGATCACCTCTTTTATTGGGCAGTAATTCAAATCGGCTGTTACCCAAAAATGCAGCCTGTGTACGATTTCCGATATATGAGGCAACAAGTCTACACGCAGAATGAGAAAACCTAAATAACTTGACCAGTTTTGTCAACAATGTTGAATGAACGACATTATCAAATGCTTTGCTGTGGTCAAGGAGTATGAGGAATGAAAGTATATTGTCATTCATATTTTGCCTAAGGTATTCTGTCACATCAATAAGTGTCGTAATGCAGCTTCTTTTCCTTCCGAAGCCTGATTGACTCTTTGCCAGCAGATTATTTTCAGAGATATATTTATCCATTTGAGCGTACACAATGTTCTCTAATTCCATTGACATGTAAGGTAATATTGCAATCGGTCTAAACTTATTGTTGGTTTTGGGGATTGGTATGATTATAGAACATTTCCATGCTGTTGGAAAAATAGATTTTGTAAGTACATTGTTCAAAATGTGAGTAATATATGGTAAAATTAATATTCTAATAAACTTTGGGCACATATTGTCTATTCCAACAGCATTAGATTTGATGCTGTATAAGCTTTCCAACGCATACCATTGACTAAAGCAATGAAATGAAAATTTGTTCTGAATTTCAGCAGTAGAATATTCAGTGTATGTACACTAAGATTAGTCACTTTTTTCTGCAAAGAATGCCCTCGCAGTATGAGGTAGGGCATGAAAAACTATGAAGAACTGCATGTTTAGTTTTTGGAAATGGTGACAAAACCTTCCCCATTAAATGCATTTACTTTTGGTCAAAACCGATTTTTTTATTTTATATTTTTTGTGATATTCGTAGTTGAACCTTCAAATGTCGTTCCTTACATAATTTTGGCACGCTGAACACGAATCTGCTATTTTATTGTAGATAGCTCATGTAGTTTTTGAGATATGGAGATTACAAAATTTGCAAAGATGTTACTTGTGAATAATTTTGCAATTTTTGATTTGCTATAAGTGCACTCAAACCGTCTGAAGGTAATTATTTAGAAGAATATATTTTTTAACAAACTGCATATTGTAGAAATGCATTTTCTTATTTGTTGTTTATTGTATGTTTTCGCGTGAATAACATGTTAATTTTTCCATAAAACTAAAGTGTAGCGAGTTATATATATTATTATTTGACTATTATACTAAATGTACTTATGTTTGTATTTTCAATTATTACCATTAGCATTTTATTTTATTTTGTTTCGATACACCCTAATATTGAGAACACTGATATTTAACCCTTTTGTTTAAAACGAGTAATTGAGAATAAATAGTGACAACGTCTACTCAACGAAACTTTGTGTAAGAGCTTTGACTCACCACCGTACACATACACACACACTTGTCTATTTACATGTTTTTACAACTCTCTCAGTTGAGTGCTTTTGCATGTTTGTTGTTGTAATAGTTTACAGCTTTTGTATCATGGTAAAACAAGTAAGGTAAACGCACTAGGAATTGTTACAACAAACACAGGCATTTTGTTTTTGTTTGGTGTCCATAATCTGTCAAGTTTTCTTCATGTGTGTATCTACTGTAAAAGTAAACAAATAATTACACAAACAAAATGCATGTGAATTTGACATAAGAGTAACACCTAAGCAAGAAATATGTTGAAATCAGCTGTTCTAACGAGTTTACCTTACTCATTTTACCATGCTTTTGTATGATTCTTCGTTGTAATAACTGAGTGTGTACGTTGATGAGAAGAAGTTTACGATCGTTGAGAGTCGACAGTATTTGTTTGAGTATCGTTAAGTAAAGCATGAAACACATAGACGACGACAGGCTACCGACCACAACCTGTCAAAAATAAAATACATGCGTTTATATGGAAGTGATTATTTTAACGACGGCAAGGCGACACGACTGCAGGTTGTTGTCTATGCTAGTTATTTAGCTGTAGTTGAATTAAACTAATTTCTATTTGTGTGGGCGACAATCAACAGGTTAGAGCTGTCAATGCCTGAAGTGGCACCACTGACAGAATAATCAACTGTTTTCACAATTTTTGTTATGTTTGTAATAATATTTATTAAATATTCTCCAGACATTTTATTTTCTTCTAACACAAATAACACAAACGTCAACATTACAGATCAGCTGTTTACTTTGCAGTTGCCGTCTTGAAAATAATTCAGTAGCTGCCACACGTCTACATTTGCAGTCAGCGGCATTTGTAGTCGTGTGTTCATGTAGCCTGTCGTCGTCTATGTGTTTCATGCTTAAAGCATAAATAATAAAATACATGCGTTTATGCTTAAAGCATGAAACACATAGACGACGACAGGCTACATGAACACACGACTACAAATGCCGCTGACTGCAAATGTAGTCGTGTGGCAGCTACTGAATTATTTTCAAGACAGCAACTGCAAAGTAAACAGTTCATCTGTAATATTGACGTTTGTGTTATTGTGATATTTGTGATAGAAGAAAATAAAATGTCTGGAGAATATTTAATAAATATTATTACAAACATAACAAAAATTGTGAAAACAGTTGATTATTCTGTCAGTGGTGCCACTTCAGGCATTGGCAGCTCTAACCTGTTGATTGTCGCCCACACAAATAGAAATTAGTTTAATTCAACTACAGCTACATAAGTAGCATAGACAACTACCTGCAGTCGTGTCGCCTTGCCGTCGTCAAAATATTTACTTGCATATAAACGCATGTATTTTATTTTTGACAGGTTGTGGTCGGTAGCCTGTCGTCGTCTATGTGTTTCATGCTTAACGTATAAATAGAGACACATTGTTGATTCTAGAGTCAGTTGGTGTGCTACCCTGGTTAGAACAAAACGCAATGTTACTAGATATAGTGATAGCTTGTCAGCACTATTTCGTTTTGCTCAAATTCAAGGAAATACATTAAATTGTTACCCGATACGTTACGCAAGGATATATTTATTTGAATATATCAGGTAACCTCATCAGCAATTAAGTAAAGGAAGCAGTATATGTTGAACTTTTGCTCGTTTTCCTTAATAAATATCAGGCATTACTACCGAAACGCTTTACCGCTTCCCTACAAAAGTAAGTTAAAGACATATGTTGAAACATGTGTGTAATAATTAGCTGAGTGTTTATGTAGAAACACAGCATTTAAATCTTTTATATAAACCAAATACCTCCCATACCTTATGTTTGTTTTTAAGAAACAACGTGTTTCAAATACTTACGCTATTATGAAGGTACTAGCAAGCAATACAGAGGGCACCATTTGGTAGGCCAACTAAATAGGCACAGTGTAAAAAGTAAAATTTTTTTTATAAATGTGTAGATGATATTTATTTGTGGGATATAAACTTCAAATTTAAAGCTCGTGTAGATTTACAAAGTGGGAAAATATCTTGAACAACTTTGATGGACCTTTCTGCACTTATATTGCTTCTTCGTTGCTGATTCTTCCTTCGCCCAATGTTTTTGAAAGCAAGCGTGAGCCTTTTTAAAAGGAATTGTGGCTTGTTTTAAATTTTCATAGTTCTTCAAATTGAAACGATGGTCAGAAAACCATACATCAAACCAGGCGCCAGTAATCAATACACATGTTGAATACAAATCCTTTTTATATTTTGAAAAAAGTACAAAGGCCAAAAATTGCAAGAATTGCCCTTGAATTCCAGCGGGCACTGCCTATAGGAGTTATGGCCTTAAACTTTATGTATGGGAATGTTCCATGAATCATGTAATATTTAAAATATACACAAAGTTCGTATACATATGCCACTTAATGTTTTTAATTTCAACCCTCTCCTCATATTGTTTGTAGTTTTTTATCAAGTGTTCGTAAGCATTCACGATCTGCGGAACGAAGTGATATTCAACATTGGGGGAAGAAGTTTTCCCTCCCAGAATCTCATCCATTGCATGTCGCAATATTAAGTCCTGTATATGATGCTGGCACCCAATAAATTGAGGTGAGGTAGTGAAAGAGACTTGACGTGGTCTTGCAGCAATCGAACATCTCCACCTTTTTTGCCAGTGTTAACGCTTGTAGTATCACTTATAATCATTTTGATAGATGCCCATAACTTAAATTTGTCAAGTAATCCTTTGATACCATTAAATATTGTACACGGTCTTCCATCTTCAAGGACAAGTACTCCTAATTTTATTTCTTCTGTTTCATTTTTAAGAACCACTACTTGTATTTCCTTTTTATTGATTTTATTGCCATCAAAATGAAGAGCCCATTGACTAAAATTCAAATTCTGTTTATAACTACGCAGTTTCCTTTCGTTCTTCAATCTTTTTAACATGTCGGTGTATTGTTTTCCGTGAATGCGTTGGTATATTAACTCCAGCCTCTGACAACTGCTTACAAATCGAGGATGCCTTTGAAGTACTTATATTTGTATTCATTACCAATGAAGCTACAATAATTTGTGATATTGTAGATTTTGCTTTATAAGTGGGGATATAGTCCTCGCTTTCACTTTCTTCTTGGTTAGCAATCTCAGATATTAAATCAATTTCAAGTACTATGTTGTGCGATTTACTTTTTTTTGTTACACGATTTTTTTCAGATAAGATACACCCACGAAATAAATATAAAGGCAACACAATTTTTTGTTTTTTCCAAATGTTGAGAGGAATTTTCAAGTTTTTATTATACAGGGTGATTCAGGAAGTTCCGGACAAATTTCTCCAGCGTATTCCTTGGCTCATTTCATGAAGAAAAGTCCACTAGGACCATGTCCGAAAATGCAAGGGTGCGAACTAGAACGCGCACAGCTCACTGGTTGTGAGAAACTCTCCCTAATCCCTACATGGGATGTAACGGGAAACCATTTATTTTGTATTTTCTATAGTTGGCACAAAGAAATCGTTACATTGTTTTTTTTTATTTTTCAGAATGTTTGAGGTTGTGGAACACTTTTTAATATTCGTCTCATTATTAATTTACATTTAATACATCGATAGCAATCATTGCCTTTAAACAAATGGATTGTTTTTAAATATTTAAAATAAAATCTGTAATTAGAAAAATGATGATTGCACAAAAAGCATTTCATATTTCCTTGATTTACCAATATAGTTATGTATATCACTGCACAATAGTGTTTAACAATAATTTGCTGTAATGTTAATTTTTTGACACCATTTATTAGTCCCGCGAGGAAATGCGCTGTCTTTGCTCCTCAAACGTCAAATTTGCACTGAACTCGTCTTTTGCTTCTCCATTTACAACCGTTTTTCGCAATCATAAACAAATGGTCTGCCCATTGTAAAATAAGTAAGGTAAACGCAGCAGGAATTGTTGAAACAAAGACAAGCATTTTGTTTTTGTTTGGTGTCCATAATCTGTCAAATTTTCAACATGTGTGTTTCTGTTGTTGTGTTGTCGTTTTGTAAACGTTTTAAGACGAACGAACGAAGATTTAAGAACTCTTTTCATAAAATGAATGAAAATTGTTCATACAAAACATTAGGAAAATACCAGCATTCAGAGTGAACTCCAGCATTTAGTTTAATGTATCTGCTTCCAAACATTTTCAACCGCCCCGATAGAATCGAATCCTTCTGGGTGCAGAACACTATCACGACTTGCTAGCGATCGGGCAACTAAAACTGGTAAAGCAGCTTCCAACAATACAGAACACTGTATCCGGATGGATAAATTCTGGGAAGGCACAGGAAGTACAATCCAACAATCTGACGTGCGGAATATGCACTGCTGATGAGTCGCTTGATGCCTCTATCGCCCGGCTTCGGGACCTAGAAGACATCAAAACATCTAGTAAACCAATGTCCATTAAAGACAAACAATGCGAAAGCCACTTCGCACAACACACCGTAAAGGATAATCAAAATCGATTTGTGGTTCGGATTCCTCTCCATCAAGGTCCTGAATCTTTGGGCGACTCACACGGGATCGCAATCAATCGCTTCTTTCCTTTGGAACGACGATTGCAGAAAAACCCCGAACTAAAAGCTCAATATGCTAAATTCATGGAGGAAAACGAAAAGCTAGGGCACATGACAAAGGTACCGGCAGAAGCTATTCGCTCTCCTAACTATTTTGTCCCACATCATTGCGTGCAACGACCAGAAAGCTCAACTACAAAACTTCGGGTCGTGTTTGATGCATCAGCCAAAACATTATCGGGACACTCACTAAATGATCTAATGTACACAGGTCCAACTGTTCAAAGCGATTTGTTCTCCATACTCCTGAGGTTCAGATTGCCCAAATATATATTCACAACTGATGTCGAGAAGATGTACAGACAAATTCTCGTTTCACCTAAAGATCGTCATCTTCAATTGATCATTTGGAGAAAGGTCCCCTCGCAACCCATAACATATTATCAACTAAACACAGTGACGTATGGCACCAGAGCAGCACCATACTTAGCAACAAAATGCCTACAGCAAGTGGCCAAGGAAAACTCAGTTTCTTCAAGAGACAGCGCTAACACTACAAAACCAGCTCACACAAGTCATGACAGAGAGTGGTTTCAATTTACGCAAGTGGTGTGCCAATACTCCGCAACTGCTACAGAATATTTCACAATCAGATCAAGAAATCAACTTAGACTTTGAAGGCTCAAAAGCGAACTAAGTCAAAATATTAGGTCTCACCTGGCTCCCAAAAGATGACGTATTCTGCGTAAAGGTCAACGGCACACCGGCAAGGGAAGGGTGCCCCAGTCGATGCATGTACATATCTTCACCGATGCATCAGAAAAGGCTTACGGTGCAATTGCATACGTTCGATCTACATTCAAGAATGGGACTATCATGACTCGAATTCCCTGCGCAAAATCTTGAGTCGCCCGTCTTAAGCGATAAACCATACCGAGGTTAGAACTCTACGCGGCGGTACTTGGAGCTCAGCTTGCATCAAGAATCAAAACTGATCTTCAGCTAACATGTCCTGTCTGGATCTGGACCGACTCAGAGATCGTTCTGGCTTGGATAAGCTCATCTTCTGCAGCCTTCCATACATTTGTAGCAAACAGACTTACAGTCATTCACGAGATGACCCACGCAGAGCAATGGCGTCACGTCGGCTCAAAATATAACCCGGCCGATGTATTATCTCGCGGGATTTCGCCAGCAGCTCTAAAAGATTGTGCGCTTTGGTTCTGTGGGCCCCTGTTTTTGCACGGAAACGAGTCGATGTGGCCAGTAGGGTGGACCTTGTGTCGATATTTTGGTAGATGAGGGCTCTATTCCGTGCCTTTTTGAAAAAAAATTACAATGCCGAAAAAAAAATTAAAAAAAAAAAACATTAGGGGTTGCGCACGAGCCGAGAAAAAGGTCCACTTTGCCAAAATTAGGGGGGAAATTGCCATAGGTCATCAGGGGTCACCCGTAGGGGGGAATAATGTATGGCCGACCCCCATTAACTTTTTACCGCCAACATTTTCCCCCAAGACACCCACCCCCTATCTCCACCCCATACAAAAATGGAGGTTGCTCAGTATTTTCGAAAAACACCATAGGTCATCAGGGGTCACCCCTAGGGGGGCAAAATATATGACCGACCCCCATTAACTTTTCATCCCCAACATCTTTTCCGAACAAACTTACCCTCTATCTCCACTCCTTGAGGGACTCCCCATACAAAAATAAAAGAAGCTGTAATTGAGTAGTACTACTAAGCACTCTTAATATAATATAGTCAAATTAACATATTTTTGTTCGCTGATGGGTATTTCTTGCGGTAAGAATCGATAACATGTAGTAAATACTGTTTCTCTTCTTCGCCTTGACACAGTATTCTATTATAATCTTGTATCATTTTTACTCCTCTTTCGGCAGTGTCGTTCACAACGCGCAAGTTATTTACAATTCTACGACCTTCTTGATAGTCTGCGCGAGATTTCCAGGTTGCTGGATTTGCAAGAATGAAATCTTGCGATATTCCAAATCGTACAAATAAATTTTTGGTATTATGAGAGACGAAGTTGCTCAAGTCTTTAGCCAAGAATTCCTCATTCACATCTTTGAATTTCACCTCGATTTTTTTAACGCTGGTACTTTTGATTACGACGCGAGGAGCTGGGGGAAACGGGTCGTCTTCTTCATCTTCTTCACCTTCTTCGTCTTCTTCATCTTCTTCACCTTCTTCGTCTTCTTCATCTTCTTCACCTTTTTCGTCTTCTTCATCTTCTTCACCTTCGTCATTCTCATTTTCTAGCAATGCTTGGGCCATTTTGGCCTTCAACTCATTTGAAACCTTGTCATCGAAAAAGGCAAGGGCTATGTGCTCATCGGCGAGATACCATAGGTGACCGATAAATTTCTTTATCATTACCCGAGATAAATCCTGGTCAACGGACTTGTACTCGACGATGTCCTTCAAAAACTTCCAATCTTGATTCGGCGCCTCAGCTGCTCGAGAAGAACCAAACCATGCCTTGACGTAAAGTCGCACCACAAAAATACAAACGTGTCGAATACCATTCAATTCACATACAGATAAGTGAAAAGTTCTCCGAAACAAAAACATCTTGAGGTTGTAAATGGCTTTTGCCATCCATCGAGCATGGGAAACGGGTCCTGGAGGTCGGAAATGGTAATTCTCAAGTTTTTCACCCAGAAACAAAAGAATTAATTGTAGCATTTCTTTGTAGTCATCGCGAGGGTGTTTCTCCTTCAATTGATCTAAGCAAAACTTCTTTATGCCGACTTGCATTGCCACAGGAATTTTTCTGACGACTTGATCGTCTATCAAGCCAGAATGGAATGGTTTAACCTTTACAGCGTCCCATTCCTGTTTGAAACGGTCAAAGCAAGGAACGCCTGGTGCACTGGTCTTTCCCATTTTTGTCTCAAAAACTTCCCTTAGCACCAGTTCGTATACGTGGTGTCTGCAAGATAAATATAAGATTTCTCTCTCCAACAGCCGCTCAAGAGCAACTGCGGCTCCGGAGAATGGGCCACTGTTCGTTGATGTCGTGTCGAAAGAAAGTCCTTGTATTCGATGTGTCATATGCCAAGATGCCAACAGTTGATAAACGGCATGTGCTATTCTCCGGCCTTTTCCTTTCCCATCTTCTACTTTGGGAACTCCAAGAAGTTGTTCTTTTTCTCCGTACGAGACAATTACCGGTAGATGGTCCACCATCTTTGTACCCACAAAATCCAAAAGCATTTTGCCATCCCAATGGACTACGAAGGATTTAGCTGCGACAAGCTGGAGATGAATGAAACGCGTTGAAGAATAAGAATTCTGAATGAGAGCAAATAAATCTATGCGATCTTACTTCTGGATTATCTTTCACATAACTCAGCATGTTCTCTCGATTTGAACGCCGACATCTCCGAAGCGACGTACGGTTTATTCTGTATTGTTGAGGATCGCGTCCAAATGCTTCTGCCGCCGCTATCATAATGCCGACCGCGTCTCGGTCAGTCACTTTGCACTTGTCCAAAGCTGATAGGACTCGTTCAGTAAAACATTGTTTGTAACCTCTTCTGTCACCAACATTTGACGGGCCAGCTTCTGCCGGGAAGTTTTCGTCCTGTCTCCCATTATCATCGCTTGAATCACTGCTTGAAAATTTAACCACTGCAATTGAACGAATTTCATTTGAATATAAACATTGGACGAACACACAAAGCGCGAAATAGCTTACCGCCTTTAGCGAACCGATCTCTACTAGATTCCGTTGCACGTTTGCGTCGCAACTCTTCTTGTTCTTCGCGCTCAGCTTTTCTTTTCCTCGTTCGAGTATCAGTAGCGTCCACACCTCCCATAGTTCCTGGCCGGCCATCTTCTCTTTGCTTTAGCAGAAACTCAATGTCTTCGGTATTTGTCATTTTCTCAAGGGCGTTGGCGTGTGCGATGTCGAAAAGATTATCCAAGCTATCAGAAAACGTATTCTCTTTTTCTCTAGTGGACTCAGTCTTTCTGTGAGATGAATTTTTTAAAGCATCCCACTCATCGTGCAGCGCAGCTATTTTTCTTGTTACATCTCCTCTGGCTTTCGTCGGAATAGCTGCTTGGCGCCAAAAAATCATCACTGCGTCCGCGACTATAACCGCACTATTTTTCTTCGACATGTTTCGTTTGCGAATGTTGAAGAAATGCATTCTTAGCACTTGCTTCTTCGACGGTAATTTGTTCCCCGTAATATTCATGCTTGGATAACCAATCAAAAAAATATCGTCGCGCGATCTAAGTCGTGTTGTCATCTTAACTTTTAAAAAACGGGAGAAAAATCAATTTACTTTTCGCGGTCGTCGGCACTTGTTGAATGACAACAATCGATGAATGAACTGCTATTTATAACTACTACGTATTTTGCAATATTTTACTGCCAGGTACTGATGAATGGGGGCATCTGCTAAGGGTGCCTATGTACCTGATTCAGCACGTGTGCGTTTCAAATTTTTCAAGACTTTCCAAACTATGACCACTCTTGAATATTGGTGGAATTTCTGTAAAAAAATCAAAAAAATCTCGATATTGTGCAACTGTAAATACATAGATTTTCCGTATTTTTGTATGGGGAGTCCCTCAAGGAGTGGAGATAGAGGGTAAGTTTGTTCGGAAAAGATGTTGGGGATGAAAAGTTAATGGGGGTCGGTCATATATTTTGCCCCCCCTAGGGGTGACCCCTGATGACCTATGGTGTTTTTCGAAAATACTGAGCAACCTCCATTTTTGTATGGTGACCCCCCTAAGGGGAGGAGATAGGCGGTGGGTGTCTTGGGGGAAAATGTTGGCGGTAAAAAGTTAATGGGGGTCGGCCATACATTCTTCCCCCCTACGGGTGACCCCTGATGACCTATGGCAATTTCCCCCCTAATTTGGGCAAAGTGGACCTTTTTCTCGGCTCGTGCGCAACCCCTAATGTTTTTTTTTTTAAATTTTTTTTTTCGGTATTGTCATTTTTTTTCAAAAAGGCACGGAATAGAGCCCTCATCTACCAAAATATCGCAAAAATGACATTTCAAGGTCCACCTTAGTGGCCAGCCAACTCCAACTCACAGCTGGCAGTTCCAACAAATCTAGAAAGAAAACGTAAGGCACCTGAAGCGTTTGCTACGTCGGTAGCATCACCCGACCTCATGTACCTGGTAAGACACAACAATTCATTTGCTCGCTTACAACGTATTGTAGCTTATATCCTGCGTTTCATTAATCGATGCAGGGGCAAAGACATCAATCCACAGACTCAGAGGGTACTCACTACAATCGAACTAGAGACTGCCCTGATGTACATAGTCATATCCAAGAGTCGGATTTCAAGGAAGAGAGAGATCAGTTAAAAATATATAGGGAATTGCGTGGAACAAATAATTTACGCAATTTATCACCATTCCTGGACAACTTCGGCTTGCAACGCGTCGGAGGTCGTCTTGAAGAATCATCATTGCCATTCAATTCAAAACATCAGTTGTTAATTCCCTATAATGACCCAATTTCAAAACTCATCTTCGAAATGGTCCATCAAGAGAATAAGCATTGTGGAGCACAAACTTTGCAGGGAATAGTACGACAGCGATTTTGGCCACTGAAAGGAAAAATTATGGCTCGAGCTACCGTTCACCGTTGCATAAGATGAAGTAGAGCTAAGCCAGTACTATTCAACCAAATCATGGGAAACCTGCCTTCAACACGGGTAACACCTGCAGGACCATTCATCAATACCGGAGTTGACTACTGTGGTCCTCTAACAGTCCACTACAAGCTGCGAGGAAAACGACCACATAAAGCCTACATTGCAGTCTTCTGCTGTTTTGCAACAAAGGCTGTTCACTTAGAATTAGTGAGCGACCTCACAACGGAGGCCTTCATAGGGGCTCTTAAAAGATTCATTGCCAACTGTCATAGGTTATATTGTGACAACGCAACTAATTTCGTTGGAGCAAAAAATAAGCTATCAGAACTGCCGGACGTCATACACACCCCTACTGCGCAATAAGCCATTACGAACGCCTGCAACAACAAGGGGATCCAGTTCAACTTCATCCCACCAAGAGCGCCACACTTTGGTGGCCTCTGGGAAGCGGCCGTCAAATCAGCCAAGCATCTGCTGGTAAGAAGCGTAGCAAGTGCTTCTCTAATCCATGAGGAACTTGAGACATTAATCATAGAAATCGAGGCAATACGAAATTCAAGGCCCATTTCTCCAATGTCTGACGATCCAAATGACATAGGTGCGCTCATCCCAGGACATTTCCTAATCGGTGAACCACTCACGGCCCAAGTTGACGCACAAGCCAAGCCGGCAACATCGAGTCTGGCTACCAGATGGAATCTGGTCTCTCGACTTAAACACCAGTTCTGGAGCAGATGGTCCCGAGACTGTCTAAATGAGCTGCAGTATCGCAACAAATGGCAAAAGCAGTCAAAGAATCTCATCAAAGAAGATAATGTTCCAGTCATGCAGTGGCCTCTAGGGCGAGTCATAAAAACCTACAGAGGAAATGACAACATAGTACGAGTTGCAGACGTAAAAACGTCCTCCGGGGTACTTAAAAGAGCCATTCAATACTTAGCGCCACTGCCGAGACTCAAGACTCCACAGACTCAGAGGACTTCTCCGAAACAAAAACATCTTGAGGTTGTAAATGGCTTTTGCCATCCATCGAGCATGGGAAACGGGTCCTGGAGGTCGGAAATGGTAATTCTCAAGTTTTTCACCCAGAAACAAAAGAATTAATTGTAGCATTTCTTTGTAGTCATCGCGAGGGTGTTTCTCCTTCAATTGATCTAAGCAAAACTTCTTTATGCCGACTTGCATTGCCACAGGAATTTTTCTGACGACTTGATCGTCTATCAAGCCAGAATGGAATGGTTTAACCTTTACAGCGTCCCATTCCTGTTTGAAACGGTCAAAGCAAGGAACGCCTGGTGCACTGGTCTTTCCCATTTTTGTCTCAAAAACTTCCCTTAGCACCAGTTCGTATACGTGGTGTCTGCAAGATAAATATAAGATTTCTCTCTCCAACAGCCGCTCAAGAGCAACTGCGGCTCCGGAGAATGGGCCACTGTTCGTTGATGTCGTGTCGAAAGAAAGTCCTTGTATTCGATGTGTCATATGCCAAGATGCCAACAGTTGATAAACGGCATGTGCTATTCTCCGGCCTTTTCCTTTCCCATCTTCTACTTTGGGAACTCCAAGAAGTTGTTCTTTTTCTCCGTACGAGACAATTACCGGTAGATGGTCCACCATCTTTGTACCCACAAAATCCAAAAGCATTTTGCCATCCCAATGGACTACGAAGGATTTAGCTGCGACAAGCTGGAGATGAATGAAACGCGTTGAAGAATAAGAATTCTGAATGAGAGCAAATAAATCTATGCGATCTTACTTCTGGATTATCTTTCACATAACTCAGCATGTTCTCTCGATTTGAACGCCGACATCTCCGAAGCGACGTACGGTTTATTCTGTATTGTTGAGGATCGCGTCCAAATGCTTCTGCCGCCGCTATCATAATGCCGACCGCGTCTCGGTCAGTCACTTTGCACTTGTCCAAAGCTGATAGGACTCGTTCAGTAAAACATTGTTTGTAACCTCTTCTGTCACCAACATTTGACGGGCCAGCTTCTGCCGGGAAGTTTTCGTCCTGTCTCCCATTATCATCGCTTGAATCACTGCTTGAAAATTTAACCACTGCAATTGAACGAATTTCATTTGAATATAAACATTGGACGAACACACAAAGCGCGAAATAGCTTACCGCCTTTAGCGAACCGATCTCTACTAGATTCCGTTGCACGTTTGCGTCGCAACTCTTCTTGTTCTTCGCGCTCAGCTTTTCTTTTCCTCGTTCGAGTATCAGTAGCGTCCACACCTCCCATAGTTCCTGGCCGGCCATCTTCTCTTTGCTTTAGCAGAAACTCAATGTCTTCGGTATTTGTCATTTTCTCAAGGGCGTTGGCGTGTGCGATGTCGAAAAGATTATCCAAGCTATCAGAAAACGTATTCTCTTTTTCTCTAGTGGACTCAGTCTTTCTGTGAGATGAATTTTTTAAAGCATCCCACTCATCGTGCAGCGCAGCTATTTTTCTTGTTACATCTCCTCTGGCTTTCGTCGGAATAGCTGCTTGGCGCCAAAAAATCATCACTGCGTCCGCGACTATAACCGCACTATTTTTCTTCGACATGTTTCGTTTGCGAATGTTGAAGAAATGCATTCTTAGCACTTGCTTCTTCGACGGTAATTTGTTCCCCGTAATATTCATGCTTGGATAACCAATCAAAAAAATATCGTCGCGCGATCTAAGTCGTGTTGTCATCTTAACTTTTAAAAAACGGGAGAAAAATCAATTTACTTTTCGCGGTCGTCGGCACTTGTTGAATGACAACAATCGATGAATGAACTGCTATTTATAACTACTACGTATTTTGCAATATTTTACTGCCAGGTACTGATGAATGGGGGCATCTGCTAAGGGTGCCTATGTACCTGATTCAGCACGTGTGCGTTTCAAATTTTTCAAGACTTTCCAAACTATGACCACTCTTGAATATTGGTGGAATTTCTGTAAAAAAATCAAAAAAATCTCGATATTGTGCAACTGTAAATACATAGATTTTCCGTATTTTTGTATGGGGAGTCCCTCAAGGAGTGGAGATAGAGGGTAAGTTTGTTCGGAAAAGATGTTGGGGATGAAAAGTTAATGGGGGTCGGTCATATATTTTGCCCCCCCTAGGGGTGACCCCTGATGACCTATGGTGTTTTTCGAAAATACTGAGCAACCTCCATTTTTGTATGGTGACCCCCCTAAGGGGAGGAGATAGGCGGTGGGTGTCTTGGGGGAAAATGTTGGCGGTAAAAAGTTAATGGGGGTCGGCCATACATTCTTCCCCCCTACGGGTGACCCCTGATGACCTATGGCAATTTCCCCCCTAATTTGGGCAAAGTGGACCTTTTTCTCGGCTCGTGCGCAACCCCTAATGTTTTTTTTTTTAAATTTTTTTTTTCGGTATTGTCATTTTTTTTCAAAAAGGCACGGAATAGAGCCCTCATCTACCAAAATATCGCAAAAATGACATTTCAAGGTCCACCTTAGTGGCCAGCCAACTCCAACTCACAGCTGGCAGTTCCAACAAATCTAGAAAGAAAACGTAAGGCACCTGAAGCGTTTGCTACGTCGGTAGCATCACCCGACCTCATGTACCTGGTAAGACACAACAATTCATTTGCTCGCTTACAACGTATTGTAGCTTATATCCTGCGTTTCATTAATCGATGCAGGGGCAAAGACATCAATCCACAGACTCAGAGGGTACTCACTACAATCGAACTAGAGACTGCCCTGATGTACATAGTCATATCCAAGAGTCGGATTTCAAGGAAGAGAGAGATCAGTTAAAAATATATAGGGAATTGCGTGGAACAAATAATTTACGCAATTTATCACCATTCCTGGACAACTTCGGCTTGCAACGCGTCGGAGGTCGTCTTGAAGAATCATCATTGCCATTCAATTCAAAACATCAGTTGTTAATTCCCTATAATGACCCAATTTCAAAACTCATCTTCGAAATGGTCCATCAAGAGAATAAGCATTGTGGAGCACAAACTTTGCAGGGAATAGTACGACAGCGATTTTGGCCACTGAAAGGAAAAATTATGGCTCGAGCTACCGTTCACCGTTGCATAAGATGAAGTAGAGCTAAGCCAGTACTATTCAACCAAATCATGGGAAACCTGCCTTCAACACGGGTAACACCTGCAGGACCATTCATCAATACCGGAGTTGACTACTGTGGTCCTCTAACAGTCCACTACAAGCTGCGAGGAAAACAACCACATAAAGCCTACATTGCAGTCTTCTGCTGTTTTGCAACAAAGGCTGTTCACTTAGAATTAGTGAGCGACCTCACAACGGAGGCCTTCATAGGGGCTCTTAAAAGATTCATTGCCAACTGTCATAGGTTATATTGTGACAACGCAACTAATTTCGTTGGAGCAAAAAATAAGCTATCAGAACTGCCGGACGTCATACACACCCCTACTGCGCAATAAGCCATTACGAACGCCTGCAACAACAAGGGGATCCAGTTCAACTTCATCCCACCAAGAGCGCCACACTTTGGTGGCCTCTGGGAAGCGGCCGTCAAATCAGCCAAGCATCTGCTGGTAAGAAGCGTAGCAAGTGCTTCTCTAATCCATGAGGAACTTGAGACATTAATCATAGAAATCGAGGCAATACGAAATTCAAGGCCCATTTCTCCAATGTCTGACGATCCAAATGACATAGGTGCGCTCATCCCAGGACATTTCCTAATCGGTGAACCACTCACGGCCCAAGTTGACGCACAAGCCAAGCCGGCAACATCGAGTCTGGCTACCAGATGGAATCTGGTCTCTCGACTTAAACACCAGTTCTGGAGCAGATGGTCCCGAGACTGTCTAAATGAGCTGCAGTATCGCAACAAATGGCAAAAGCAGTCAAAGAATCTCATCAAAGAAGATAATGTTCCAGTCATGCAGTGGCCTCTAGGGCGAGTCATAAAAACCTACAGAGGAAATGACAACATAGTACGAGTTGCAGACGTAAAAACGTCCTCCGGGGTACTTAAAAGAGCCATTCAATACTTAGCGCCACTGCCGAGACTCAAAGAAGACACCACTAGCGAGGAACAGCCATTCAACACGGCTGAGGAAGGGGAACAAACTTCGCCAGCTTCATCAGACGAGCGTCCAAGCAAAAAACGAAAGACAGTTACCTCCAGTATAATGATGACAAAGCTCGTTGCACTATTTGCACTTCCGTTAATCTGCAATGCAAATAAAATAGAAATAACCACGTTCCAACCCAACATTGGCATACATTTTGAAGGCATCGGCACAACACGTATTTCACGATCAGAATGGAAAATCATAACATATTATGAATTACAACCATACTGGCAAGAAGTTCGGACCTTTACAAGTGGTAGTGCATCTCTACAACATCTATGCACCCTCGTATCTCAGAAGACAACATGCATAGATGTTCTCCAAAATCTCAACCTTGGCTTTTCGGACCTTAAAGATGGAAACGTTTTACTCAAAACCAAAAGAAATAAACGTGGTGCTGTAAATATCGTGGGAAATATTGCCAACTCACTGTTTTGGGTATTGGATTCAACCTATGCTGAACAAATGTCAAACACCATCGAACAGATAAAGGAAGACGAAACCTACCTAAATCAGCTGTTAAAAAACGAGACCTCATTTATAGATTCAACCCTCAACATTTTTAAACAAGATGAATTCCAGATCAAGAACAATTTCGACAACCTCGACGACCAAGTAAACAAACTTGACTCCAGGTTACGCAACAACGAAAATCAGCAACTTAAGTTGTTCCAAAGTTTTGTTCTACTATCTACACAATTGTCGTTGATGTCAGCAAGACTGCATTGAATACAAACCGCAATAGTTACGGCACTATCTGTCTCTCTTCATGGCAAAATCAGCCCACTATTGCTGTCACCATCACAACTTCAAACAGAGCTGATACAAGTGAGAAATCATTTGCCATCTGCACTACAACTACCAGTCAACCAGGATAACCTGTTCCAACTCTACAAAATCATGAACGTGAAGGGAGGAATTGCAAACAATCACGTAATTTTCCATATAACAATTCCTCTATGTGATCCAGAGACGTTGGAGCTTTTTAAGCTGCACCCGATACCAGCTCCTCTCCACAACACGGTGGTAGCTATCCAGCCATGCAGTCAAATCATCGCCATAAATGCTCACCGAGATGAATATTACGCATTGACTGAACAACAATGGGCAGCCTGCACCCATTAAGAGAAGATGAAGTCTTATGCACAAGTATGCAGTCTAAATTCAATTCAGATGCAGCCAAGTGCCTATGTGAAATTTCGTTACTGAACAATGTCACTCGTACCAACTGCAACGTAACCCCGTTTTTAGAAAACACATCACTCATCCAATTGAACCACAACAATCAGTGGATGTACACCATGCCGCACTCAACTCCAATAACCGCTGTGTGCAGCCAAGAACACATTCGACACAACTTACAGGGCACTGGACTCATAAAAATAAACCCAGACTGCACACTCAAATACAAATCTATGCTCATTCAGGCACACGAAATCTATTCAACATCCCTACACACATCATACACTGCTACTGCCAACTTGATTGAAATTAATTACCACACCGAAGAAGAAGTCAGCAGAATTCATCTCAAAAAATACATCGATCACATACAAAACATATCAGACATCCAACAAGTACTCACTGATCTGCCTCAACAATTGACCAACATAAAAAGACACCATGCAGTAGTAGCTTACGCCGCCCTTCTTCTCGCAATCGGAGTCATCATTGCGACAACTTACTAGAAGCAACAATACCGAAGAAGAAATTTAGGTTAACAAACTTCACCAGCAGCGACTTGCCAACACGTAGGTTCCTCAGAATTTACAGTCTCAGTAACTTAAGGAACAAGTCAGAAAATTAAAAAATATATATATATGTATATATTGTTATTTTATTACACATTTAAGTACTTGTGTCATCTGGTGACTAGGTCAGGAACACTCATGCCATTAAAAATATCAAATGTCAATACAGTATAATTTCTGGTTGAGCATAGCTCAACGGCGGGGAGCATGTTCATATATTCACATTTACATATATTCACATTTACACGGAAGAAACACATAAGTGAGTGTGAGTGTATACAACAAGAACACCGTAGGTTAAGAAATTCAATGTTCACCTTAATTATAATTTAGTATTTACGACCAAGTTTATCAATAAAGAAAACAGAAGCTCATGAACCATTGATGTGCACACGTCTTTTCCTTTACTTCTCCATTTTAACCAAGTTCAAGTGCTTGTGTTAAATCAAATCTTTATCTTGGTGATTCTGCCTCGATAAAATCATAAATTAAATTATATTGAAGGGCAAACTAGTCCATTCAAGAAACAATAACTGTGGGCCAATAATATATGTGGGGAAAAAAGTTCTGAATTTTATGACATCTCTAGTGAAGCCGAAAGTAATAAAGATACTCTTCAATTTAGAATTTCACCGCTTCGTTCACGAATACAATTTATGAAATATTACTTAAACTTGGCTTACGATCAAACTTCCATTAAAAGGTAATACAATTCTACACAATATGAGAAAAGAGGAATATACTACGAATGTGAGAAGCTTGGCAGACTATTCATAAGCCCCTATATGGATATGGAAATTCCAACGACGGAAACAGTGCAAGTCTCTTCCTTGAAGATCCAGTAATAACTTCAAAAACCACTGGCCTTGATCATAAGGTTATTAAACGCTTCAAAATTATATAAACGCTTCAAAAAGTGGTAAATGCTGACAAATTTCAAAAATATACTAATGCAACGCCGAATATAATATCTACTTATACATATACATGGAAACCAGTACCACATACAGCCCACAATGTTCTACGTCATAGCAAAGAAATTGTGGAAAACAGAATAAATCACGGAAGAAGCGCAACAACCTAGAAAGAGAGATGTCAAACAATACTGATTATTTAATACTCGGTAGTGTTCCAAGATGTATAAATTCAGATATAATGCACCATTTATTGCTATCATCGGATCCGGCACTATACTCAATTAGAACAAACTGGTTACCAAAAATTTGGCACGATGTAGTGTATACTAGTGGATTGGAACGCGCCTATGGCGCCCGTCGAAATATGCTTTAATTTTAATCGATTTGTAATAAAAGGTAATTCTGTAAGATGAGAGAGACATAGTTGTTATTTGTTATTACAACAAACCTGTAAATGATTTACACGTTTGTCAGCTATGTATTCATGCACAGAGAATAAGCAGCTCAATTGGACCTTCCAACTAAGAGTGACACAACAATCTATGAAACTTTTTTTTTTTTGTTTTTTTTCGACTTTTTTCGTTTTTTTTCGTTTTTTTTCGTTTTTTTTCATTTTATTTGTGTGTATATATATAAGTGTTCAAAAAGTGTGACACAAAAGTGTGACAGAGTCAGTGAATCAGCGAAGAGCGTAACTCTTTATGTAGATATGTATGTACACATCTTTGTTATTATATCCATTTTTTATGGTTTAAAACAATGCATGGCCAATTATTGATTCCAATTAAGTTTTTCCCAAATTGTAACAAAAGCTTAGAGATTTTTAATCCCAAACAAATCTCCTATGAAAATGCGACTTTTTTTTACATATTAACCCTCGCTATTAACCCTTGTCGCTAAACGGCATAACCAGGTCGTGTCAGGTGTCCTAAAAGTATGTCTAAATGCATTTTATGCTTGGAAAACCACGAAACAATAAAACGCATTTTTATACATCTTAGGTAGCTATTTACGCTATTTTATTAATACTATGAAAAAAAAATTTATGGTTTGGACTTAAAATTTTGCTGATATTGTTTGCGCTCTATTCAATATGTACATTATATATAAATTTTCTCCACAATATCCCACACAAACCCGGTTTGTATCACCTGCCCCCCATTCATTCCATACAAATTACATGACCAAAATATTTGTAAACCCGGATTAACCCGAACCTGGATCCACAATAGCTCTGATTTTTTTGCTCATTGTGTTCGGAGATTGTTTCCCCAGGATTACATGGAAGGATTTGTCTCTAACATGAAAAACAAAAAAGTTATACACACTTTTATATGCAAAAAGTCTGCACAGACCTGGTTTAACCTCCGAGGGTTAAGCTCTCCTGAGCACATTCTTTTTGTATCTCCTTTTTTATTGGAATCTATCAAATACATGACAATAGGGGTAAAAACATATGAAATCAACCGAAAATATTAACATTTCTGACCTCATCACCTCCAAATTTGATAAGATTTTGTACACATGATCTATGGATCGGCACAATAATATTTGCCAACTTTCAGACATATAGCCTTCCAACTTCCAGAATTATGGTCATTCCAAGTTGGCAAAAATCAATAAAAATGCACTCAGATGCCTTAACACAATTTTTAATATCTCGAAAAGTATTCATTGTACGTTAATAATCAAGGGCTCATTTTACAGACAAAAATGCGCCATTCAAAAAAATTTTATTTTTTAAACTTTCGATCAAGGATAATGTAAATAAAAAAAGGACTAAAATTTCCAAAGGATATATCTCGAAAATCAATATTTTTAAAAATTTCAAAAAACTATATGTTAATTCTTATTATGTTTTGTACAAGTCTGCCAAATTTCAATGTGGAGTCTTTATTACAACATGAGTTATTAAGAAAAAAGCAGGCTAAGGTTTATGTATTTCATGAAATGTACCAAAATACAAAAAGGTGACAAATTACAAAAAGAAGGACAAATCAAATGAAACGGAACTTTTTCAACTTTTCTTTGCTTAAACTCTTTTTTTCCATTGCTAAACCTTTAATAAAAAGTACAACATAATGTATTATCATTATTAAACACTTTATTACAGCATATTTATTTATTTCTGAAGGATTTCAATTAAAAAATCTGCATCTGCTGAGTAACGCTTGACTTTAATTTTTTTTATCTACAGGTTCAATAGAAAAGGCCCAAGTGACGGTCTTGGAGGTACGTAAAGAGAGAGGCATGTCGAGCTAGTTTACAGCGTCTATTACAAGGTCAAATAACTACTCCAAAACAATTTTATGAATGGTGCCTGCAAAAGCTTTTGAACTGTAATTACGAGTTTTTAACTCTAAAAGACCACGAAGAAGAAGCACGGTTCCTTCAAATTCGTTTTAAAGATTTGCGTACTATTGCTGGAACTCAGAAGCTGCATTCTATTGAACCTGTAGATAAAAAAAAAATAAAGTCAAGCGTTACTCTGCAGATGCAGATTTTTTAATTGAAATCCTTCAGAAATAAATAAATATGCTGTAATAAAGTGTTTAATAATGATAATACATTATGTTGTACTTTTTATTAAAGGTTTAGCAATGGAGAAAAAGAGTTTAAGCAAAGAAAAGTCGAAAAAGTTCCGTTACATTTGATTTGTCCTTCTTTTTGTAATTTGTCACCTTTTTGTATTTTGGTACATTTCATGAAATACATAAACCTTCGCCTGCTTTTTTCTTAATAACTCATGTTGTAATAAAGACTCCACATTGAAATTTGGCAGACTTGTACAAAACATAATAAGAATTAACATATTTTTTTGAAATTTTTAAAAATATTGATTTTCGAGATATATCCTTTGGAAATTTTAGTCCTTTTTTTATTTACATTATCCTTGATCGAAAATTTAAAAAAACAAAATTTTTTGAATGGCGCATTTTTGTCTGTAAAATGAGCCCTTGATTATTAACGTACAATGAATACTTTTCGAGATATTAAAAATTGTGTTAAGGCATCTGAATGCATTTTTATTGATTTTTGCCAACTTGGAATGGCCATAATTCTGAAAGTACGAGAGCTAGGACACTGAAAGTTGGCAAACGCTATTATTATGTTTAACTTTCCCTTCGTACCAAATTTCATCCAATTCGAAATCGGTGCGGTCAACTCATTGGTTGATTTCATATGTTTTTACCCATAGGCATAATATTAAAACAATATCAAAAAATATACAAATTTAAATTTGCTGCAGTCTTGGCATGAGGAGAAACAACCAGTTCTGGTCCTCGTTGTAGGTGGGGTTTATATCATCGAGTGCTGACTAGATGCGTGAGTTTGAATCTTTTAAGTCTTCTTCTTTGTGAGGTTACTTCTAGAAGATTTCGGGCTAAGACATTAGTGTGCGAAGACAGTCTTATAGCGAATCGTTCGTTGATTTTACCGATCTGCTGTTGAAATTTGTGTATAATTTTTATGTTGGTTTTTGACGCGGAGCCCCATAGTTCTGCACCGTATTTCCCTACTGGTTTGTACTGTGTGATCTGAGAATATAGTCGTTACGGTGTTGTCGCAAGTGGAAAGGTCCACAGTAAACAGAGCAATGGTCCGAGAATACTTCCTTGTGGTATGCCAGATTTAATTTCAAATAAATTCGTTTGACTACTATTGACTTTAACATAAAAGTATCTACACCCTAAGTAGGATCGTAGTAGTTCATAATAGGGGTAGGGTATATTTTCCTTTAACTTGTACAGTAGACACTCATGCCAAACCTTGTCAAAGGCTTGGCTGATGTATAAAAACGCCGCTGAACAATATTTGTTCTCCTCAAACGCTGTCCTTATTGTTTTAACCGTCCTGTTCACCTGTTCAATTGTTACCTGTTTTGCACTGAAACCATATTGATGGTCAGGACTCAGGTGTTTGGTTCGAAGTATCTTCGTTCTGCTAAGCAAAATTTTCACAACTATTTTCCAAACACTGGAAGGACGCTTAACGGTCTCTACGAATTCATGTTCTTGAGTGGTTTACCAACCTTTGGAATAATTAACAACTCCGGCCACTTTGAGCTGCACAGGAAAGGAGACAACTCTGAATTTATTATGTTCCTGAAATGTGTTATAGGTTTATCCGGGAGTTCTTTGAGGATTTTTGCCGTAATCAGATCAAAACCTGGCGCCTTTTTCCTGAGCAGGTGATGTGATAAATTCATTGATCTCTTTTCTATTCTTTTTTGAAGTCTTCATAATTTAGAGATCAAGTGGAGAATTGTTCTTGCGAATAGATGTTATTTTGGGCTAAGCAAGCACTTTAGACATAGAGCCCTCTCTCGAGTAACAAAAGTCAAACTATAACAGACTCTCATATAACCTGTCTTGCTTTCTGGCGGAGAATCCTGGGTCTTATTGCAAGCAGATGAAACATCTGTGGGAGTCTTCGAGCAAAAATACTCCGGAAGATTTATGGCCCTGTATGAGCTATATCCCGACATTAACATAGTTAAGCGGATCAAGATAACGCCATTGCCCTGGCTAGGCCATGTCAGAAGAATGGATGAAGACGAACGATCACGACGGGTTTTCGAAAGGAAGACTAAAAGTAGGAAGACCAAGACTCCACTGGAGGGATCAGTTTGACGAATACTTGTTATCTTCGTTTGTAAGGTCCCTGACCCCTCGGGGTTGTTCGAGACTGGATAAGTAAGTAAGTAACATAATTTAGTGTTGTGTTCAGAAATATTATTTTCCCCCAATTATCCAGTTATTAATAAAAAAAAAACTAAAACTGTCAATGAAAAAATTTAAAATTTTTAAATTTGATAGAGAATATCTTAATAGCGATAGAAGATATTGCGCAAGACTTCGTCTGTTGTTTGTTTGTCTTAAACAGTATATTCTCAAAATTAAAGAAGATTTGTAAGTGGCCTATAAGTGTAGGAGTACCAGGCTTTGAAAGATTCAACAGCACCAAAGTGGCCAAATTTGGCACCCTGTAGCACCAAGACCGTTGACACAGGGTGACAACAACAAAGCCTGACTCCTCTTTTACAAACATCTAGGACATTCCAATATGATCAGAACAATACTTTCAAAGTTGTATATTATTACCGTGTGTTTTCCAATCGGCCCCAATGTTCATTATGATACCATAGGAATAAAATAAAAAATATGAGATTTTCCTATTCCCTTCCGTTGAACCAGTTTGATTGATTGTTTTAAAAAACCCAAGAGTTGGCGGATGCTAACATCAGCCAGATTTTGCTAACTACCCACAGAAATGCATGCCTAGTGTAGCCCCCCGCTTCTCGATAGAGAGATGCATATACACAGAAGGTGTTCTATTGACTCCACCTCCTCTTCTTCACCACAGCTTCTTCAAAAGTCACTTCTCAAGACTTTCAGTCTCTCTGGTTGCCGTCCACTGAGATAGTGACCCGTAATTGCATACGTGGTAAGTGCGACGTCCTGTCTCTATAACGACAGCAGGGCGTTGGCGCGTTGTAAATTTAGGTGGGGTCACATCAGTTTGGAATGTACTCAGTTACCTACTAATGACCACCTACCGTTACTGGCCATAAGGGCACAATTTTCAAAGAAGAGCTTGCTTCCTCACATGATCTACTTCCCCTGGAGCATGTCAGGTAGTCCACACTCTAACAAATTAATCTGCTTTGTAGTTCTCTGAGATGTCCTTGTTTCCCCGCACTCAAATAAGTTGAATATTAAACTGTTCAGTAGGGTGAAAATGAAATGTATGGAGAAAAATATATTTTCGAACTTATATAAACCCCAGGCGGATTCTTGTCCCTTATGGTCTAAACCTAACTTGGTGAAAATTTGAGCCCAATCGGACAACTCTAAGCCGTGCCGCATTTTAGTCAATGTTGTCGGATTTTGGCATTTTGAGTGAAAGTTCGTATACACTAGAAAAACTTCATTCCTCGGTGCATTTGAAAAAAAATTTGCACATTGATTTAGTTTAACCTGAATACAGACTGGATAAAGTATGACTAAAATCCACCACTCTAAGGGTTCCAATTTTTAATTTGAGAATATTAAAAATTAATATTTGGGTTTTTCGGTTTTTTCCAAAAATTGTATCTAACTGAAAAAAATATTTAACTTGGATTCAAATACCTTCTAGCTGAAGTCTATACGCTTCCAATAAGCTATAACACGATATATTCATGCAACGGTTTCATGGTGTTATCGTGCGGCAAAGTAGGCTTTCTCGAGGAAAAATCGCCAAGATGGCCTTATAAGGGAACCACATTATAAAAATTTAAAATTATAAGTTAGAAACATAAGATATCCATACATCCATACATCGTAAATCTGGATTTCGTAATTCGTATTTAATTAAATTATAAAAACATAACAAAACATTTATAATTCAGTCTTTTCATAAACATAAATAAAATAAAGTAAATTAAATTAAATTAACAAAACATAACAACATATTTTTAATTCAATCTTTTCTTACAAATTAAATTTGCAAAACAAGGCAAAAGAGTTTTAATGCAGTCCTTATAGATAATAATTTCATGATATGTATATTTATTTATTTATTTTGCCATATATTTTGTATTTTTAGATACGCATTTTGTTAGTTCTGTTCATCCAGGTAATATCAAAAAGTTGTGAAAATTTTTACAATTTTCATCAAAATTCAGCCTTATTAAAAGTTCTGCACGTATGAGATCAAATGTCATTCTATTTCTATCTTTGGAATATAAATTATTCAATACACTGAAGGCTCTTTCACAATAACTATTACTGACTGGTATTGCAAGTACAAATGCGATTATTTTATATAAATTCTCAAGCTTACCTTTGTTACACATTTTGAAAAATCTTGCCCATATCTTATCAAAAACTTTCCCAAGACAACAAAAATCTGAATATTAATAATTGCGTGAGAAATATTTAAAAGCTTTGGTAGATTGGATAATAAATGAGTTTTTTGGATTTAAACCAGAAATTTGGAAAAAATCGAAGTGTCTTCAAAATTATAACGTTGATTTAAATAATTAATAGATATTAATAAAAATTAATCTACTTCTGACTTGAACTTCTCTTTTTCTCAGCAGATATATGTTTAAAAATCGACAATACTTTGCTTCCATAAAAAGAGTCACTTAGTCGGCTTTGCAAGGTGCTCTTAAGATTCATCATTATGTCGTGTAACTCCAACATTGAATATGAGTCACTTTCTAGAGATAATATAGTGGAATTGAATACAAGCAAAACATTTAGAATAAAATATAAGTAAGCTTCCGAAACATTCCTCATCTTCGTTAATTTGTTCATCATCTGATACACTATATGCAACGAAGTCCCAGAGCGCTTTTCGACAATTTTGTTTTCCTTTCTGTAAAAAATACCGTTTAACTGCAGGGCAACAAAGCACCAAGCGATCGATCGCCGGCAAAAGTGAAAGCCATCTTGTGGGTATATATCGAAGTAGATTTTTGTATTCTATATCCGCAAAATCAGTGAGTGAAAACTGGAAAGCGCACAGCTCAGTGATTGTGAGAAGTTCTCCCCGGTTCCTTCATGGGATGTAATGGGAAACCATTTATTTATTTATTTATATCCGCAAAGTCAAAACATTGTTTTAATTTTTGCGTTTTCATGGCCGAGGAACTAAATTCATTAAAAGTTTTTATTACAATGGTTTCTATGTCTACAGGTAATGAATTAAGATCCATACTTCACACAATTATTTATAACGTGGCAATTACAATTCGCTTTGATGATTTGATTGTCAACGTTTTGAAGTTTTTGAAATACAGAATTGTGTATGCTGTAAATCACAGATGCGTTGTCAGCACTATATGAAACTATTTGCTCGACGCTAAGGTTGTTATTGTCCGTAATTCTCATAATGTGGTCAAATATATCTTTTGAAGTTTCATTGCAGTCTTCATAGAAATCCAAATTTTTTTCGTTATTCCGCTTTCAACATCAAAAAATTGAACCGTATATGGATATGTTTTAACATTTCCAATATTAGATGCGTCACTACTTACTGTAAAAAACCAATTCCCTTTGAGGGCATTAAATACTGTTTCTTGTGCATACGGGGCCAGCACATTTCGTGTTATAGCTGCTGCTTTAGTTCGACCACAAGTAATTTTATTTGCGATTTTACTATCGCTCTATATGACAGAACTTAATTTAATTTGGCAGTCCAAGCTATTATAACTTAGCCCATGAACTACGTTGTGAAAAACTGACATCAATTCAGCTCGGGAAATGTTTACCTCATCTTGTGATTCCTTTGGAACAACGTAGTTTGAAATACTAGGAGAGAAGATTAATGACCGACTTCCTTCGTATTTCACACATATTTCGATTTGGCACAGTTTGCAAAAGCCAGTATAGTCATCCTTCTTTCTGAGCCACTTTGAATAATCTCCTGTCGTAATCCATTTATCGGAAAAACATTCTTTTCTAGACGGTCCAGCTTCCTCATGGCTCTCCATGTTTATTGCACGAATGTTTTGCTTGCAATGTGAAACTTTGTATTTACATTTGCTGTCGATCAGCTGTTAACAATTGTCAAATTATCAGTATTGGTCACACAAATCAGAGATGGGGCAATATGGAAATACTGCGTACTATTATTTTCTCTCTTTGGATGTAATTGGGTGCTGGTTAAAAGTAATTAGCACTCAAAAATCACCTTATTGAGAATGAAGTAGATAAATAACTAAACGTATAGTCTTTCCTATTGAAATATTATTACAAAATGTATATTTAGCTGGAAAAATTATTGAATAGCTTGTAACTGGACTTGACATAGAAAATCTGGAAATTCCAGCCCATTTCAGCTCATCTGGCAACCCTACTTGGCATGCTGCTGTTTGTTGGTTTACCCTTGAAATTCATGCATTTGTTCAAGCAGCGACCTCTGTCGCTGCCGTTATGAATCTTGTATGTTACTTGTTGGAATGGAGAAACTACTGCACACCATAGAAACAGCATAGAATTAAATATGTATGTATGTATTAGTATAGAGACAGAGGCTAAGTTACCCAAACATTGTATAAAAGCTGAAACAATTAATAATAAAACACAGATTGACATCCGCACTTAAATCGACAATCAAAAGCTATTCGTTGTTTAATCATTACGGATTACATGGCGATCATGCCAGGATCATGAAGATAAAACTCCGACAATAGAGGAGGAAATTAAATACCTGAAGACAATTTGGGACCTAGTAGGCATTAGTGGAACACCGACGGAAGATGATGTAATAAACCGTCCAACGGCGGAATTGGAAAATTTGGAATATAGCATTAAGCGAAGAATTAAAAAAAAGAAAAAAAACTAAAATGAATACCTTTTTTTAAGAAAAACAATAAAATAAATGGAACTGAACACATGTCTAAATCTAATAGGCTTAAAGTTTTAAATCATAACGTATAAAATGAGAGGTCAAGAATCGAAACTCGATAGGCCAAACGCGAATGATTTTAATGAAGTGAAAATAGTCGAAGGAGAATCTTCAATTAAAATTTACGTAATAATAACAATGGCAGTTATGGCCTTGCAATTTGTGACTACATTGTACCAGTTACATAAACGGTCGCTAAAAAAGAATTACGTAAGATTGGCTTCATTGGCTAAATATCGAGCACCCACGATATCAGTATAGAAAATCCACAAAGCATTTGTAATACCTAAACGAGCGAAACTGAGGGTAAACAGGAAATCAATATGGCAACGCAGATAGTGGTTGAGTTCATAAATACTGCCACAAGGTTGATTCCTGATTTTGAGGGAAAGCCAGAAAATCTTAGATCCTTTTTGGATGCGCTTTCACTGATCAACATACTCAAAGGCACCCATGAAGCGGTGGCCATAACATTGATAAATACCAAATTAAAAGTGTAATGTACCAAAAAGCGTAGTTCGAAAAGTTAAAGATAAATGTTCATTACCGTTCCCGGGAACCGCAATTGAAATGCCACTTTTCGACCAATTTGTAGACAGCTGTTAATGTAAATTAAGTTATAATACTATATCAGCACAAAACAGACCGGGAGCCATTGACAACTAGCTAACAGACCGGGAGCCATTGACAACTAGCTAACAGACGGGTGCGGGGTTCGTTTCCGTTTTGTACCCTTTATGCTACACATTTGTACATAAACAAAATTTTTGTTTTAGACTCCCTAAGAAATTTAAACTAGAAACAACTCAAATTTGGAGGGCCGATTCTGAACATACTAAGGTATAATACCTATGTGATCAGAACAGAAATCGAAAAGTAAAAAAAAACTAAGTATCAGTCGTCGACATTCTCGTATTGATTTCGTAGATATTAGGAAATCTTAAGCCTCTTTACCCGAATCTCCCAACCATGGTCCTAGTGGCCGCAAATGTTGCTAAGACCCCAAACGGAACTTATGTTACCTTCAGATATCCACCATCATGAAAAAAATGTAGCTTACAGATTCATTTTAAAATTTAACATTTATTCATGAATTCAAATAAGCCTTAAGCAATAACATTCCTGTTAACATTTGTATCTTTGATTACGTACTAGAATTGTAAAGAACCTATGCTATTGAAGCCAACCAAAACCGAAAAGCAAAAAAAAAAACTTTTAGAGTTTGCCTCACTTCTCTCAAATTAACATTTGAAACTGATGCTGGTGTACTATGTTATAGGTTCGGTCAACAGTGGGTAGGTGAGATCAGTAACATAAATTGGAAACAATTAGAGGTTAACAATAGAAGATCTGAATATATGTATGTATGTATATACAGACGCATTCGTTTAAATACGTGTAGAAAAAAAACAAAGCTATCTATAAATATAAAAAGTTATGTAGATATTTATGTATATGAAGATATGGGCATATGCATGTACGTACATACAGATATCTATACATATATATATATATAGTGGTTTTAAAAAGTAGGTAACTACATGACTACTTATTAACCTTGGTTATTGACGGAAGTCATTTAAAATTAACCAAAAGTCTGGAACCTTATGATTGGTTTGAATGATATAATATAAACTTGAAATTTTAGTTCGAATTTGTCCAATTAGGGAAAGAGACGCTTAAGAAATTCTATTAATTTATGCAAAATTTTTGATTTGGGTTATGAAACAAATAAAACGATTCACTCACCAGAACGCAGGATACCTTTTGTGTGTATTAGATGGTCGTCGAGGCCTCGAGGAACGATCTCACAGCTGCTGTTGTGTGGGGTTTCAAAAGGATCAGAAATTTTGCATATAACATTAAATTACAAATTAGGTACTTATCTTTACTTTTCTTTTCTTACTACTTATATAATGGTTTATTTTATATTAGAATGCTAGTTTGGACGCTTTCCAGTAACAGGTATACATATTTAGCAGAACCATCACTAATCTCACGACTTCAACTTAATTAAAACTGTTTCTGGGGAAGATGGTGTTGGTGCCGGTTCTTCTAAATTTGATATGGTGAAAGAAAATGAATATAAGGGCCCCGAGGGTTGTCGTCACTAGTAATCATCGAATCTGCACAATATGACACTTTTCGGATAGAGTTAGGCAACATAACCTAATTAACTGTAGCTTGCCACTTTAGCGGTATATTTTGTCTTCCGGGATAAATTGAGAACGTGTCCGTCTTTTTTTTCTTAAAGAATTGATCACTGGTAGATTTCGCGTTAACGTTTCGGACCACTTCTCTAACTTCCGGGTAAGTCTATAGCCTCCTCATTTACGCGGCAAGATTGCGGCCAACGCAAATGAGGAGAAATTTGTCTCTTTCGGTGGACAGTTGGAGAGGTATATAATGCCAAACTGTACTGGGCCTTGATCAATTTGATCACCACTTCATGTAATCTGCGCACTAAAACGAATTTTCCCTTCCCGATGGATAGTCTTCACTGGGTTCTAGTTTAGGGTTTCTTCCGAAGGCTTTCTTTTGGATGGTGGATTATGATTCGGTTTTCCTTTCCTCTTTTCCTTCGTTCCGATATATAAATGATGACCTTAAAAAATTTTGTCAATTTTTGATTTGTACCTACTATTTTTCCACCATTACCTTAGTATCCGCTAATTTACTAATTTATCCAAAAATGTATTTGATGGCTTGGATAATTGAGGATTTAACACATTAATTTTATCGCTTAATTTAACTCACGGAAACAAAGCCGAAATACTCTGCCGCTGTTTATTGTAACTTGTTACTTGGAGGAATTCCAAAATCCAAAAGAAATTACTCGCCTAAGGAAGCGAAGCTCGAAGTATGAAAGTTGCCGGGTCAACAATGTCACCACTAGTAAAACAAGAACTAAACCAAATAACTCAAAAACAAACAGGTTTGGAGCCTTTTCTAAAAATAGAAACATGAATGTCGTTGCTAAGCAGCATGTACCTTTATATATGTGTTAATGCACTCAAATTCTCCTTCCTTATGCAATTTCTCTTTTAGTACTAACATCTGTTGCACTATCCAAGTAAATAAATTTGTTATAAACTGCAAAAAAAAATAATCCAGGACTTGCAAGGAATTGAACTTGCAACCCCTTGGCTGCAAGCCAGATCTTCATCCACTGAGCCATCCAAGGCCTGAGTCGAGCGGAGTTAAAGCGTAGGTTTGAGAACGTCTCCATTTAGAAGTATCCTGTAACGACACAAACGTCCAAGAATAGAAAAAGCAAGTCTTTTCTCTCGTCAGACTCTGCACAGAAGCAAATACCCGGTCTGGTTCGAATTCTCAAAAGTAATGATAACAGATCATATTCTCTCACATAACAGCGAAAGTCTTTAGCTAGGGAATCTCTACAGTGATCGACAAAATTAAGTAAACGCTCCTTACAAAAGGCAACGCTAGAAACCTGATTGGAAATGAATCCACAGTACAAGACGTAATAGGAAAACTCTTCACCTCTATCAAGGGAGAATCAGTTGAGGTCTTGTCGGCCAAAATACTGAATGTGAAACGGAATAGTAAATCTGCCAATAACTATTGTAGTGAAATAGAGGAATTAACTAAATCATTGGATAATGCATACATCTCTGATGCAATATCCATTGATTTAGCAACGAAATACTCCACCCAGGTCGCCGTAAGGGCAATGACTAAAAACTGCAACTATGATAGAGTTAAACTCGTCATGGAAGCAGGGAACTTCGGAAATATGAATGAAGCCATAGGAAAGTTTGTCAGTAGCTGTACTGAAGCTACAGGGCAACAAAGAGCAGTCCTCTACTTCAAACATAACAACTACCGTGGTAATAATAGAAGATCACATGGTAGAGGTGGAAGAAGATGGAATGACAATAGTTACCATGACAACAGTGGCAGAAACAACAATTCGAATTATCGCGGAAATAGACGCGGAAAATACAACAGACGCAACGGCAATGGTCGGACTACCAATGTTATGGTGGCTAACACAGACCATCCGGAAAACCAGAAAGCTCCCCTAAGAACAGAATATTAGATGGAAAAGTGTATCATTTAAATCTTAACCTTAGTATCTTCATAGAAGTCAAACTGGGACGTGGCAACACATCCATAATATTATTAGTGGACACAGGAGCGGATATTTCACGTATGAAATCAAACTCTTTCACGCATGAACACATTAATACTTCACATATAGGACAAGGTAAAATAAAATCCATTGGGACAACATTATTCAACTTAAAATTCAAAAACTTTTTAATACCGCACACATTTCATGTAGTGCAAGATGATTTCCCAATACCATGTTCCTGAATCATAGGTATGGATTTCATGAAAAAATTTAATTGCATACTTGATTTTAACCAAGAGCACGATTACAAGATCTACCATAAGATCTACAACAGAAAATAGAAATAGAAAATAGAAATTTCAATAACAAGCACATGCAATAACGGTATAGCTTTACCAGCAAGGTCGGAAGTTATACTCCAAGTACAACTTTCGACTACTGACCAGGAGTTGTTGGTTCCTAACCACGAACCCCACCCAGGTATCTTTATTGGAAGTACTCTAATAGATGCTAAAAGAGCACTTATAAGAATACTAAACATGAACAACAAACTAGTAACACTACAGAAAGATAAGATTTTAACAGAAAATATCATAAGATTTTAACAGAAAATATGACATAGTTACGGAAAATGTGTATAAAGAACAAAGGAAGTCCGAAATTCGAAAAATTTTCCGGAAAGATTTGAAAAAACTATGACAATCTTATGTTCAGAATACAGTGATATCTTCGGTTTAGAATCGGAAACTATAACATATAACAACTTTTATGAACAAAAACTAAGGTTAAATGAGACAGAACCGGTATATATAAAGAACTACAGAATACCACACTCCCACAGGGAGGATATTGACAGACAAGTCAATAAATTAATAGATGGAAGAATAGTGGAACCGTCAAATTCCGAGTACAATAGTCCATGTCTGTTAGTACCAAGAAAGTCTCTTCCAGATTCTAAGGAGAAGATATAGAGATTAGTCATAGACTACAGCCAGATTAACAAAAACTTGGTAGTAGACAAATTTCCTTTGCCAAGAATAGATGATATTTTAGACAACTTGGCCGGGCAAAATATTTCTCATGTCTTGATCTGATGACAGGATTTCATCAAATTGAACTGGAAAAGGAATCGAGAAAAATAACTTAATTTTCAACGGAAAAGGGTTGTTATAGATTTACTATACTTCCGTATGGTGTAAAAATAGCACCAAATTTATTTCAACGAATGATGACACTTGCCTTCAGTGGTCTCAGACCAGAACAAGCTTCTCTCTATATGGATGATTTAGCCGTCCTAGGCTGTTCTGAAAAACACATTCATAAAAAAATTCTCTGAGTATTCAAGACATCTGACAAGGCTCTCGAAAAAGGGTGTACAATTCGAGTGGACATAAGAATGTGACCATGCTTTTAAATACCTCAAGAAAGCACTAATGAGCCCTACATTACTGCAATATCCTGATGTTGGAAAACAGTTTTGTATTATTACTGATGCAAGCAAAAATGCTTGTGGTGCGGTGCTTACCCAAAGGTATGGAACTGAATATTTACCAGTGGCTTATGCATCTAAAGCTTTCACACACGGAGAACGCAATAAGTCCACAATTGAACAAGAGTTAAGGGCTATCCATTGGGCAAAAACACATTTCAGGCCATATATTTACGGAAAACATTTCCTAGTTCGCACAAGCCATAGACCATTAACATATCTATTTTCAATGAGAAATCCAAGCTCAAAGCTTGATCTGGAGGAATATGACTTTACAGTAGAGTATCTTAGGGGAAAAAACAATTATGTTGCTGACGCTTTTTAAAGGATCACAACAGATGACCTCAAGGACATGGCAATAAGGACAAGTCAAATTTTAAAAGTCAAGTCACGATCGATGACAAGGGACAAGAAAATTGGCAATAACAGTAGTAAATTGAATAAGCTGCATAGAAAACTGACGTCAGGGAATACAATAAATTAAAGATTACTCCCGAAAGATGGTACATCAAACGAGGAAAATCTATAATTACGTATATACACATCAATGATCTGTTTGCTAATGGGAAATTTGACCTAGGACAATTTTTCCCAAGGCTCGAAGAAGTGGCCGGTAAGCACAACATTGAGAAATTACAAATGGCACCTAATGTGAAAATTTTCGAATTTATCTCGATTGATGATTTTACCAGAATGGGCAATGAGGAATTGGTTAAAATAAAAGTAGCGCTACTAAACAAGGTGACCCAAATTGATGATAAAAATGCTAAAACAATTCAAGAAATTTTAAAAAGGTATCACAATGACCCCATTGATGGGGGTCACTGCGGAATTTTCAGGACAATTGAAAAGATCAAGAGATGCTACTACTGGAAGAATATGACAAAAGACATAACCAAGTATGTGAAGTCATGCCATAAATGTCAAACGGCAAAGAACAGGGAACATTTAAAAAGTCCAATGACTATTACACAAACACCGGTACAGGCTTTCGATACGGTATTCGTGGATAAAATCGACCCATTTCCAAGCTCAATAGACGGAAATGAATACGCCATCACAATAGTGTGTGATTTGACAAAGTACCTAGTGACAATGCCAACACCGGACAAATACGCGAGAACAGTTGCAAAGGCAATATTTGAGCACTTTATTCTTACTTATGGTCCAATGAAAACGTTCATTTCGGATATGGGTACAGAATATAAAAACTCTGTATAAAAGGAACTATGCGATCTACTCAAAATTGATAAATTAACATCGACGGCACACCATCACCAAACACTCGGTACTGTGGAGAGAAGTCACAGAACATTTAATGAATATGTACGCTCCTACATATCTGTGGATAAAACCGACTGGGATGAGTGGCTTAAGTACTTTACGAATTGTTTTAATACGACACCATCGACGATAGACAATTATTGTCCGTAGGAGTTAATTTTTGCAAAACTTCCAAACGGTTTTCAACAATTTAATGAGGTAGATCAAATAGTACCATTGTATAATATAGATAATTATGTTAAGGAAGTAAAATATAGACTAGAGATAGCAAAAAAAGAGCCATACAATTATTAAATAAGCATAAAGAAAGACAAAAGCTAACATATAATAGGAATACTAATAATTATAATTTTAAAATAAATTATTTAGTTTTACTAAAAAATTAAACAGGTCGTAAACTTGATGAACAATACAAGGGACCTTACACAATTAAGAATATATTACTAAGAGAAAATATAAATATAGTAGATCTTAACACAAATAAAGAACAAATAGTACATAAGAATAGACTAAAAATATATGTAAAATGAAATAATAAAAATAAAATTAACACAAACATAGGCCTATAACGATAATAATAACAACAATAATAATATGGTAATAAATACAAAATAACAGTTAAGTAAATATTAGACGTGTTTTGGTTACAAGCATAGAATAACACATACTATAGAAGTTTTTATTCGCTCAATAAATTAAACGTCATAGGTACGATGGAAATTACACAGTGGAGGGTGGAAAATATGGGTTCAATAATACCAGATGGTGGCAATAGTATACAGCGATCCACAAAGGAACTACACCCGAATTTCGTGTTTTTGTGGCAAACTAGTTGTGTTAAATACAATACAAATGTATACCAACGATAAAAATCAACAAAAAAGTGCAAACTACTTTTAAATTTTTCAGTTCTATACCAAAACGACAGGAAATAGTTAAGTGAACATATTTTGTAACTCCACCTGGTGTATGTAAATTTTAAATTTAATTTGCTCTCATTTCCACAGACCTACCGAGAGAGTGTGAAATGAAACGTCAGATGAGAGAATAAGTTCTTCTATAGTATGTGTTATTCTATGGTTACAAGCAAGCGATTGTCGCTTGCTAAGTTGCAAAGAAAACGGCAATTTAGCGATAAGTCATTTTATAAGGGCTGAGAAAGCGGTAAAATATGTCAAAAAAAATTTGTTTAAATTTAGCGAAAATGATTCTCGTCGTAGCGAAAAGTCTTCGCTAAGTGCATCATACAAAACAAGCGAATGTATAAGCAAGCGGTGTAACCAAAACACGCTTATTGTAAAAGAATGTCCATAAAACTCCCGTTATATGAACATTCTTCCGAAAAGAGGAGGTGTAGCGTGTCCCTCATAACAGAGTACACTCCAGTCGACGCAACCAACATAAAGTAACAACATAACAAATTGATGACATGACAAATGTCCAACATTCAAATTTCATCCCAAGACGGCACTGCTGCCGTACCACCGTATTTTTAACTTGGAGTAAACACAACAGACAAACACGTGCAACCGAAAACGATCCCTCTGTACGTTGCGGCAGCACCCCATCTACCTGAGGGAATGCACTGCGGCCAAGCAATATACGCTGCCATTAGCATGCTGCTGTTTGTTGGTTTAGATTGACATCCGCACTTAAAGCGACAATCAGAAGCTCTTCGTGGTTTAATCATTACGGATTACACTTTTGCAAATGGGCGGTTGTAATCTGCGTAAGTGTATTACAAATTCACAAGAACTTATATGGGTCGATGTCGCGAATTGACTACAATCGAGGGTTGAAAACGGCCAAGTGCGAAAATGGGTTTAAATAATTATTTTTCCGTTGATATTGTTTTATAAGATCATTTTATGTATTAATAAGCAATGGACCATGTATATTTAAGGATTTTTTCACCCCACGGGAATGACAATAGTCCCACGGAAATGATATTTATGCCACACGGTAATGACTGAGCAGCATGGCAATGACGTTTTGACATGTATTGTAGCAAAATAAAACTCATACAGCAATTTATGGACACACATTTAATAAAATTAATACGTTACCCAGCGGGCAAAAAACCGAGCCTTAGCGAGTGTTACGCTAAATGCTCGCAAACGGGCTCAGAAGCGAGTATTTACCGGACCAAAACCGGGGGAGAAATTAAACTCGCCCAAATATTCGCAAACTGGTTTAAAAACGGGTGCTAAACGGACGAAAAGAGAGAAACATTGTTGTCGTTGTGTCGTGCGCCAAACAGAGGCACACACGTGCAGGCACACGACACAACAACAAAGTTTTGGCTATTGCATTTTGTTTTATTTTTCGTGTTGTTTTCGCAAAAGATATTGCAAAAGTCTCGCAAATGAATCTCTTGCAAGACATCGTAAACGAAACTTTTACTGCCACAAACTGAGCGACTTCCGATCGTTTTCGGATCTGTTTTCGAGAGTTTTACCCGCAAAAGTTTCGCGTAACTCTCGTATGCGATATCGTATACGAAGTTTTGGTCCGCTGGGTATATCCATTCTTTGGATTATATAAACTTAGAAAAATAAAACGCAACAAAAAATATTCGCTTTTCTAAAGCTTATAATCTAATTGATACTCATTTTGAGCTTTCAGACTCTTTCGTTTACATCAATTTTCTCAGGAAATTTATCGTACACCCTATTGCCCTGCAAAACAATGTTTGGTGTAGGTAGTATTGAAATTATTTGCTCAAAGTTGATGTATGAAAAATCGCTCTCATTTAATTTAAATAATTGGTTTTCTGATGTGCTAGCACAACTTTTGAAAAACAAAACGTTGACATTATTATCCTCTAGGTTTGATTGGCAAATAGCTGCATATGTGTAATGGCGACTGGTAGTACATTTCTTGGTGTTTTGTCCTGTTAGCGTGATTAGTATGTGCGTACCAGTTTTTATATTTTTCTTTAAAAGTTTATCTGAATTCTGCAATAAGTTGGCAGAAGATTGCAGCACGTCTTCATCTGAGTCGGAGCTGTATACTTCATTATACTTTAGCTGGCTTTGTGTATTATGCTCAAACAACGAGAATGACCCATCATCGATACTGCTTGCCGGGGAATCAATGCTGCTGTAAAGGGATGTAAAGTCCAGATGTCCTAGATGATGATGGTCACATGAGGTCGTACAATTAAAACAACTTAAAGATCGCAGCCATATACAGTAGGATTCAATACTCCCTACAACCTGAAAAACAAATCAATATACCTAATATTACAATAGCGACAAAGATACTAACCTGGTGTACTTTCATTGTTCCAACAAATTGTTTGGCTTTAGCTGGGTCTATATTTTGTTCAAAATCTTTTATATCGCGTTCAAATATCTTGAATATTGTTATAGTTGGGCAGTTCTCTTTAACAACATCAAAAAGTGTATTAAAATCATCAATATCGTGACCTTGACCCACGTATCTATCAGCTGTTCGCTTACATACAGCCCCTACACCATCAGCAGCTCCCTTTCCATGCCCAGACTCAAGATAATTCCAGGTGTACTTTTTAAGTTTGGGGAACATCAATTTTAGTTTAGTTGCTAGTATATAAAACATTGTTTTGTTTTTATATTGTGTGGCAGGTCCATCGCTTAGAAAATGGACTGTTTGTACTTTATCGGGTAAAGGTGCGTTTAGACTATGCTAATATTTGTTCAAAATCATTAAAATTTTGTTTGTCCTAGTGTAAACACTCGAATTTGTTAGCCACCAAATATTTTTCGACTGTTTGTTGGCTAACAAAAATCTTTGTTTGTGAAGAAAGCTTTGGATAGTGTAAACACTTTATCAGCACGTCGCAACAAATATTTGGCTCGATATTTTGTTTGTTCTCGTAATATTTTTGGCGGAACAAACAGCGACAAATAATTGAGGGGCCTAGATTCGAAAGTGGTCAAGTCCAAAAAAATAAAAATTCGAGATATTTCGCCAAAAAAATATTTTGTTTTTCTAACTGTCTACGAAGTCTTAGGTTGAAAAAAATTTTTTATCTTTCTTTTTCATTGTAATTGGTAATTTTTACAAGTAATGAAAATCAAAACTGGTCAAGTCCAGCGAGTTTAGTTTCAAAAGTGGTCAAGTCCATTTATTCAGTTTTAAAATGAACAATATCTTGTTTTTAAAAGTTAAATTAGGATGAGAAAACACCAAAATTGTAATTGTTTCTCTAACAATAAAATTCCTCGAATATTAATACCGTTTATCAGTATGTAACATTATTAACATTATTTACTCGTCATAATCAATAATTCATTTTCAAATTTGACCAAGTCCATCATTATTGAATCAAAACTGGTCAAGTCCAACGGTTTTAGTTTCAAACGTGGTCAAGTCACTATATTGAGTTTCAAAACTAGTCAAGTCCAATCAATTTTTAACGATAAAACCGGTAATTTATCAGAAAAAATCGCCAAAAAGTGGTATGCAAATTGAACATTCAACGACAATCATAACTACTATTTTCTTCTTGAATTTTGAAAACTTAAATGCTGTGTATTAGTTTTTTTGGTTTTATTCAAAAAAGTGAAAAGTGGACTTGACCATTTTTGAATCTAGGCCCCTCAATTGTAGAAACGTGGGTTGCCAACAGTTATTTTTGACAGTGCTTAACATATAAAAAATTAAATAAATTGAAATGGCAATACTGGTCAATTCGTTTGACAGATTGGTAAGTAAATAACGCGCTTCCGGAATTCTTAATTATAAAGCATATTTTTCTGAAAGAAAATGGACGACAACGATGCAGCAGTTATTGAATCGCCCCCATCATTTGCCAAAAAAAAAACAAAAGGAAGAAGATGACGCATGACTGGAGCGAAGAAGATATATTTAAATTGATCAGCGAAGTGGAGTGCCATCCTTGCATTTGGAATGTATCAAGTGCTGACTACCATAATAAACCCATGCGGGATAGTGCATGGATTGAGATTGGCGGTATGCTAAATATTAGAACGGAAGAAGTTTGCACAAAATGGTCGAATTTGAGGATTCAGTACCGGGGCTACCTCAACAAAAAAACAAAATCTGGACAAGGTGCAGACAATGCGCCAAAGTGGAAATATTTCGACTCCATGGCTTTTGTTGGACGTGCAGAGGTTAGCCTGCGGCAACCAACAACAACAAATTTATATATTCCATCTGAAAGCGAAGGTAAACTAATGACAATGTATTCATTAATTGTTAATATTGTTGTTATCGGAAAACCTTTTTCTTACAGAATCAGCCCTATCATCTGCGCCCCCGTCGAACAAGACAACGACAAATGTCATGGCAACATTTTGTGATGTTGTCCAAACTATTAAGGACAGGCGCAAATCATTAAACCCAAATGAGGAATTCGGACGCTACATGGTCAGTGAGCTCAATGCCTTGAATGAAGGCGATGCTGCAAACATAAGAAGAAGTCTTGGAGGTTTTTTGTTTAAAGAATTAAGTGAGCTCAAACAAAAACAAAATCCAGCGACAGAGTTCCAAGAGAATTTGAACCAGCTTCTTAATTGAAAGTGCAACGATGAATGTGATAATTTTCATAATATTAATATTGCCAACGAATTTGCTATAATTTTTTTTTATCAAACATTAATTTTAAGATTGCCAATGAATGTGCCTGATTTTTAGTTTTTTTTACCAAACATTAATCTTAAGATTGCCAAAGAATGTGCCTTAATTTTTTTTTAATAATAATAAAAATATACTTCAAATGGACAAATATTATTTTAAGATATAGACAGCAATTCAGTTATATTTGTTGATATTGAAAGGGTATTTCTCCTTGATTTATGAAGTACTGGCTGAATTCATTCTTAATTTCCGCTATTGTTTCGCTGTTGTAAGAACGTTGTCTTGTGAGAGGATGTAAAGATGAGTCAATTGCATCATTCCGCCATTCTCCTGGAGTAATGCTACGATCGGCATTATCACGATCAACCAATGAAGACGTCAAGTAAGTTCTTGCGTTCCTCATCATTAAAAAATTGTGTAATGCACAACAAGCAGTGGTTATTTTTCTTACTTTTTCGGGATTAAGCTGTATTGGGCTGCGGAAAATGCGAAATCGTGCTGACAATATGCCAAATGCATTCTCTACAACGCGTCGTGCTCTCGATAGGCGATAATTAAAGATGCGTTGAATACCATCAAGCCTGTTCTTATTGAAGGGTTTCAAAAGATTTGTGCTTGCAGAAAATGCATCATCAGCCACTAGGACAAACGGCATGCATTTTGACCTTTCGGGCAATGGCACAGGTTGAGGAAGATGGAGAAAATTGTTTTGTAGCGCATCATAAAATGCAGTTCTCCGGAAAACGCCCCCATCAGAAACTCGACCATTTGTTCCTACGTCTATGTAAATAAATTTATATAACGCATCGGCAATGCCCATGAGCACAATACTATGTGTGCCTGCCAAATAGAAAAAAAGAAGATTAATTAATTTGTCAATTATTTTTGTATACATTTTGCATAACCTTTATAATTATAAAATACGCTTCCTGAATTCTTAGGAGCCACCATCACCACGTGCTTGCCATCTACGGCACCAAGGCAGTTTGGAAAATTCCATTTTTCCAGAAACTCATCTGCAACGCTTTTCCACTCCTCTTCGTTCGACGGAACCTTTTATTAAAAAAAAAGACGTAATTGAAACATTGCAGCTAAAAATGCTGTTACCTTCATAAAGTCTGGTTTTAAAACATTGTAAATAGCATCGCACACTTCTGGCACAATAGCTATAGCTATAGCTATAGCTCCAGCAGTTATTAATAATAAATCTCCAATATCACTGTCACTAAACATTTTAACTTTTCACATTGGTTCACAAACACAATTTGATACTGTTTGACAGATGGATTTCATAAACATAACAACATTGTTTGACAGATGTTTATCATACACACCGGACAAGGTAGAAGCATTAGCATTAAAATTAAGGCAATTGGTACACTGGGGATCGAAAAAGTACAATTTTATAATCTCGATGGTACAAAATTGAAATTCTCATTTTCCATCCCTGATGGAGAAATATATGACAACAACAAAGAGTAAACCAAATTTGACAATTGTAACTGATAAGCGAAAGAGAAACAAATGGAAATCAGCTGACAAACAAATGAAAAAAGTTCAGTCAGCTGTGCTTACGCTTCTACCTTTTAATAAATATACCTTGCACACCGGACAAATAAAATTATTAGTATAGTGTAAAGGGGTATACAAATATTTGTACCAAACATGGCTGACACAGAATTGTCTGTTATTTGCGCAAATAAAATTCAAACAAATATTAGTGCAATCTAAACCCATGCCCAAACATTTGTCACAAACCATACTATTAGCCCAAACCATTATTTGTTGTGTTTGGACAAGTATTAGCATAGTCTAAACGTACCTTAAAGCATCCAAAATTGGTTTAAGGTGACACCAGATGGCTGATGGTCCATGCGCCAAACTCTCAGACAATGTACAATAACTTTTCGGTGTACATGTACTTGCGCCATTAGATTTTGTGTACGTTACAACGGTGTGTAGAGAGATTTGTTGTCTTGACCCACCAAAATGAAAAGCTTGCGTTTCTTCGGCATACTTCAAGCAATAGTTTTCACTAAAATCCATATGGATTAAGCATTCGTTTGATTTGATTCTATCCTTCAACATATTCATTTGTGTGTACTGGTGGATAACTCTGCCTTGATGCTCTAAGAATGGTGTTAACGATTGCTCAAAATCCGAAATAATTTCAGTTAAAGGCTTTGTCGTCGAGAGTTTAGACATTTTCGAAACCAATTTTTGTGTTTTTGTTTTGATGTCAGTGTAAGTCTCTTTTACAGTGGCCCATTTAAAAACATCTCCATTACCTGTGATGTCAAATTCATTGTATGATATCACCTTACCTTTGCAGGTTGGACATGACCGAAAAAGGCAATTCTCTGTTATAAGAGGGCACGAAAGTGTTTGAATTATACCATTTGCAGTACATTGCCTCAGAACTTTGGACTTATGTAAGGAGACAATAATCAGCTCCATATTTGCATGTTTTATGCACTTGCATGTGTCTCTGTTAGAAATCTTCATTTCTATAATCCAAAACGGACGATTTCTGCAAAAAACACTATAGCTCACAGTTGTGCTGTTAGCTTCGACCAGGTATTTTTTGTGTAAATTTTTAAGCGTATTGGTAAGAAATCGCTTTTGATGAGTTTCTTTTGATTTTGTCACATACTCCTTTTTACCTGCGCACATCCGGCTATTAATATCCTGCTCTAAAAATCGTTGTATGCTGTTCCTGACATCTTTTTGTTTAATTAGCCTGGAGTTCTCCACATTCCGAACTCTGACATTCCAGCCCTTTAATATTGTGTGGCGACAATAACCTAGCAACTTATATTTCTTAGTAATTCTGCCAGTCAACAAATTTTGTAAGATTCTTTTGTCCTTTCTCTGTTTTAATGAATTATAGGTTTGGCTCAACTGGTCCTGCATAACCTCAGCAAACAGCAGCTTCCTTTTGACTTCTGGGCTCGACGAACAAGGGTTATCAATACAAGCTTCCGCAACTCTAGAGTTCGGGCTAGGTTTCAGAGCATTATCCCCCTTAGCAACCATTTTCATACGAACCAACTTCTTTTGATATGTTCTTAAACTTGCTTTTAATTCTTCAATCTTTTTGTCTTTTTGAGCCAACTGATTTTTATATTTACGCGCAAGTTTCTTATTTACTCTGAGAAAATTGTCATTCCCATTCTTATTTAATTTAGGAATAACAGGAGTTGGAGCTGGAACTGGATCTTGATTATCTGGAGGTGGTTCACCCTCTCCTGTGGATGATGTGGGCGATCCGGGTGGAGAATAGTCCGCCATATATTGTTGTTCCTTTTCCTTCAAATGTTTTTTATTTTTTCTATAATTCTTTGCATTTATAGCCCACTTTTTCCGTTGTGCCCTTTGTGATCTAGGGGTCATCTCCTTGATTGGTTTAATAACCTTATTATCTTACTTTTTTAAATATCGGGCATTTTCTTTTAATTTTTGTGCGGCGCATTTGGCAGGATCGTTTTTAATTTTTCTGCGTCGCTCTCGCTCCTTTTCCGCATGTTTTTCTTTTTCCTCTGCATTTCTACCTTTTTTTGATGGTGCCATGTTGTATTTGATGGTATGTTTAAAAATCCTATGATAAATTTCATATGGACATTTTGTTTTATCTACTCCTGTTCTCAGAATTTAAATTTTTCAATATTTTTAGTACTAAATGCGTCGGGCCACAGAATGTAGTCATTTCGCGATATCGACCCATATATGTTAGAGCAAAAAAAAATACTTTGCTCAACTCAATTGAAGAGCTTTTCAATTTTTGTCAAAAAGAATATGACGTCAGATCTGTACACCTGAAAAGTATAAAAGGGAAAAGTTGAACTGAAAAGTTTGTCATTTTATAAAATATTTGGTGGTGTACAGAATTGAAAAATAATAAAATAAAAACTAGAAGTTTCTGAAAAAAAAAGGTTTCTATCATCAGAAGTGGGATAAATTCAGCCTACATCACACTCTATTGGGAAGATGACTGAAGATGACTCCAATCTAAGAGGTCAGATTCAAGAAAATTTGAATCTGCAGAAGGAAAGTCCAGAGTCGAGATCTAACAATTTTGTAATTACGGTGGAAGCAATTAATAAAATTTTAGAATCCACACAAGGGTCACAATCAACCGGCGCATTGGTGGGTTTTCCGAGATTTGATCCGGATCACTCCCGCGTTGAAATTCAGAAGTGGTGCACGGATATTGATGTAAGGGTACAACGAGACGGTTTGCAGAATTTTGACATTATGCCTAGAATACAAGTTTCTCTGCTTGGGAGGGCAAAATTAGGGGTCAACAAGTACGGATATCAACTTTATAGCTGGCCGGATTTACGTGCTTCTTTGATACATGCTTTTTCTAATGGTACAGACATTATTACACAACTCAGAAGGGTTGCCAACTCAGAAAGCAATGAATATGCTTCCTATACGGAGTTCGTAATGGAAAAGGTTTGCCAAATTAATCAATTACCTTTGGAAATTCCAGAAGACAAAATGGTCAAAATTGTCATCGGATGCATTAGTGAGGTGAGTTTGAGAAATTCTCTTACATTTGTTATGCCATCAACTGTGCAAAGTTTGATTAGTCATTTGTCTTCGATACGAGAAAAACCTTTGCGAAAAGTAGAAAATATAACACGCCGTTTGCAAGAGAATAAACCAGTATCCAATATTGAAAAAGAAGACAAGTTTCCTAATCCATTGAAACGTAGACGCGTAGAGGATGAGAAACGTTGCTATGGATGTGGCAAAAAGGGTCATATTAGAGCTCATTGCACGGAAAAACAAAAGACAAACGAATTGGTTGTACAGAAAATACCAAGCAAACCCATAGAAACCAAATTTAAGTGTTCTTTTTGTGGAAAATCTGGACACGAAGAACAGACCTGCTGGGCTAAGCAAAGAGCTGATCGAAAATAAATCTATGCAAGATTTCGTTGGTATCAGATAATTACACTCCAGTGGTTATCAAGGGAAAATTATATCATTGTCTTCTCGACACGGGATCTGATTGTTCGTTGATAAGATCCGACATTGCTGACAAAATATCTGCAAAAAGAACTACAAATTTACTGTCTGTGCAATGTATTGGGAGAGAACCTATTTTATTATCTGAGAGGCTTGAAACATTTGTAGAATTTGAAGATCTTATTGTTGAGGTTAGCCTTTATTTGATTGATAAAAAACATTTACAAAATGATATTATTATTGGAAGAGACATTTTGAAAGATCCTACGATTACAATTACGGTTACTGCCAATGGATCGTACTTACATCGCAGTAAGTCAGCTTTTTGTCTCAAAAGCAAAAATATTGTTACCACAACTGGTAGTATGTCAAAGCCTCGTACAAAGGAGCTGAATGTTATTTTGGATAAGTACTCCAAACACTTTATAGCGGGTTTTCCTACGGCAAGGGTAACTACAGGATCCCTAAGTATACGTTTAACGAAAGATGCCAATATTTTCTTTGGGCCATATAGGATGGCACACAGTGAGCGGCAGATAACGAAAGAAATTGTTGCAGATTTGATAAATAATGGTATAATAAGAGAGTCACTCACCGTTTGCGTGCCCAATGATTCTTGTCAAAAAGAAAAATGGACAGAATCGCCTTTGTGTAGATTTTAGAGCACTAAACAAAATAACTGTAAAGGATCGCTATCCTTTACCGAGGATAGAAGATCAACTAGATAAATTGTCTGGAAATAAATATTTTACATCATTGGACATGGCATCTGGTTTTCACCAAATTCCAATTGCTGAAATTCCAATCCAATCTATAGATAAAACTGCTTTTGTCACACCCGATGGACATTTATGAATATATGCGTATGCCATTTGGTCTCGCTAATGCACCTGCAGTTTTCCAGAGGGCTATAAACGTGGCTTTGGGTGAGTTGCGAGGCAAATTGGCTTTGGTATACATGGATGATGTGTTGATAACATCCAAAACCATTGATGAAGGTCTTGAAAAGCTTGATATTGTACTCAAGGAATTAGTTGGAAGTGGGTTTACCTTAAACATGGATAAATGTAAATTTCTTCAAACTACTATTGAATACTTAGGACGAGAAGTATCTGGAGATGGTATACGACCAAGCAAAACCAAAATTGATGCGTTAGTAAGTTCCCCGACACCAAGTAATGTTAAGCAAATACGTCAATTTATGGGGCTAGCGAATTATTTTCGAAAATTCGTACCAGAATTTGCTGCAAAAACTGCCTGTATCACGGCATTGACTAAAAATAATTCGGAATTTGTATGGAGTAATGAATGTCAAGCAGCAAAGATTACATAGTAGAACAACTTACAACTCGACAATTATTAGTATTGTTTAATCCTGATCTTCCAACAGAGCTGCATACGGATGCAAGTGCAAGTGGATATGGAGCTATCTTATTTCAGCGAGTTAATGGAAGATTGCATGTAGTTGCTTATTATAGTCAGGCAACCAAGTGGTATGAAGCAAAATATCATAGTTATGAGTTGGAGACAATTGCGGTTGTAAATGCGATGAAACATTTTAGGCATTACCTGATCGGTGTTAAGTTCTTGTTGGTTACTGACTGTAGCGCTTTAAAGGCAACAAAAGAAAAAAAGAATTTACTTCCTCGCGTGGATTTTTCTTCAAGATTTTGAGTTTGAGATTGTACACCGAAAAGGGAAGACTTTATCACATGCAGATTACCTTAGCCGAAATTGGCCAACAAAATCTTGTTATCAAATTGAGAGTTTGTCCGAAACATGGTTACATATTGAGCAGCAAAATGATCCAGGTACATTAGAAATCATAGAGAAAATTAAAAGTGGGGATACCAACGCATCAACGCAGTTCAAACTCAAAAACGGATTGTTATACAAGAAACTGGAAAATACTAACAAACTTTATGTACCCCAACAATGTCGATTGTCATTAATGAGACGTTTCTAGGAAGAAAACTGTCATGTCGGATGGGAAAAGACTCTTCTGAGGATACAAGAGCATTTGTGGATGCCTCATATGACTAAAAATTTCAGAAAATTTGTGAATTCTTGTTTAATCTGCCTGGTGGCTAAAAGGTCGTCTGGAAAGAAACGGTGTGAACTTCACCCAATAGAAAAGAAGCCAATTCCATTCGATGTGGTTCATGCTGATTTTATGGGACCATTTGACGGAAAAGACTATCGTTATATTTTCATTTTGATTGATGCTTTTACAAAATTTGCAGTTTTATGCCCTTGTAAAACCCTTACAGCTGCGGAAACTGTTCAAATGTTTTATAACTATGTAATGCTATTTGGAGCTCCCGCCAAACTTGTAAGTGACAGAGGCACTAATTTTACTAGTGCTGAGTTTAAAAACTTCTGCATGTCGTTGGGGATAACACATCATTTAATTGCTCCTGGTGCTCGTAGAGCTAATGGCCAAGTGGAACGTTATGTGGACACTGTTGCTAACTTATTGAGAACTAATTTAGATAAATGTGGCGAATGGACTGGTTATATCAGTCGTGAACAACTAGCTCTTAATACAACGGTCAATAAAACAACTGGATTTTCTCCGTTGAAGGTACTCCAGATATTAGTGCATTTTTAGCAGAGCTCGAAATTGAGCCACAATTTGACGACATGCAACTCGAATGAAAATCAGATTTGATCAAACTAAATGCAAACCAACTAAATTAAAAATTGGACAAAAAGTTGTCTATTGTAGTAACCAGAGGCGCAAATCGAAGTTACAGCCGTATTATCGTGGTCCTTATGAAATAGTTGGTGTCCTTCCCAATGATCGATATAAGTTGAAAAAAGAAAACTGCAAAACTTTTATTGTTGCAGCAAGAGAGGTCATTCGGCCTTTAAATGAGAGTGAAGACGAGAAGGATGTTAGTAACTAATATAAGGTAAAATTTTCTGCAAAAATTCTCTATTCAATAAGAATCGAAATCATGAGCAAGCTTAAGATTGCCTCTGAGTCATAACTTTCAGTTTATGTGCTGAAGTTTTGAACAAGCTTAAGATTGCCTCTGAGTCATAACTTTCAGTTTAGGTGTTGAAGTTTTGAACACGCTTAAGATTGCCTCTGAGTCAACTTTCAGTTTAAGTGTTGATTTGCAAACAAGCTTAAGATTGTCTCCGAGTTGCGATTCAAGAAGTAACATCTGAAATAATGATTCTGTTTACAGCTCTGGATATCTGGTGGTTAATTGTACAAGAGGACAGAATACTGCTGTGGAATTTGAAATAATGAATTTGTGGTTTCTGTAAACTGTTTGTTTTCTTGTTCTTTCTGTAATAAACAAATGATTGTTTTGAAAACAAGATGTTTTGAATTCAAAAAAATACTTTGCTCAACTCAGTTGAAGAGCTTTTCAATTTTTGTCATAAAGAATATGACGTCAGGTCTGTACACCTGAAAAGTATAAAAGGGAAAAGTTGAACTGAAAAGTTTGTCATTTTATAAAATATTTGGTGGTGTACAGAATTGAAAAATAATAAAATAAAAACTAGAAGTTTCTGAAAAAAAAGGTTTCTATCATACATGAAATCCCAGAAAAATACAGAGAATCTTCACATACTCTAGATTTTGATAGTGATGACACCGTGAAAACACTTGGTATTCAATGGAATACCAATGATGACTCATTCACTTTCAAGGTCAATGTGGACGAGGTTTTATCAGTTACCAAACGGTAAATTTTTTCGGAATCGGCACGCTTATATGACCCACTTGTATGGTTAACACAATCCACGATAATAGCCAAATCAATATTTAAAAGTCTCTGGAAGTACGGTGTGGACTGCGATGCTGAAATTCCTATGAAGGTAGAAAGTCAATGGCTGAGTACCGATCTTCATTGCGAAAACTGGCCTATTTGAAAATTCCTAGATGGCTAAAATGGTCAGAAGGATAGGAAACTGAACTGCATTGATTCTGTGATGCATATGCTGCCGTTGTTTATTCTCGTGTTATATCCTCTAGTGATATTTCCGTTATCATAGTGCAAGCCAAATCTAAGATCCCACCTGCTAAAACGGTAACTATACCTATACTGGAACTTTGTGCGGCTGCTCTCTTAATAGAACTTGTTCAAAAGGTGAAGATCTCCCCAAGGGATCTGAATGTTAAGAACATTTAGAATTGGAGTGATAGTTCAACTGTATTAAGTTGGCTCCGAAACTCTCCATATAGCTGGACAGTCTATGTCGCCAATAGAGTAGCAGAGATACACAATTCAAGTTTGCCGTATGATGTAAAACACCCCATTATTTTGTCTAAAATTAATCATCTGTCAAAACTCATTATTTCAGATTGTAAAAGATAACTAGGCTCATTGAGCCATCAAAATAAAAACACTTTGTTTTATATTAAAAATCTTACACTAATTCTTTATCTAGATTCAAGAAAATATTTCCAAATTGTGTTTAATAAACGGCAGACAGGTCACTGTCTATTAAGATAAAAAAAAATACAGCAGACAGTTGTCCGAGGCCTTCGGCCATGGACTGTCCCTGCAGGCTGTGTCAGAGACACAGCCATTAAGTTTAACGTAGAATACGCCATCCGATAAGACAGAAAACATATATAACAATAAATTAATTTGCTTATATTATTTATCATTTATTGTTATATATGTTTTCTGTCTTATCGGATGGCGTATTCTACGTTAAACTTATTGGCCGTGTCTCTGACACAGCCTGCAGGGACAGTCCGTGGCCGAAGGCCTCGGACAACTGTCTGCTGTAATTTTTATATTTACCAACGGCATTTGATTCAAGTCCGTTTAAAAAAAAAAATATTATGTTCAATTTTTTTAAACTTAATTTAATTTATGTATTTTAATTAATATTTTTATTGAAATAAGTTCTGCGAATGTTGAGAGGGCCGCCCTAATATTAAAAAAGGTTTACCTTATCGAGTCTTCGCATTAGCATTCGAGCGTTGTGTGAAAGCTTTACGCTTTACAATTCAAAATTAATGTTACAACAGCTTTATTGAAGCTTTCGCAAAAAAGCTTTATTACGTTAGCTTACTGTTTGTTTCACTTTTTACTAGATACATGTTGCCAAGCAACATTAGCTTGCTGTTCGTTTCACTTTACTAGATACATGTTCCTAAGCAATGTTGAGCAACCAAAAACACTCAACCAAACACCACACATATGTTTGAGTGTATGTGTTTAAACAATTTTCATTTGAGAAATTAAAATACTAGAAATATATCAACCAATATGAAATGTATATCAAACGAAAGATAACATCTTCATTTACCTACAAAAAAAATTTTAAAAAAATTTATCTAGCCGTTTCCTCAAATTCAATGAAATAAAGATTACAACAATAAAAACCTGACATGACTCCTCATACCGTAAGGTAAGACGTATTCTACGTCAAAAAACGTTTGTAGCAGCACGACAGTAACATTTATGTATGTTGACTTCTATTATTTGAATATACAAAGGTTTAAAATTTAATTCACGGCAGACAGGTCACTGTCTAAGTTAAAAACGATTCCACAGCAGCACGGCAGTTAACAATGATATCGCCTAAACTTACTGTGTCCAACGATTGTTGTTTGGTATGCAAAAGGGCCAGGAAGTACATAAATCATTTCATTACTTTGAAATGTCGAAAAATTTCAATATCCAAATTTCCACAAGCAACAATCATTGCGCACCGAAAATACATAGGATCAAGTGACTGAATAAACAAAGTTCAATAACTAAATACATAGGCAATAGACAATGCAAACGGATCTACGTACGTACATACTTACGTATGCATGCATCGACGGACAGAACAACCAACTGATGGTTGGGACCGACGACTGGTGAAGACAAAACAACAACAACAAAGGCACCAGTTAGCTGACCGACGACTGATGAAGACAATACACCAGCAGTAACGGACCGAAAATAAGTAGTAAACAACATTGCGTGATGTTGTTGTTGTGATGTCATAAAATAACATTTGCATGTTAGGGTGACCCGAAATATTAAGATTTTATAAGAAATTAAATTATAAAGTAAATTAATGGAAAGAGTTGAATAAAAATTGATTAAATTATAGAAAATAAAATGTAATACGAGTAAATTAACTAAATCACAAATAGAAATCTCCAACACAGATACACATGAGAAAACTCTTCATTGTGGAATTACGTTAACAATGTCGTATGCGAATCGACAGTTTTGGATAGTATCTGGAATTCTGCTAGTCAAAACTATAATTAGAAAATGTATGCGCTGCTTTAAATATTCTGCACAAATTACTCAACAACTCATGGAGAACCTTCCAATTGTGCGTCTGAATGTAACTCGTCCATTCAAACATAGTGGAGTCGACTATGCCGGCCCAATTTCTATCAAAGCGTCCACTCTTCGGTCTGCTGTAACGACTAAAGGTTACATATCGTCGGTTGATTATTGTGTTTGTGCGTCCTTTTTCCGAGTCTGTTGTCAGATTTTTGATATATCTTACCATAACTGTGATGTTTGGTGTGTATATCCCTAATAATTTCTAGTTTGTAATAGTGGTATAGTTGCGAATTTTTGGTATTTCCGTTTCAAACAATTGGCGTTTACGACAAACCAATAATAAGTCGACGATACGCTTGTTCGTATGTATGGTCACCAAAGCCTTACACCTGGAAACGGTTTCAGATTTAACTACTAATGCATTTTTGACAGCATTCCGACGATTTGTTTCCAGAAGAGGTGCATGTACGGATATTGACTCAGACTTCTAAAGAGCTCCACGTTCTTCATAACAAAAGCATAAAACTATTACCTAAAGTGCTGCGTCATGCTTTAAGCCAAAACTGAACTAATTGGCATTTCATTCCACCTACTTCACCCAATTTTGGCGGTCTCTGGGAGGTAGGTGTGAAATCAGTAAAGTTTCATTTAAAATACATATTGCATGACCGTACTATTAGCTTTGAAGAATTGATCACATTGCTCGAGAGTTGTTTGACTTCTCGTCCTCTGTGTCCATTGTCAACGGATCCGTCAGATTATGACGCCTTGACACCTGCACATTTTTTAATAGGCGAACCCACGAATTGCATCCAAGAGGACCAATTTTTGGATTCTAAAATAGATCACCGTACTAGATGGAGGCGCGTTGAAAAGATTAAACAACATCTTTGGAAAAGATGGCACAGCGAATATCTCAACCGACTTCAACCGTCCAAAATGGTTGAAAAGTAATGGTAAACCTAACATTGGAGATTTAGTACTGATTGCAGATGAAAGGTGCGGTCCTGGGCAATGACTACTTGGTCGCATACATCAAATACATCCAGGACCCGATGGACACACAAGGGTGGTATCTATCCAAATCAGAAATAAAATCATAAAACGACCAATTTCAAAAATTTCTTTTCTTCCAGAAAATAATCCTGCCTTTTCACAAAAATAAATTCTTTTTGCTAAATGCTTTGATGGGCCATCCTTAATTGTAACTGCATTCGAAAACTGTTCGTGCTTCAGGGGGGAGAATGTTCGCGGAAATTTCCATGTCTTTTCAATTCCATATATTCTTACATCCCATAAGGCAAGCTCAAACTAAACATATCTATTAGACACTAGAATATATGTACATACTTACTGTATGATACTATATCTATACTTATAAACTATTCTTATCACTATTATCTAAAGCAGGCATCGGCAGCGCCTATGCCCATGGGCGCTCTCTCACACCTACATAAGCTCACACATAGAACCTAAAACTAAATAAAATCATTTAGTCGCTAACAAGCAGTCAATGAAGCAGGTTCTTATATCGCTTGTTTGCGAAATTTTTTTTACACTCGACAAAATGTGTAATATAGAATGGTAATGCACAATGTTTGATATGTGCAAAGTGCAAGATTTTTATTCGCTTTAAAAAAAATCAACAAAAAAACTTAAAAAATTTCACATTTTTTATGATTTTTTTGTCTACTAATATTTATCAAATTTTTTGCTGATTTGTGAAGATTAATTTGTTACTTTCAGTAAACTTAAATTTAGCTCAAATGTAACTAAAATATAGCAACATTTTTTACTAACATTTTTCTATGAGTGCACTGATACGCGTTGACAGAGAAAAGCTGCAACTCACTCATACAAGCACAAAATAAGTTTGTATATGTTTGCCGATGCCTGATCTAAAGATACAACTATTTAATTTGCAACACGAAACATAATAACATGTGTATTTACATTTGTATATGTATGTTCATCATGTTAAATATGCACTTACTCTTATTATCTCTACTGTATACAAAACTATAACCAATTCAAATACTTAACTCCCAGCATCTTCCCAGTATCGAGCTCTCTGACAACAACAAGAGCTTAAGCTTATAGAAATATTCTGTTGTTGTTGTCAATAGAGTTGGTGGCTCGATCTATACACCTACACCTCGATTAACAATGTTATTCTTTATGCATAATAACAGTGTATACAGTATGATTCAGGAAGTTCCGGACAAATTTCTCCAGCGTATTCCTTGGCTCATTTCATGAAGGAAAGTCCACTAGGACCATGTCCGAAAATGCAAGAGTGCGAAATGGCAGCGGGTTCAAAATTTTCGGATTGGCGGTCGGAGGGTAGTAGGGTAAAGTTGCTAACTTCTGAGAATCTTCAACTGAATCATCAAGTTCACCCTCAGAATTGACAGCGAAATGAGTATCCAGAAGCGCCCCTAGTGATTCAGTTTCTGGACGCCGTCCAAGATCTATAATTTTTCCTAATTTACCCAATAGTACAACGTGTTGCGACCAAAATTTTCCTAAGCCTGGAAGCTTCGGATGAGCTTTACACATTGTTAAATAAATTCATACGGGATTTATTTTCTGCTTCTTTATATCTACCCTTGTGGACTTTGCCATATTAAGGAGCATTAAACAACACTTTCTGAGTACATGCGACCTGTAATGAGGCATTTTGGGGCTGTAGTGACTCGCTCGACCATTGTCCAATGTCCCCGATAGGTCGCACATTCAGTTCAGGTCTATTTGGAATAGAGCTTTCGAATGTGTCTCTCAACTTTCCCCACTATGCCTTCATAGTGTTGCGTGGAATGACAGGACTATGAGGCTAAGCAGAAAAGCTATGAAGGTCTACAAATTGTCCCTCAGATATTTTGTTGCTTATGCTCTCCTGGCAAGTATACAAGCCCTATGTCTTCCATTACCTGTATCTTGAAGCAGCTTAAACCCAGGTATCCTAAGACTAAGAATCACTACCCACGGTTCCTAGATTAAAAGCAGATATTTTCCTCCTAGCGACAGGAGGACATTTAAGGTGAAAGGAATGCTAGTATCCTTCATGCATCTTAGACACTTGCGATAGTGTAGGTTCCTCTAACGATACTATACCAAGATTATGTGGTAGAGGAGCATCGAGATGTCTCCCTTATCGCTCTTGTGCACTCTAAGTTGGATCCAACTGAATCGGTATGAAACCCGGCCACCTAACTTAACGTGGTGAGGTAGAGACTCGGCATTCAGAATAAAAACTACATGCCTGCGATCCCTATCTGCATCATCCAATCGACCGACCTTCCGGTTTTTGGTTGAAATACCATGATGTCATATTTTTTGGCAACATCCAGTGCCGCACCCGGCCCGATTTCACCTGATTTTCTGTCGTCACAGTCGGGAGATGGACCCGATAGCTCCCAGAGTATACCGAGGATATTTATTACAACCAACACAATAAAAAATAAATTCTTATAACGAGTGTGTTGGCTCACAGGGTGTTACATTGAAATTGAGTATGCATTGAAAACACGAAATACATTAAAATATATACTTATATTAATACAATTATTAATTAAACGATCTTTATATATAAAAATGATAAGTAAATATAAACATAAAGTAAAAACAAAAATGGGATTTAAAAAAAGTATAAGTAGTGTGTTAGAGTATATTTATGTTAAATTTATTTGTAATTATATTTATTCCTTGAAATTATTAAAATCCAAATTTTTAAAATGTCTTGCGTGTGTATGTGGAATGATAGTTCATTTCAAATACGAATCGTGTTTATAAAAAAGTGTTGTTCTGATAAATGACTGTTATGTCTAATTTGTACAAGACGTTTACCTCTATTAGATGCTCAGTGTTTTGTAGAAATAGGACAGAGTAAACTTGTATATTATTTTAGGCCGAAATTTTAGGCATCTGCATATGAACACACTGTCGAACTACAAACCAAAGAATTTCCTAGAGTAATCAGACACCCTGTCAAATCTTGTTAGTCCAAATACATATGTATCTGGGGATGTTGTTGTAGGTCACATTAAGCTTTCCTGACAGGATTAATTACAATTTGTAAATTATGCATAATGGAAATTAGACTACAATCCCGGAAGTTTTAAATAATATTATTGGCAATTAAACAAAATGTAAAGTGACTGATCTAAATACTTATTATTCTATATGTATGTATGAATGTATGTATGTGTATAAATATATTTTAGTAAGTGCTTTTTATTATGAAACTGAAAAGGTGCAATGTCATTAATAATTATGTTATATATGTATATGTATGTATATTTATGTATTTACGTATGAAAGTAATATGAAAGAATAAATGAAACTTAAACTAAGTGTTTGTTGTTGTTGTTTGGTTTATGGTATTCTCGGAGGTTTTGGTGGTGGTTGATGTGGTAACGCAACTCCTCCCGCAACAACGGGCAACAACGATTTCGATGGGGACATAGCGTCTTCAATTTGATTAGGATAGTAGTTAGTTATGGGTCTTCACCATATCACAAATAGGCCAGCAATTGTAAAAATGATGAATGTTACCGTGGATATCACAATGATATTCCCTTTTTGGATGGTGTCATTTCTTAAGTTGAAGATGGCATGAAGAAGTCCTTTAGTTTCAAGGTTCAAGTTTCGGTCATCGATGTGATCTGCAGTTTGTTATAGTTGGGTGGAGCCACAAATATTGCATCCAAATGAATAGTAGTAGGTTGTTGTTGCTGCAGTAACTGAACAGTTAGTAAAGTGAAGTAGTGAAGTTCCTTTTATTGTGAAATTGGTTTTACTGTAAGTAGATGTGATTAGTAATGGTTTTATATTAATAAACATTATATAATTATCCTCCGGTTGGAAGATGGTCGATATATATCCCACATCGTTTAATGGATAGATTGGGGTGTTTCCATTCAGTATTCTTCCAATACATGTTGACGTTTGCGTTTCTTCGAAGTCATTTGATCTCTTACAATAATATATATTCTCAGTCTTTGGGCAAATCTCTGTAAAGTACTGGATGTTGTGTTTGTTAAAGCTTACATATGGTTTAGTCATAATTTGCTTAGTATTATTTATAGGAAGAGGAATGAGGTGGTAGACTATGTTCGTTTCATTATATAAATTTGGTATTTAGACATTGAAAATTAAGTTGCTGTGATTGTAATATGCTTGGAGATCTAAGAGTTCATACAGGTGTTCATCAGAAACTAAGTCAACGTCCTGGGACTGTAGGTTGCTTCGTATTTCGTCAAGTTCGTCTGGGTGAAGAATAAGTCTCGATATGATACCAAGTTTTGCAAGCAAGACTGCTCCGATTATGTCTGAAATATGGTCTGTCAGTAAGTCTATGTTATAATCAAGTTGATTCATGTATTGCATTTCTTCTAAAGCGTCTTTTCCTTTTCGGATACTATTAGTAGTTTCCATAGAGAGTTTTCCCAAAAATTTGCTGATTGTGTCCTGTTCCTTATTGATGTGTTCTGTCAAATTGAAGTAAACTCGGTACCTTGATCGCAAACAATTTTCCTTGGCACTCCCAAGAGACTCATGAGGGATTTCACCGATTTGAGTACGCATACGCTTGTTCTAGAGGGCAGTGTATATCCAGTTGCATATTTTGAAAATTTTTCAATGGCGGTAAGAATGCATTTCCCGTTTATAGTGTAAATGTCAATGTGCAAAATGTCTAGTGGTTTAGTTGGTGTTTCGGTTATTTGAAATTTTAATTTGGGAGGGTGTCTATCATATTTTAATGTATTGCAAATTTCACAGTTATTCAAAGTTTTATTGATTACGCTCTGCATGAGAGGAAAATAATATTGCCTCTTGAGGTATTGGTATGTTTCCGTAATTCCTCTATGGTTCCTGTTCTCGTGGCTATTTCTAATGAGTTCCACTTGTTTGTCTTCATCAGTTACGTCTAATAATATTTTCGTGCAACGGATGATACGGAACTGTTTTCCATTTCGTTCAAAGGTTTCTCGGAAATAGGAATTCCATCATCCAAGTTTTCGTCGCAAGAATGTATAGTGGATAACTAACTTGAGACATTCATGTTAATGTCAGCTATATCCCCATTATTTAACTTTATTCTGCTTAGGGCATCCGCATTACTATTCAATTTTCCCTTTTTGTATATAATTTCGTAGTCATATTCCTCTAGCTTTAGACGCCAAGTTTAGAATTCGGTTCCTTTAGACTCATTAACCATGTAAGTGGTCGATGGTCAGTAACTATTTGAAAACAAAAAGGTATGGGCGAAAATATTTAGTGGCCCACACGATAGCAATCAATTCTTTTTCAATAGTTGAATAATTGATCTCACTTTCGGAGAGTGTCCTACTCGCAAAGCAAATTGGTTTATCGCTTCCTATACGGCCCTGGGAAAGAACTGCCCCAAGAGCAATATTACTTGCATCTGTCGTAAGCACGAATGGCCTTGTGAAGTCGGGATATTGTAATATTGGATCATGTATCGAAAGCTGTTACGTATCTCACGTTCAAAGTGATGTTTCTATTTTTCTTTAAGCATTCAGTCATTGGTTTTGTTAGTTTGGATAGGTCAGGAATAAATTTTCTGTAGTAACTCAGTAAGCCGATGAAAGATTTTATCTCGCGGCGAGGGCGTGGTATCGGAAATTTTTGAATGGCCTCTATTTTTGATGGGTTTGGCTTAATACCGTCTGTTGAAACTATATGTCCCAAAAAGGCTATTTCCTTCCGCAAAAAACCCGATTTTTCTAGTTGTACCTTAAAGTTCGAAGTCCTCAGCTTTTGAAAACCCCTCTCCGTATTCTCAATATGCTCTTGAAGGGAAGTCGAAAAAATTATTATATCGTCTAGGTATACCAAACAAATTTTTCCCGTTAATTCTCTTAGGACATTGTCCATAACCCGCTGAAAAGTTGAGGGTGCATTTTTGAGTCCGAACGGCATTCGAACATATTCGTAATGACCGCATTCTACAGTAAAAGCTGTTTTCTGAATATCCCTCGGTTTCATCTCTATTTGATGGAATCCGCTAGCTAAATCTAAAGTCGAAAAATACAGGCATTTGCCTAATTTGTCCAAAATTTCCGAAATGTTTTGGAGTGGATATCTATCCGAAATTGTTTTTTCATTTAATTTCCTGTAATCGATGACCAGTCTCCATTTCTGTTTACCAGAAGCGTCCTTTTTCTTTGGAACTATCCAAACGGGGGAGCTCCATGGAGAGAAGCTTGGTCGAATAATTCCCTGGTTCAACATGTCTGAAATTTGTCTGCGGACTTCCTCTTTATGAACAAAGGGGTACCTATAAGATCTTGAATGAATGGGAACGTCGTCCGTTGTCGGTAAAATTCTGCCCCTCTTTGTAAAAAACATCGTCATACTTTCTACATAATTTCAAAAGCATTCGTTTTTCCTCGCTATTCAAGTGTTCCGTTCGAAGGAGTTCTGACAATCCTTTAACGTTTTCGCCACCGTGTTGGGGTTCGATATTAAAATTATTAACCTCAATAAAATTAACCGATTTATATGGGTTTACCTTAACTGGTTGTTCGAAATAAATCAATTGTTCGTTTTCCGTTGGGTTGACGACTTCAACTACACTAAACCAATTTTTTGCATGGTAAATCCCTGGAGATATGAATACTCCGTTAACCGTATACAAAAATATATCTCCTTCCTCCAGATCGACTGGTAGTTTTATCATTTGTTTCGAGTTCTCCATTATTGTGCATTTTCCGGAAGCACGACTTGGTTTAAATTTGAGAGGTATTGTCACGCTACCGGTCATAAGCGTTTGTTTTTCCAGTTCCAGTTTCGCTCCTATTTTCGTTAAATAGTCCAGACCTAATAGCCCATCAAAATAGCCATGGAATTTAAACACCAAAAATGTGAATGTTCCGGGTCCTTCTATTTCCACAAATATAGGTAGTGTCACTTGTTCATCGATATCGTATCTGTGTAATATTGTGGATATTGTTGTCGGTTTGCATTTTCTAAGATCTTTTGGATCCACGAATTCTGGGTTAATAAATGATGATGAAGCTCCGGTATCTATCAAGAACTTCAATGATCGGAAATGTTATGTTAATGTAGATGTTATGTTAATGTAGGGTAAGACGCTGCCATGTTTATTGATATCTATATATCCGGTTTGGTGACCGAGGCTGATTTCCAAAAATCCTGGTCATCGTCAATATTATATTGTTCGTATTGATCCAGGTTCGTGTTATCTCGGTCATCTTCATCAGTATTCCTAACGTCGTAGATATCAGGCCGGTCTTCATATTTGGGACTTCATTTATGTTGTTTATTATATTTCTATTAGTTACCTTACTGTAGCGAGTGCTTGGACTCATCTTGAATTTACCGGTGTCTCTACCAAACTTGGAGAATCCGCTGCTAGTATCCATTGGCTCCGGTGCTGGCTGTGATTGTCTCCAATTAGTCTGTCGAGAAGCATTGTCAGGTCGTTGGTTGGTGTTGTTACTATGGAAATGTTCACGTTGTGGTTGCGACTGTTGCCAAGTCGGTCGACGATTATAGTTGTTGGAGTTCTGATAAGTAGTTGGATAATAATTTCGAGGTGGATAATCAGCGTTATACCGTGGTCGTGTCTCTGGATGATTTGGTGAATATTTTGGATAGGGAGGATTCTGAACATTCGGTTTCCACTGTGAATATTTTGATTTATTAAAGTTTGACCTCATATAATGAATATTCTGTTCCCTAATGCAATATTCGGGAGCTATTGTCAATGATTCCGGTCTCATCGCTCTTACAGTCGAACCCAATGGTTCGCGTAATCCTGATAAAAATGAATTCAAACACATCTCTGAGAAGAGATTCCTTTTGCAGAAATTACGTTAGCATCAGACTCATGGATCAAAACGTTGTTTGATAAAGTTGATTGTATTTCCATCACTTCACTATAAAACTTTTCGATCGGTTTCCCATATTGTTTAAGGGAATGAAGGTCTCTTATAAGAGAAGTCTCTGTCCGTTTGTCCGAGTAATGAGAAATAAGATTTGCTTTGATTTCGTCCCAATTAAGGGGTGTCCCATACATGTTCAGGACTTCATTGGCTTGACTGTCAATCTTATTCCTGATAGCTCTTAAAAGAATCTGTCCCTGTAGAGTATTGTCTGCTCCTCTAATGTGGAGTAGAATTTCCTCCACATTACTTATGAATTCGTGCAAAAGTCGTGGATTGCCGTCATATTTGGGCAAGTCCTTATTTGCGTCGGGGATTCTAAGTGAATTGAAAATGTCAACGTTATTTACTGTCGGTTGCGTCATGACTGTAGTCTCTTTTTTCAAAGGCACAAGAGATTTTAGGGTAGTTTCTTCAGGTACGAGCCCTAACCACTATTAATTCGTACACCAATCATTTTTATGCCAATGTAACATTTAAGGGTACATACATATTTTACGAAATTATATTGTCAACACCAATAACTTTATATTTTTTGAAAGTTTGTTTTATTATCTTTAAATTAATAAACAAATATGTGGCGCACATATTATGATAAAAAGTTTTGAAAACAGAAATTTACCGAAAGTTCTTTAATTTTGATATAAATAATTTGACCACTATTAATTCGTACAGTGGAAAATTTTCTAATTTAAAACTATGTAACGCCCCCATTGCTTTTTAAAAAAGATTCTAATCGCTTTGGCATTGTATCTATTAATTTTTTACACTCTTCGGGGGTTATAGTCCCAAATTTTCTTAGTCCGCTAAGAGTACGTTGTGGGTCATTTCGCAACTCATGGTTGCCCAACTTCATGATTGCCCACAGGTTTTCGATTGGGTTAAAGTCTGGGCAGACGATGGCCAGTCCAGTACAACAATACCATTTTCTTGTAGCCATTTTTTTTTGTTTTTTTTTGGCTGTATGGAAGATGCACCATCATGTTGAAATACATATTCGCCACAGTCAGCTAACTTTCGTACTGACGGAATGAGGTGTTCTTACTTACTTACTTATCCGGTCTCGGACAACCCCGGGGTGTCAGGGACCTGACAAAACGAAGATAACATATTTCGCCAACCAGTTCGATCTTTTGCTTTATCTCTCCAGTTGGCAATACCAAGTGTACGCAGGGATTCGTCAACCTGATCCCTCCAGCGGAGTCTTGGTCTTCCTATTTTTCGTCTTCGAGGTGTTCTTACAATATATTAATATATTTTTCTGCATTTACTGTCCCATTAATAAAGTGAAGCTGGCCGACACCCTTTGAGGACATACGTCCCCACACCATAAGGCTAGCTGGAAACTTACCAATACGCTTTAAGCAGTCTCTATGATATGCCTCTGTGTTTTTACGAATCACCCATTTTCTGGCATCACCGACGCAGACGTCAAACTTCGATTCCTTGCTAAATATAATGGTGTTCCATTGCCTTTGTACCCAAGAACGTCTTTTTTTTGCCCATAACAAACGTTTTTCAATTGAAATGCAGTAAGTAAGGGCTTTTCTTTGGCGTAAAAAGTTTAAGTTTCAATAAATGTTTTTCACAACACTAGTAGTATGTTAAACTTACTTTATAAAAACCATGACCTATATCTTTCATTTGCTGACGCGTCCATTCACGTTTAATGGGTTTTCCAACATTTCTTGACCACTTTGAAGCTAATTTTTGTTTAATTATAGCCGCTAAAGCTTTTTTGAGACCCGGCCTCTGATTGCAACGTTATTGCTACAATTCCCATATTTTTCGTATTTTTGAACAATACTTTGTACTGTAGATCTGGGAAGCTTAAGATCAATCGATATTTCGCCATAGCTTTTCCCGATTTGACTTTGTCAATAATTAATAATCGAATTTCTTCACAAACTGGCTTAACAAGTGCCATCGTTTAATAATTAATCACAATTTGAAAAAAAAAAACAACGTGAAAATGTTCGTGTTATTGTTCCATTGCATTTCTTTACTCAAATATAACGATAAATTTTCATTATTTGTTTACATTTTGATTTTCAGAGTTGTTTTTAGCTAAATTTATACACTGTACGAATTAATAGTGGTCAAATTATTTATATCAAAATTAAAGAACTTTCGGTTAATTTCTGTTTTCAAAACTTTTTATCATAATATGTGCGCCACATATTTGTTTATTAATTTAAAGATAATAAAACAAACTTTCAAAAAAATATAAAGCTATTGGTGTTGTCAATATTATTTCCTAAAATATGTACCCTTAAATGTTACATTGGCATAAAAATGCTTGGTGTACGAATTAATAGTGGTTAGGTCCCGTATACTGGTAAGGCCTGTCGATTTGAATAGGCGAAAGTTTTTTGGGTAAGGAATAAATCTTGATTTGTTATTCATTAAATTTATCACAGGTGGATATCCGATATTTCCGAAGAGTTAAATAAATTCCAAAAAAAAAATTTCTTTTAATTCGTTCCGTTGTGTTTTCCCCTTTAAAACAAAAACAATTTCTACAATTGATTTAGATCTCTTATTGAATAATGTCATTGAACTCTTCACTACTTCTTTTAACCATTTATTTCTTAATTCTCTTGTTCATATATATACACTGCATCTTCTGTATATTCTTTAATTAAAAATTGTCATGTACATTTTCCTTTTCCTCTTTTCGTAAAACCAAATTTCCTTCAAATTTCAATATATTTTTCCTTTATTTATTTGTGTTAATTTATTCAGATTCAAGATTCTCACATATTTTCAATATATTTTCCTTTAATTAATATTTTAAGATTTCCAATTTTCATAATATGTATTTTTTTCGGTTTTGATTTATTTCATATTTTCTTGTATTTTTTTCACAATTCTGTATATTATCTCAAACAGAACACAATGTACTTACAGAGCCCCTATGATAATTATATGGATCATGTTCTGCATTCTTTCCCTCGTTGGTTCTCAACCGTAAAAAGTTGAAACTTTCCAGCTCCTTATTTTCAACTTTTTCTATTGATGTAAATTCGATAGTAAACCCAATTTCACAATATACTCTCGTGATTGGAGTCTATGTTGAAATCCTTGCAGTTCTGTGGAGTATGTATAACCACTGTAGTGGCTTGTCAGGGAATACTTCCAGGATCTGCTACCGGAACTGTTGGTTGGACTGCCGACTGCGCCAGTTACGTTTCACGTATTGCCACGAAACTAAACACTACTTTTACTTAATGATTTTCCTCTGAGTTATTTAAGATAAAAACACCATTTCATTCGATTGACTTAACACAATTGATTATTTATTATTCTTTACTTAAAAATGAAAGCTAAAATGACAAATTAAAAATGATGGCTATACCGGAAGAGTTTCGATTAATTACAATTTGTAAATTATGCATATTGGAAATTAGACTACAATCCCGGAAGTTTTAAATAATATTATTGGCAATTAAACAAAATGTAAAGTGACTGATCTAAATACTTATTATTCTATATGTATGTATGAATGTACATATGTATGTGTATAAATATATTTTAGTAAGTGCTTTTTATTATGAAACTGAAAAGGTGCAATGTCATTATTAATTATGTTATATATGAGCCGTTTATTTTGAAAGTGGCATAAGTAACTTTGTTTTAAGTGTTAATTTTAAGGGGTTTGCATTTTAACACCTTTAAAAATATGGATGCTAACTTAAGAAAAAAATTAGTTGTATTTGTTATCTCATGATACTGATATTTCTCAGTATAAATAATTTCGTATAAACATTAAAAAATCACCACTTTTCATTACGGTAAAGTGACTTAAGCCACTTTCAAAATAAATAGTTTAGAAAAATGAGTGACTTATATTAATTTTGTCCGACGTATTTTACTGAAGTGATGTTTTGAAAGGGCAGTGATTTACTAAAATTGTTGAATAAATTACTTATATAATAATTTATATGTTCACTAATAATATATTAATCCAATAAAAGTAATATAAAGGTTTGATTTAAGTATTCTTTATTTTAATATTCATATTATGTAAGTATAAGTAATTTATAATAGGAAAATATATATCAGGTCAATTTAATTCTCGTCATCAATAGGAGTGATTAGGTCCTCGGAAATCGTGTTTTGTTTCAAATTTTTAAAATAACTGTGGTATATTGGCGGTATATAATTAAGCAAGTCCATCATGTCTTTGAATTTTGCTGAAGAAACAGGACGAGATCCAGCGTATAACGGATCCATCTTTATTTGTGAATAACGCCTAGATCTTCCTCTTTTTGGTAACAAATTTAGAAAGTTAGAAATTCCATCTTTTTCATCTAAAGTTAGTTTATAAAACATTTTATAGGGAATATCATGGTAAAATCGTATCCATTGAATTTTTAGCCAATTCACTTTGTTTTGGTCTGTATTTACTTTCCTTCTTGAAACAGAATTTTCCAATGAATGTTTTGAAATAAAATCTTTTCCCTCCATGTTGTGTACTGTGAAGGATTTTTTTCGGCAGGCGGCTATCACGCTGTAATAATCTTTTGAAATGTATAAAACATTTGTTTTTTTCAAGGCCGTTTCTATTACACCAAAGTCACGATCATGTGGTAAGTATGAATGGCCCGAAATTAAAAATTTGTGATCCAGAATTTCAATATCATTTTCTGAAGACTGAACAATTTTCATCCAAGTTAATGCCAGTTTTAAGTTACGATTTTGTCCTGTACATGAGTCACTATATGCAATAATATGATTTTGAGTTGTGACATTCTTAAGATGTTTTAAACAACACGAAGCAACTTCCTGAGAACCTCTTGATGCTATTGTTTCATCCCAAACATACATGTCAATATTATTGTTATGAAAATTATGGAATCCCAAATTTAAAACGTACATATTCCTTTTGTAATATGATATGGAAGTCGTAAGTTTGGGAAAAGGCAATGCTTTTTGAAAGTCAAATGAAAATCCAAAATATTCATCTGGATTTTCAGCTGCTTTTTTTTGATCTTCTTGTAGACACTTTCTGGCCACTTCTGCCGATCTCAAATGTTTTGTCTTCTCCAAATTACAATGGAACTGATGTACTCTGCAAAATTAGACATGTATTCGTGTTTATATGTTTGTATTGTCAAACAATATTTCAATAAAAATTAGAAAAATTTTCAAATACAAATATATATCCCAATTTGTAAAGTCGTGTGCGATGTTTTGCTTTTTTCTCAAATTACTACGAATCGTCACCGATATGGCCAATGGCTAAACTAGTAGAGGTTGACGCATTAGGATTTGCTGTAATTGTGTGAACCAACAACAGGCATTTAGTTTTTGTTTTATGACTCTTACCGTCAAATTCAACACAAATACATATGAACAAACACAGTAAACAAAAAAGTACAACAACAAAATACACTGAATTTGACAGATGGGGTCATAAGAAAGCAAAATCAGTTGTTCTAATGCGCCAACCTCTACTAGTTCAGCCATGATCTGACCGCTTATGTCAAATCTCTTGCCGAAGTTACTGTGGTTGAAAAATCAGAGACAGTGGCGAGGCAAGTGAGAGAAGTGTAAGTGTGGTAGTAAAAATGTGTGAATGTATTTCTACTGTCGGAGCAAAACTGTCCCGTGTAAACGCCAGGTTAGAGTTACTTGGAACTATGCATAGTCTATTTGCCGTCTCTCTCCATTTAACAAGAGCAAACAAGTCTAATTAGAGTTATGAATTTTGGGAAACCCATATTCTACATTATGATTTTCCTTGGATTAATGCTGAATTGCAAACAAAAGCTATGTTTCTCGGGACGTTATAACTATTTCAGGATGAACAAGTTTATTTCATCCGCGTCCGTGACGGAGGGCGGAGTTGCACAATTGCAGCAGTCACTTCATATAAACATATTCGGAACATCAGCAATACAGGACAAGATTTGAAAACGCGGAAAGATTGTCACAGGAGATGGAATGAATTAAGCATAATCAATTAATGAAGGAGCATAATTAAATAGATTGTGTGCTTCAGTTATAATTCATATAAAATGGAGTTGCCAATTAATTTCGTCGCTAATTAAAGCCCAAAGACTTACTACGCGAGAATTATTAATGAGTTTAAAATTGTATTTATTGGTTATACTTACTATCTAAGATTTAATTTTAACGACTTCACACACTACTCATGAATTTAAATGTTGTGTTAAGTAACCCAGAGGCAACAGAACATCGATGCAGCTATCGCTTCCACAATGTAGGTAAGTAATGGTTGCATTTTATTTTATTCATTTTATTATAACATTGGAATACAAATATTATTTGAAAATACAAAATGATGCATAATTGTATTTATTATCCATAATACATTTCTAGTAATTTTGATATATTCGATTAATAACACACATAATTTTTAATTATGATTTAAATAAATGTTAATGATTAAATAGTTAAATTCCTATTATATTGTTAATGAAGCATGTGGATTAGATAAACGGACCTTTTTAGATACAACATCTATCTTGGTACTATCATTTTCTACAATAACTATCTTTTTTTTTACCTGAGTTATTAATCAGGCTGTCGAAGACCCCCCCCCCCCCACCCTTTTCCCTGAGCACGGCCGGAAAAAGGTTCTGGACAGAGGAACTCGTTACAGGATGTTGACGTCTTAATTTCCTCCATTGATGGCCGCCAGTACCAAGACGTCCTTAGCGACATCAGCAAATGACCTTGGACCAGTGTTTCCACTGATCACTTTCGTCCATTTGGAAATTGGGGATTCATCAAGCGATTGCAGCCTCTTACCAAACTGTTATACCTTGGAAGAGGAGGCGGAAGGAACATCCCTTTGTTCAGTAGTACTCCGTGCCCATTTTGACGATTGTCTCTTATTATCGATGGGACATTGCCAACATTCTTTAGAATTCTGAGACAGTTGTACTTATTCTTTGAAGAACGGAACTGCATACTATCAGGAACGGATGTACTATGTAATACAGCTACCTTACATCGTTAAAAAATGTATGAAAATTCTCAGTAATTGACATATAGATACTGTTTTTTTTGACGAAAGGGAAGAAAAACTGGCACCAGAATTTTACAGCGGACAGAAATGGACCTTAGTTATTGTTTCTAAGGAACAAAGTAGAATCTTCTAATCTGTTAAATTACGAACTTCTGTTAATATGACCTCATTCTCTCATGTCCAAATATCAACTGAATATAGTAATTTTCGTCAAACAAATTTTAGTTTTTGATCGCTAAAGATTATAAAGAAAACAAAAACAATTCTAAAGAACCTTATGGCGTCTTAGTAAGCTAGGTGGGTTCCACTAAGACTCGCTTACATGGTTCCAAATTTCTGCACTGAAGACCTTTACGCAGCCGAGCCCCGGCGGTTTTTTTTTTGAGTTTTTTGCCGCACCGCCGCCTGATTACGTAGAAATCGACGCGGCGGTGGCGTGTTTCGGTGGCGTATAACTTTTTGTTTAATCTTCCATATAATCGATCAATTAATGACATTGTCATGATGTACAATATACGTTGCAACCACTACAAGAACAAACTATAAAAACTATAACCATATAACGAAAATGGATGTCGAACATTAGGTAATTTTTAATTTTTAGGAAAACATTGCCGAGTACCGAATTTCATTAAGATCGGTTGTAGTTTACGAGAGTTATCGTGTCGATCAACTTTTGTGTGGGAGGGACCAGAATGGGTGTGACAAAACCACACATTTTCCATAGAAGAGTGTCATTTGACTAAATTTTGTCTAGTTCGGTTTAGCTTCAGTTATCTTGCCGAACAACTTATCTTTGGGAGGCACCAACATGGGCGTGGCAACCTAGCTCATTTACTCCACTTAAGTAGACAACGTTAAATTAATCAGATTTGAGTTGAAGCTAATCAGATCTACCAGAAAAAGGTTTTAGAAGAAACATGATTTTGTACTAAATGTGCCGATTTGTATGGGCGGAAACAGAAGGGGCATGGTCAAAACGCCCATTTTCAATCCCAAACTAACCTTGGACAAATAATAGTTAGTGACAAAATTTCGCAGTGATCGATAAATATTTACGGAAGTTATCGTGTTAACCAGCCAGACAGGCAGACGGACATGGCTCAATCGTCTAAAAAAACTAATTTCATTCTAAGATACTGAGGGCCCAATATGGCTGCTTCTACGCGGTAAATTTTTGTCCGTGTTAAATGATATATACCCCCATCCCTACGGGTGAGGGTATAATTATAAATAGCAGCCACCGCCGTAGCCGCCGCCAGGTTAGCTATGTTGCTGCCGAAGCAGAAACAATCGGCGTAAACCTTAAAACTAATTTAATTGCCCCCATTAGTTAACTAAGTGAACAATTCTTTTGATTTTTGGAATTTCAAATGTGTATACACGTTTTGGTATGTTAATTCTCCTAGTATTGTATATACTCTTAATAAAGGAACTTGGGCAACAAATAATATAAGGGAGACTGATTAAACATTTCCTTGCCACAAGGAACTTCCCACAATTCAGCTCCAGGAAGTCCAACTTGCAAACTTAATCGCGGCGAATGTCGCATTTTGACTTGTTGACGTGATTTTGATGCCATTATTTAAGTAGTAAGATTTTAAATGCATGTAGCTACATATATGTTTTCGGTCTGCAGTGCATATTTCATGATCTTAAAACATGATTTTTAGATCATAGAAATCCGAACCCTAGTTATCAGTCTATTCAGTCTCACTCTGCATGTGAGTTTGAAATTAAAAGGAAAGAGAATATGATTATGGCTAACATATACATGCGCATTGAAATCAAATAGTTAGCACAGAGAGATATTGAGAGATTTGAACTGGGCGGTGACGGAAGCGGGAGGGAGGATATGCTGCCGGAAATTAGTGGGTTGGCAGCAATTTTTTTATGTGTCGGTTGTTCCAAAAATAATTCGGCGCGGAGAGAAAAGAGATTTCTCGGCCATCATATTGCTCATCATGAAATTGTTGTGAAAACATAAAACCCAAAAACGTCGTCCACATCCAACGAACAAATCAGAATATCTCGAACGGGCGCTAAGTGCACACACGAACCGAGCGAATTAACATAGTGTAAAACAAATCAAAAAATAAACAACTATCTTCTTCTAAACTCGCATCTAATCAACCGAATCGAACGAAAATGGTTTACGAAAGTGGATATACTACTCGCAGAACCTACAGCTCCAGGCCTGTGGTGTCCTCGTACTCTGTTTCGGTAAGCGCAATATTTTAAGAATCTCTATTGGATTACATCGCAACGAATACTCCCTTTCTGCTACAGAAGTTAGATTTTGTTTTGTGATTATCCTTCCTACTCTCAACAAGAATGAACTATATGTATATCTATAAAGTGCGACCTCGATTAGTGCAACCAAAAAACAAAACAATTGAAAACCATTGTTGTTACAAACAATAATTTACGCCTGATGTGGCCCTTCAGTACTTTAATGAAGTTTAAAGTGTTAAAATAAAATTTTTTCTCAGTTGCTTTAAACGAGGACACACTGTATATTTATATTGGACAATAATTGCGCAAGGATACAACATTTGCATTAACAACTTAGAATAGAGTGTAGTGTGGTATTACTCATATGCGTATTTTCTAAATCTAAGTTTGAAGTAAACAAAACAAAAACAGAATTTAAGCAGAAATATGTGTTGAAATTTGTCGAATACTAAATTCGATGACAAACACATTCATACATATGTATGTATTTATGGGTATGAATGATTGTTCGCCTAACGGGGAATTATCATTTTAATTACCACGATTTGTTGGGGCCGTGCGCAAACATTGTGGTGAAAATCACACAGTTCTCATATCTTCGGATTCGCTCTGATCCGCAAAATATATTAATGTATGGCTGTATGCATCACATACCCATATCAACGTAAACGTAAACATACACACACATATGACCTAAGTATGTATACGCGAATTTTGTTTGAATTTGAACACATATTTCTGCCATCCGATCTCTGCATTCTGCAGCAGCAGTTGATTAGCTCCATTATGTTTATTCGATGGATGCGTGTTAAAACACATATTGTTGTACGTGCATATGCACACACCAACAGATGACTGTGTGCGTGTAGTCACAGCCATATGATCGTGTGTCCATATGACGCAACTTACGTCGTCGCACTTGCTGTAGTGGGGAGCAGACCACCCTTTCAATGCCTATCTATTCTCCTTACATATACAAGCATACATATTAATTACATTGTAATCCCTACTCCTCGATCGGAATTGAAACACGTTTGAAGTTGCATTTGAAATCGGTTCCTTTAAATACGATCGCATCTGAATATATTGACCCATAATATATCGTACTGACTTTTATTGATTAAATTCAGGTCACTTTCTAAGTACAAAAAATACTAGCTGTGCCTGTATTCAGTTGCTCTGGAATAGTTTGCTCGCTAGTGTCCAGACGAAGCACATTTATTATTTCCGACTGTTATTTAAGAGTTATTCACATATCATACATAAACTTACCTAAAAATCGTGCACTTAATAACATCTCACATTGTTCATCCAGCATATTTCTCAGTATTCCATTGCCTCAAGCATAACGTAAAATAAGACATCAAAATTCGGACATCAATATTTTTAGTTTAATCAAACCTAATCAGCATGAATGAGTCTACTCACAAAAATGTGGTCGTCTGTTACACAAAAAAAATCTTATTTTTCAATTAATACATATTAAAAATAAATCATTGTTACCAGAGAGAAACTTTCAAACATATATATGTATTACTAACACATGCTGGCTCGTTTTTAAGAATTGTGGCGCAATTGAAACGTTGAAAGGTTGTCGTTTTATATATTTGAATCCAGTTCCATTTTACTGATACACCATAAGGAGTATTCATGTTTTGATTCTGAACTACCCCTGCAAATTTTAAGGTGGTGTTATGAACGGTTCTGCTTAAACAAACACTTGAATTTAAATCTCACACAATTTTCTATGGGATCATATTACGTTATAACCAATTCGAATAAACAACATACATATGTACTTATGTATGTATTTTTCGATCACACAAAAATTAAGAATTTAAAAAAATTAATTTGTTATAATAGTATATTAATTTAAAGAACATACATATGCTACACGGCTCAGTCTTCATGTGTTTTGTAATATGAGAAAGAAATAAAATTTAATTGTTCCTGTCATAGTTGTAAGATACGGGGAATGTTACCCGATCACAGATCGGGTGGACATGGAATAACCGAAATGTATATATAATTTTATTATATCTAAAAAGGTTGTTATTTACATCTTATAGCTAGTACATCTTATAGCTCAGATAAACTGTAACGTACACAAGAGATTCACCTGGCCGGATATATGGCACCATTGACCTTAACACAATTTTAGTTGGCAACGCATGCACAAACAATTTCACATTTGTCTATTTTGTGTTTGGCTTTTTTGATGTGTAATACAAATTAATTCAATAACATATTTCTATATATATTTGAACATTTTTTAATTTTGGTTTATATTCAATATTGTACATAAGTATACATGCGTCTAACCGACAGTTATTGCAAATTTAACCTGACGTAGGGAAAAACGGTGTGTTAGACTAATAAATCTAATTCTTTTATCACGAATTACCTGCCGTATTGGGTTATACATTTGAACATATTTTATCTAAATACATGTAGTTCCATTTAATTTTTTATTTTAAACCAAAAAATATCGCTTTCTTACCCATTGTGTGCCGCTTTTTGGTCACAACCAATTAGACAAGTTAACCATAACACATCTCCATTCCGCTTCGGTTCTGAAATAACTATATTCTTGTCTACTGGAATAAGTATATGTACATTTTAATGAAACGTTGTAACAATGTAAGATTCAAGTTAGGTCTAATTTAATTTAATTTAATTAAACTATCTCTAGAAAAAATACGAAGCTGCCACAACACTTTGTTTAAAGTTTTATAGATTTTTGAAAAATAAGTTTTTAAGTATTACCGAGTTCCAGTGAACGTCGAAGCTACCACTTTCTGCAAAAGACAAGGGTAAGAAGAAGGAACTCTACTTATGCCGAATTACTATCCCTCTCTTGTCGCAGCTCTCTGGCGGAACTGCAATTGTCTAATTGTGAAAATATATGAAGAATAGGGCGGCATCATTTCCATATATAACTGTTAACGAAAAATCCTATGCAATTAATCAACACAACTGCATTAGCCACGCCCCATTTATTTAGTTTATTGTTTAAAACAAATTGTTCTTAAATTTGGAATCTCCATCCTTATGTACGATTGAATTAGTGACATCGATAGCCCGTTCTAGTTTGCGTATACCTACGATGAAAACAAATAGGATCTGAGTTAACTCAATTGGGGTATTCACATGGAGCCTGAAAGTCAGAAGTCGTAAAGTCATATTTGAAGAAAAATAGTTCAATTGTGAGCACACCGTTCAAGACGTAAAACGTCAAAATCAAAACTTTCCGAAATATTTATATATTTATTTCTTAATTTTTATAAGAAACACAACAAGTTCACATTACAGTCACCGATCAAAATAATTGACTAAAAGTAAATACAAAACAGCTATCTCTATAACTAAGTACACTGCAAAAACATACGTGCATAAGTTGTATGGTCGTGTAATATTTTTGTGTAAGGAATATCAACAGGATATACACAACTGTTGTATAAAGATAGTACTTACGGCAAATACAACACTTTAGTACACCTTGTGAATACCCAAAATGTATTAAAGTGTCTATATAACGCTGGCCACTTGCATTAAGTCAATTAAAGTTATTTGCCATTGTTACCATAAAGGCTTGGGCTTACTGATACTTATTTTATGCTTGACGTCGACAATTGAGTGCATCTGTGGATAATGTTATACCTTCCGAATTTCGTAGCGTCGAATTAGAAAATACAGTGCAGGCACCATTTTCTCATTTTGACTTCTGCAAATAACTTAAAGAAAACTAAACATCAAATTTAAAAAATTTAATTGGAAAACTATTAAGTTTTATAAGAATCTTGCCAGAAGTTTGATAGGCACAAATCCACTTTGGTGTTGGTAAACTTGCGTGGACTTCTGTGTAACGGCTTTTACTACACGTCAACATTAAACCGAACACGTCGGTGTAGACAAACCCACATAAACGTTCGTCACGTGGGATACAAATTGCTTTAAAATCCTTTTATTTTGAAACTTTGTTTAAAATGTTTCAGTTTTTTTGATTTTTGTTAGTTAAATTGTGGTTAAACTTCGAATTGAGGTTTCCAGTCAATGGTTTACAATGATTTAATCTCCCAATGTTGGTTGGTTAAACTATAGTCAAAACCATATGATTTTGACAATCACATTACTGATTGTCAAAATGAGAAATATAAGATTGCAAAAAATACATGTGTTGAGTTATTGTGAACATACTTTGAGCCTAGATCATTAAATTGCTGCCATTATATAGTTTTTAATACATTTTTGTTAAAATAACTGCATTTATTTTTAGTTTGCATAATTCCATTATGGTTGTTCATCTTTGTTGTTTTGGTATTTAGCCAAAACCCCCATATAAACACGTACGTCAATCTGATGCAGCGTTGCCAGAGGCTACCAAAAAACATGTGCTAAATAAACCAAAAAGGGGGCAAAAATTAAAAAATCAAGCTAAGATCTGAATAACTTAAAACCGACTTTAAAAATCAATATTTTTCAAAAGTGGTTATATTTTTGAGGTATACTATAACGTTTTAACATTAAATCGCTATTTTTGGAGATTATTACTGAATTTTTCCATTACAACCGAACTACATTTCCCAATAAAATCACGTGTGTTGTTTATGTCACCTGTATCTACAGCTAAGGTCGGTTGTCTTCAAAATATCCTTTAAAATAAATTTTTTTAAATTTGTATATGGGCATTTCCACAGAAAGGTCAACCTTTTGTCACATCACGTCACCCTCGATAATTACTTATATTTTAGGACCAGTTAGTTTGATTGTATTTTTGTCTTTTACCAAATATGCAGTTACTTACATGCTGTAGTTAGGAAGAGAATAGAAAACAATCGAACCAAATGGTCCTAAAATATAAGCAATTAACGAGGGTGACGTGATGTGACATAGGGTGGCACTTTCTCTGGAAATGCCCATATTTGGAAACTTACTTTTCAATGTATTTTTTGAAGTATTGATCTTTTTACTCTGTGCCAGCTGTAAACTTACAGTGACTAATAATACGTGTTTATAGATTAACACACATTTGACTAAATGACAACTCTAGTTGTATTTCGGCAAATGTAATTGTGTTTATTTTTATTAGTTTAATTAAAATTGGAATTTTTAACAGTACTTTTGATCCAGTTCAATTTAAAAACTGATTTTTACACAGACGCTCAAAATAATGGTAATTGATATATGACAAAGAATTGTAAGTTGGCAATTCCTCGCTGATTCTATTGTTCATAGTTTATAAATATTTCCCGAAATATAATACGTTTATATTACGTCTTTACGAGATAATGCGGCAAGTACACGGACGGAGATGAGCGCATTAGAAAAATTACAAAATTCAAATAGTAGAAGAAAAAACACCTATAATACCATAATCAAGTTGTGTATAAAAGCCGTAGAAGACTATGAACTTCAACGTCCATTAAAAAATACACACGGTATAAAAAATGCGAATTTTACTTGAAAATACTCCTATAAAGGGTGTAATTTTTCAAAAAAAAAAATTAAAAAAAGCACCGAAGTGTCGCTACCAAACAAAATGTGCTAAAAAAAAAAAAGCACAAAACGCTCCGCCCTGGCAACACTAATCTGATGTACCACTAAAAACTGGTCATAAATGATTGTCGCCAATAGGAGTTAAGCTAGGGTTGCCAAGTTTGTAGTATCAAATTAAAATATCTTCATTAAACTGTAAAGCGTAAAGGTGCCGTTAGTCCTGAATAAGTTGCGGCGACTTCAAGTTGACATCAAGTTATATCTTCATTAAACTGTAAAGCGTAAAGGTGCCGTTAGTCCTGTATAAGTTGCGGCGACTTCAAGTTGACATCAAGTTATCCATGCTGTAAGGTGAAGTTGGTAGCTGGTACAAACTAGTTGAGGTAAAATCAAAGCGATTTTGATTTTTTGAAGTTGATATTAACTTATCCACAAGCGTAAGGGGAAGTTGCATCAACTGTTATGCGCATTTCGAAGAGAAACATTCATGAAACGTTCAATATGTAAATAAATGATCCAAAAAATAAATAACACAAACATTATCGGAAAAATATAAACGAAATAAATATGATTTGTACTGTTATTTGTAAGTATGTGTTTAAATAAAATAAAAATAGTGTCTTTTCTTAAAATTTGTGATATTTTCGCAGTGCGCTCACCACCTTTCATTTCGACATCTGACAAGAAAATGAAGTTTCCTCAACTTGTTGGAGAGTGCAAAGGCAAAATCGAAATTGATGTGATATTATCGAAGTTGATGTCAACTTGAAGTCGGACAACTTATCCACAGGTCTAAGGGCCCTTAAGCAAAAGAACCGCTACAAATGATCTTTCTTCTACACTCTGTAAAATAGTATATAAATTTTGTTCATACAACTATTATAATAATATTACGATATTTAACTCCATTTGCAAACGACCCAACAAAATTTTTACACAGCAGTGGGACTTCTGATGAAGAACTTTTCATGGAGTTCGGAAATGGGGTGTGTCCCCCTGAAATATTTATTATTCCAACAATAACTAAAATCTGTTTTTCACTTAGAAAAATATTAGCTAGTGCATTATGAACTTCTCATACATTAACACGTGAAAACAAGGACTAGTTTCGTTGTTTGTAAATGATGTCATGATTCAAGACAAATGCCTCTCTGAGACAAACGTATGTACATTCAGCCATATGTACATATGTTTGTTTGCGGTAACTATAAAAAGTGTTGAATGTGAATGAATCCATTTTCTAGACATATGTATTTGTTTGTTTTCATTATATTTCATCCATTGTACGCGTATCTTGAACATTTGCTCCGGGATGCGTGGTTATACACAGCCATGTATGTATGTATATTCTACGATTATTCTGCAATAAATAACATATAATATCTGAGTTATGTAATAAATATAAATATGTATGTAGGTTCATATGTGTCATCACGGGTTGAGGAGCACATAAACAAGAAATAGACAAATCTTTGTACCTACTTTTGTGCGCTTATGAATGTGCAAATGATCATCATACAAACACATCCATGTATGTATACATTAATTAGCCCAAGTATACATAGAACAAGCATACAAACATATTTACCCATACAGGCAGAAATGTCTGTGCATGTGTACACAATATTGGAATATATGGGGCAATTATTCCAAGTGCACTAACACGCCCGATACAGTCGGAAAATTTCGTACGTACACATTGTAATGGGACACAGTGTGGAATTTCTACTTCATATACATGCATGTATGTGTGTGTGTCTAAATACCTTGATGATACACGAATTCTTAAAATATCTCACCCAACCCCCGACCCCCACCCCTTTTGTTACGCTTTCATTTTCTGACGATTTGTAATGTAAGATGCGCGCGCATCTATGGGCTGATGTCTATAAATAGCTATTCCTTATGGAAAATATTAAATATGTTTGTATTTTTGTACGTACGGTGGCTGTTCGAAATAACAACAATCCAAAACAAAACATTGATGAGATTTCACCAAATGCAAATGAGAGTGTGCCGTCTATCGACTACTTGTTTAATCGCAGCATTGTGCAGCAGGGAGGTCTGAACACAGGGGTTTTTGGAATATCAAACGTGGGGGGGGGGGGGTCTCAAGCGGCGAAGAGTCTTGCAGAACAGATTGTGGAACGTCAAACTTTTTTGCTGCCGTGGCAATAATGGTCTACCAAAATATTTTGAATATATTTTTTACAGGTCCACAATTCACTAGGAATCTACACTTCAACGGGCGGTAGGGAACTATAAGTACCCTCGTTAAATACAAATTTTACATTCCCGTAATCAGCTCTTCAATACCCATCTTTTGATATTGTTTTCGGTACACCCTATTGTGAAGCGACAATTCCAGCCACCCACTCCTAATGCCAACCAGCGGAACTATGACAAATGTTCATCATATCTCGTTCACGTTGGCAAAAATTGGTTGCATTTTGCACAGAAATACCAACTTAAATCTTTGGTGTTCACAATGTAGAAGAGTGCATCTGACTAGATTTTGAAACAAATTTGAACGTTATTCATTTATTTCATCAAATTTGTTTGAACGTATATTTTCGCAATGTTTTTGATATTTTTCCACAACTTGATGTACAGTACCTCATTCGATCTACTCAATTTGTCAGTGCATCACGAGAACGCCAGCATCAACTTCACGTTTTAAGGCCTTAATGGGCTCGGAATTGTTTGAGAAACACATATATTTCACGGCGCCCCAGATAAAATAGCCCAAAGGGTTCAAACCGCAGCTGCGAGGCTGCAAATGGACTTCCTTGTTTCGGAAAGATTATGCAATTTTCGAACACAGTGCGCAAACGATCGACTGTAACGCTGGCTGTGTAACACGTAGCGCCGTCCTGTTGAAACAATACGTCGTCCATGTCATCTTCTTCTACTTTTGATAACAAAAACTAGCTGAATATGGCACGGAAACGCTCGCCATTGGCGGTAACGGCGGTTCCTTGCTCATTTTCCGTCATCCCAAAAACCGCGCCAAATAGCTACTCGTTGTGGATGCATAGTCTTCTCCTCGACGACGTGTGACTTTTCCGATTCCCAAATGCGAAAACTTTGTTTGTTAACGTAACCCCGATATGAAAATAAGCTTCATCGGAAAAAATGATTTTATGTTAATAATGCTCAATTTCCGCCCATGCAGCGAAGAGAAAACGCATGGAATGGTCACAAGGCTTCAATTCTTGGACTAATTGGACTTTATAAGCCTTCAAACCGACTTCTTTATGCAAATTTCTGTACGATTTATGTCATAAATTTCTTACAGGTTGAGTTGAAGACTCCGAACGTTGGTAGAAACGTATTAATAGTACCGAATGCTCTTCAAGCGTAAAACGATCCATATCGGAAATTTCTAAACTTTACCTAATAATCTGTCACTTCAGAAATGTTAAATTGGCCAACTGCTTCGAAATATGTAATTTATGACGAAATATGACAACCCTTGAAGAAAAGAACCAAATTATATATCGTCACCTAAAATCCAAAAGGCCGTAACTACACTTTTTAGTTTTTTACAGGAGGCGGAATAAACTTTCCGATGAAAAAAATAAAATAAAACACAAAAGCTCGGAAGAAAACGTTTTGGAGAAATAAACGTTTTTATTTAAAAGATATTTATCTTGATATTTAAAATTTTGAACACATCAAAAACCATTGAATCTAGGTAGACGACCAATATTAATATGAAATTTTGCAACCCTCGTAAAAGAGGACCAAGAAGTCGACAAAATAACCATCGTTGAGTTGTAACATTTTACTGAAAATAAAATATAGAACAGAAAAAGTTTTTGGAATCACCAAAAATAACACATTGTCAACAATGTATAAGTACATACTTTGACAGAAGGGCGTGAGTACGAGTAAAATGAGCTTGTACTCATGGACGAAAAAAGACTCAAATAAAAACTTGATCGCCTGGGTAGCAACCGCACGTCTGCTTAAACAAAAAATTACGCTGAACAGGCTAATATTGTTTTAAAATTATTAAGTTGAAATTACAATTTAGGTACACAATCAATATTTGTTTTATTTTGTTCGGCCGCTATACAGGGTGTCCCCTAAACTTTTGTCTAAGCTTAAACACGTGATAGCTGAGAACAAAAGCTACAATGTTTGTTGATTTTAAATAATTTACTATTTCGTTTGAAATGAAAACGAATTTTTTTAAAATGTTTTCAATTAACGAAAATTTTCAAAATGAGAGCCTTGTTGCGTTATGCACTTAGATAAGCGGTCTCTTATTTCAGGCCGGGGCCACACTGGCGTTTTCTTGTCGCGCGTTTTCAAAAGCTCTAACGCAAAAAAAAAGCTCAACGTTGAGTTGTATACGTTGATTGTGTATACTTTGAAAGCTTTTGAAAACGAGCGACAAGAAAACGCCAGTGTGGCCCCGGCCTCAGTTGTAGTTGTATTAATAGTCATTTCCTGTCGCATTTGATTTAAAATCAATTTTGATACAATTTTCAATGATATTTCTTTTTCATTTAAAAAGTACATTATGCATTTATTGAAAATGCATTCAAAAATGCAATTATTTTAAACACGAATATCTCGAAAACGAAGCCACCTATGCAATTGGCGTAAGAACAAACATTGTTGCTTTTGTTCTCAGCTATCACGTGTTTAAGTTTAGACAAAAGTTTAGGGGACACCCTGTATATGGTTACCATTTTTTTTTTGCAGAAAATGCAAAATTGTATGAAAAAAAATTAAAATAAACATAATGGCAATATAATTTTCTGACAAGACAACGAATGGCATGTGAGATTTTAGAGCCTGCTTTTATATCTCGAATCACTCTATACCAGCTATGGGCACACCAATACCACCACACATGTATTTGTGTTTGTATCAGAACGACAAATGCAGTAAGAGAAATCTTGTGCTCGTTAAAAGAAGATCCAGGACAATTTTTACTTTATGCTGAAATTTATGAAAAATGAAAAAGTGGAAACGTAAACACTGATAAAATCAAAAATATTATGGCACTTCACAGCAACCCCCAAAGACGTGATTTATTTCAATAAATACATTTTTCATACTAAATAAAAAATTTCTTTTTTATCCATAAAACTAAAAAAAATAAAACAAAAAAAAAATTGAAAAATGTAGCCTTGTTTGGCTAAAGCAAAGGCTACAACATATGAAGTCCGTACTTCTCCATCGACAGTGAATTATTTAAAAAATTTCAAAGATAAAAAAAGCGCTTTTCTGTCATGATGACAAGAAGAATAACGCCTCTTTATATAATATTGTCTGCAGCGATTTTCTGTGAATTGACAAAAAATTCTTCCTCCCATTTCTGAAAATCATCATGAAAATTTTGTGTACGCGCGGATGCGAGTGACGTGTCCTCACTTACTGAACATCAAACAACGACTGAAAAGTTTTGACTCTCATGAACACGTCGTGTATATTTGACAGCGCAGTAAACGTCGAACTGCTGTATACGACGTGCCCTTCACTGCTCTATGTACGTTCGTCACAACTACGTACGAAATGTGTTTTTTCTGTATGCCTAACGCCCATATATTTTGGTGAAAACAGAAAATCTTTTAATTTTTCGTATAAATTTTTTGTTTTCACACACGAAACCAAACGTAACAGACGAAATGATACGTCAAAACTAGATGGATCAACTAATACCAATCGTTTGTGTAAACAATTTTATGGATTTTTTCACAAATCACTTCATTTTCACTTAAAAATTCTTAATACATGTACATATTTTGCACCTACACATATGTATATGTTTGTAGAACATGTACATTAGGGTTAGTAAACTGTTTTCGAATATCGCAATGCTCTCGCAAAATGATATAAGGCATTAAAAACTATGAAGATGCGTCTTTACGTTTTTGATATTGTAAAACAACCTCCCGCAACAAATGCATACCAGATTTTTCAGTTTATTTTTTTTGTGATTTTAAAATTTCTTAGATAATTTTCGTACGCTGATTACGAATCTATTGCTCGATCACGAATTGGTCATTTAGTTATTTAGATATAGCGATTTTGCATTTGGTTTGAACCAACATTTAATTTTCTTGGTGATTTATAAAAGTTAAGAAATTTTTTTCTCGTTTTAAATTTTTCTATTGGCGGCTCTTAGTTAAGTTTGGTACGCTCATTTTGAATTTGGTGTTCGAGCAATAATTGGTCCTTCAGTTTCCGACATATGGCGATTTTAAATTTTGCACAAATTTACGCTAACGATGTATTTGTTTTTTAATCTTAATTAATTGCAGCAATGACTTTTACGAACAGTATAATATTACATAAAATATTGCCAAGTCGACGAAAAACTCAGGTTTTTCGAAACATGAATAAACCTTGTGTGGAGGTTGCGACAAAACATGGCATTATTTTAGGACAGTACAAAAATATGGTTTGAGTAAAAGTGATGACATTTGGTTGCGAAAGGTTCGTTTGCAATTTCAAAAAAGTATGGCGCAATTCATTATATTTATTCATGTCCTACAACAGATTTGTAATCATCGCACTAAACTTAGCAAAGAACCGGCACTTAAAAAGTATACATTTTTTTAAACTGATTTTAAAATCGCCATATCCGAAAAACTAAATGACCAATTAACGACCGGACCACAGATTCGTAAGCAGCGAACGAATCTTAACTAGAAAAAATATTTAAAACGAAAAATATACTCCGAGAGCATTTGTCGTAAAAAAAGTGACTATAGGACATTAGCATCTCAAAATACCAAAAATACATTATTTCAAAATTACAGGAAAAAAGTTGTGGTGCTAAAATTAGAATTTTGGTAAACAACATACATTTGTTTTATTGTGTTCGGCTGCTAAGTGGGGTTACCTGGGGGCTGATGCTGAGAGTCGATAGCGTTCGGAATTATTGCCATACGATCGAAATTTCGTACTTTTGGTATTCTGTCAGCCGATATCGCGTAAACTTTATCGGAATTTCGTACGCTATGAGTCGATAGCTAGATCATTATCGATAGCTAGATCATTATCAACTCATAGCGTACGAAATTCCGATAAAGTTCACGCGATATCGGCTGACAGAATACCAAAAGTACGAAATTTCGATCGTATGGCAATAATTCCGAACGCTATCGACTGTCAGCATCAGCCCCCTGTTTTTGCAAAAGATACATATTTTGTATGAAAAAATTAACAGAAATTCAATGTGTGCACGAAAACTTTCATTCGACTTATATAAACAAAATGTCAAACGCGTTCGTTCCTCTGTCTTTCAATCGCCGTTCAACTACAGGCTGTTAATTTGTGAAATTCAAAAGAATTAATTTCTGAAATTCAAGAGAATTCAAAATAAATGGATTTAAAAAATGGTTGAAAATGGGCAAAATTTAGAAATAGTACCCCAGGGGAGATGTATATTTTTTGAGGATTTTTTCTATCACTTTTTTGTTTTGATTCTCACTTAAACTTTGTATTGAGTGTACTCAGGATGCTTGATATTTTTGTACATACTTTGAAAGCATTCGTGTTTGTACCACTGTATATAAGCTCATAAAATTAATACGTATTACTGACACTCATTGCATGAAAAGTGTTGTATTGCTTAAGAATGATGAATACTTACCACCACACTGCGCGTTCCAAGTCAGGTTCCTAGCATTTTGCAACTATTAAGACTGTAACATGATTAAAACGCTAACTCGTATCGAGCACGCTCAAGGACTGAAACCCGCTGTATATATGATAGCTGTTCCATTGCTGATGTCGATCATTTTGTATATAGAGTGTTTGTGTGTGAATGATTGCGTGACAGTAGGAACGCCGTAGCTAGATGTTTAGTTATTTGCCACGATCCTTATAAAGATATGGATTTTTAAATTTCCCCATATGTGGGTATTGCAGAGACCCTCCCCGACGCCAGTCGACTGGGAAAAGGTTCCATTTGTTCCCAGGCCATCATTAATATCGGAACCAATAACAGCCTTTGGTCGTCGTCAGGCCGAACGTGTACCACTCAGAAGCAATATTTTGGATCCCATTAATAGAGCGACCATTAAACCAAACTATAGGATACTCAACGAACCCATCGAACCGTATGTGCCTGCACGCGACAGGAACCGGGAACGCATACTCAACATGGTGCGACAACATATTGACACAGTGGAAGCTGGTGGCAACGTGGCTGCACGCACCTCTCGCGACAGTTTGGACACGGTCCTGCCACACATGCATCGGGCCGCTTCCAACTCGATGCCTGTTCGGCGCGAGACATACCGCAACGAGAAGTCGGGTGCAATGGTCACCAGATATGAATATTGAGCTGGGCTAACACGTAGCCTTATCGCAAACGAACAACCTACCAACTCTCATAATATTAATATATGTAAATACGTATAGGTACAACTATATAACATATTTAACAAATGTCCTATAGTGTTGCATTTTTGTTGTCCGAATTGTCACTTAATAATGAATGAATTGAAAATGTTTTTATTTTTTGTTTTAATGAAATTTCAAATGTTCCATTCACTACTCTGGGCCCCTTCTCGTCGTCCTGGCGATTTGTTTAGAACTTCTAAATTTATGTAAATGCAAACATGTTTCAATTTCCCTTCATTGAGTATTCTATGAATTGCTGCGTTTACCGAAAGCGGCGCGACAGTAAGTTGGCGCATTTGTAGCTAGAAGCTTTTTTAGAGTTCAGTTAGATTAGAGTTGTCGAGCGAGGATTCAATTTACTGAACTTTTTACTCACCAATTCGCAGACTCCTCGTTATGATTTGGTCACCGCTGCTCCTGGCAGTCATCGTTCACATGGCTCCAATGACTACTCCTACTCATACAAATCCAATGTCGAGAAGAAAAGTTACGATTCCAGCAACCCCTACGCTAGACCAGAACGTTCATCCTACGAGTCTTCCTATGAATCAACATCACGCAACGGTCCAGGTGGCTACAACTATAGCACCGAACGCTCCAGCACCTCTGGTGGCGGTCCAGGCGGATACAGCTACTCATCCACCACATCCGGTGTTTTACCTGGTGGCTCTCGCTACCGCCACTACTCCTATCGTGTCTAGGTGCCATGGTCCTTACCCATCTGGCGGATGCACCCTCGTTCACTAATCGTACTAATTTTAAGTATTTTTGATTTGTCATTTCATTTCTACACCGAATTCCAAAATTTGTAAATTAATAATCCTAGTTTAAGGCAAAGGGTTATACACTCAACAGTACTAATGCACAATCATTATAACACATATCTACTTATTCTACTCACCGATACTTCCACAAATCATACGATCAATTTCAAAAAGCTTACAGTATACCAAATTCATTTTGTGATATGAACCAAAACGATCAATAAAGTTTTTAATTCTTCCATTAACACAACAAATTTCGAGTAAGCTTCTTATTTCCGACGGACTTGTCTATGAACAACCTATTTGTGTAAATTGGCGATGCAACAGCATAACGTCAAAATAGTGTCTTCGATTCCGATCGTATGGGAGAGATGCAATCAACCTCTGAACGTTTACTTCCATGTTTATTAATAAATTGTTTCTCGATTTGGTTTGCAGTACCCCACCGTTTCACGCGTAAGTATACCGAGTGCCAGTGAAGTTCACGCACACGCATCGTCCAATGATCTATTACATCCTATCAATACGCATAGAGCATCGGCCTCATCGTCCATATATCAACTCATACATTATTTGCAATCCTGATGCATCTTGGCATCTGATATCTACTTACACCGCAGCGATCGCACCATATAGTAAAACATAATAGAGATGTTTATTCTCTCAATAATTATAACTTCCTAGATATGCTTAGTTGCATGAACGTTGGATGGTTGCACAAACCCGCCACGAAGAGGTTGAATGACACGTCAGATGAGCGAATAAACTTCCACACTATGTTTTACTCTATGGATTGCACGCGTTTAATCAGTAGGGTTGCCGCTGTTACATGACATTGAGATTGTAATTTAAGTCGGTACTACAACGAAGGTGTATACTAGTGACGCCAACCAAAAACAACTACCGGAATTCGAAATTCCAGGAATTGATGTCTAACAACACTACTTTATTTCACGTATGGGTGAAACCAGTCAAACGCATCCACACAAATTTATATTAATACTTCTGATTTAAATTAAACTTATGTGAATAGTAGGGTATCAAAGCTAGACATTTTTACAAAAAATTGTATGATGTTCAACTAAGTATACCTCAAAATAGATTAGTCGGGTTTTGATGATTGTAGATTCAAATCAAAGGACGTATAAATAGTTTATTTTCGAAAATAGTTATTCATAACAAATTATTTTGTATGGTCTTCAAACTTTATATTCAAGAGCTTGTTTCAGATTTTCGCAAATTACGATATTAATATCACATTCAATTAAAGTACTTTTCTTTTCCAACAAAATAAACCAAGTTCGAAAGTGGTTGCAAAGAAGAGATGGGAGTTTCAGAAGTTTTAACAGTTTTAACAGTTTGTGAAACTGGATTCAATACATTTTTTAGTCCTCGTGTTTTACTCAAAAGTAAGTACATAATAGCCACAAACAACTATGACACACGGTATTAAAAGTATTCAATAACTGCCTGTTTTCATAAAACGAATTTGAACAACCCAATAGAATTGGTCAAAAGTAAAGCGTAAATAAGTAGAATTTCATGGGTCAAATGGGATAATTATCTTAGAATTTTATTCATATTCTAAATAAATAACTCATTTGATCTACATTTTTCGACTTATTGACCTTTTAATTATAGCCGATTTGATCGTTCCTTCAAATTCGTTTTATGAAAACATGCAGTAAGATACATTACTCCCTTCAGTGGTCGCCGTTTATACCACCGGCGGTCGAACACGATCGGCTTATCAGCTTTCAACGAAATGGTTTTACAAAAAGTTGCCTTTTATCTTTGTGCATAATTTCAGAATATAAATAATATTTTTGATTTTTTAACCAATGCTTTATACTATTAATGTTAACATCTTAAAGCTGTCTTTTTACATTATGGTTTTAACAAGCTGATGGTAATACAAAAAATTACTGCAGATGGGTTTAAGCTCAATTACTGTACTTAATAATTACATGTATTTAATAATCGTACAAAATTTGAAAACATTGTGCACTGTTCGTCAAAAGAATACCAGCACTAATTATTTCAGGCAACCACACGAATTTATTCACATTTGTAGCATCAGGGTATTTCGATGAAACAACTGTTCGACCTCCTACTTTCAAATTTGATACAGGATAACATTTGATACAGGATAACATTTGAAAGATATGCGAATTGAGAAAACTGTCTTTAAACTTGATTTTATGGCCACTTATGACTTTTAAAATAGAATAGTTTAGATTTGAGGAACACAACAATTTTCGATACGTCCAAATTCTGGCAAGAAGAGACTGGCATAAAAAACCCGTATCAAAACTGTCGTTAGCCCAGTCACACTCTTTATATCTTACTCTATATGTGGCATGTTCCCCAAAGACGATTAAGAAGTAGACTACCAATCTCAGTGCGAAATTTTTGCAACCCTCGTAAAAGAGAAGCAAAAAGTCAAAAAAATTCCCTCAATCGCATTTCTCTCTCGCGTGATATCGTGATCATGTCATACTTTTTACACACTTTATGTAATTTTACTTAAACGCGGTTAGAATTTGTATAGATATACTTATACAAAAACATAATCAAAAAACTGCAAATTTGCAGCTAGGAAGTCGAATAGCTGTTTTATCGAAACCCCCTGCGCGTGACTTTCGACGTGAATTTTGTGGAACAGAAACACTCATTACCAATTATTCTATGTATTCAGTCCAAATTCGGACATAAATTTTAAGTATATACAAACACTAATCACCCACTGAATTTCGACGAGAATATGGTGGGATTGAAACACTCACGCCCACACCTTACATAGTCCTCCATAATTCATTAAAAAGATTTAAATTTATCAAATTTGTTGCCGGTCTCATGTGTCGTTTCAATTTGCGCTACTTCCATGAGGAAACGTACTTCTTTCAGCTGTTTAATTGCAGCAAATTGAGGGAACAATTAACAAACTCCTCCATTTTTTATTTTGTACATTCACGATGTTCATATATTTACATATTGTGAACAGTCACGGTCACGTTAAAACTTGAAACTCCTACAAATTCGCTTCGCTTCAGTCAAAAACACATGGGCGAGTTGACAAATCTATGTATAAATTAATCTATAGATTGCCATATCAGAAATGACAAATTTGTTGAGAAAAATTTTAAAAATGTAGTACATAAATGAATATAACGTGGTTTTTCACCTCTTTCTTAAATTCGATTATTGAAATTTAAGATACTGAAGAGTGGCCGTCACTGGTTCTATTGTTAGTGTGCGTGGCTCTAGTACACGAGAACGGGGATACCATAGAGTAATCTCAGACTAGAGAGAATATTTGGCTCATCTGACGTTTCCTTTCACACTCTTCGTGATGCGGTCGGTGTGATAGAGAGATGTTTGACGAAAAGTGACATACACCAGGTGGAATTACAATAACTTCTTGCTTTAATTTTTCATGCCATTTTGGTGAAAAACTGTGAAATTTAAATGTGTTTTAAACTTTTTATTGACTGTTATTGTTAGCATACATTTGTGTTGTATTTAACACAATAATTTTAACACACAAAACGAAATGCCGTCGTTGTTATTTTGTTCGTTGTTTTGAACCATTGCCACTATCTGGTATTAGTAAAGCAGTTCTTTTCAACATCAAACGTAAATATCACACCAGGCCAAATGTCATAAATTTGGTGGGAGAACTAGTGGGTCTACTATAAGTATTAGTCTATGGGGGATACCTTCCCTGCTCTTACATTGTTTTTAAACGACGACCATCTTCATAGATTAATGACGTATAGAGCTGCCATTGTTCTCATCTGACATTTCCTTCCACACAATTCATGGTCCGAGTTATTTGACATCAATTGACATACACCAGGTGGAATTACAAAAACTGTTGACTTAAATTGTTCATGTCGTTTTGATGAAAAACTGTGATTATTTTACACAAAAATGTTAACGCCCAAATCGATGTGCCGTCGCTGATTTATTGTTGGATGGTGTGAGCGATTGCCTCTATCTGGTATTATTAAAGCAATACTTTACACCAAATTCCACCAAATTCTCGTCGAAAGTCACTGAACTAACGACAGTTTTGATCAGGGGGTCTGGCGACACACCTGATCGACTCCTAGCTGCAAATTTGATAAAGAATAGAATGGAAAACAGCATGAGCGATAGGCAAATCGAAAAAACTGACTTCAAATTTTATTTTATTGGCACTTATGACTTTTAAAAAAACTTTATATGGAATAAATTAGTTCTGATTTGAAGAAAACAACAATTTTCTTTAATTTTTTTGGTATTATGTCCTAATCATAGACTAATCCATACATAGATACATTTATTCTCTCAATAAATTAAACGTCAAACATGGGTTAGGCAATAGTAAACAACGTTCAACAAAGAAACAACAACCGAATTTCGTGTTTTTGTGGCAAACTAGTTGTTTTAAATACAATACAAATATATACCAACGATAAAAGTCAACAAAAAAGTGCAAAATACATTTAAATTTTTCAGTTCTACACGAAAACGACATGAAAAAGTTAAGTGAACATATTTTGTAACTCCACCTGGTGTAAGTTAATTTTAAATTTAATTTCTCTCATTTCCACAAACCTACGACCTAGAGTGTGAAATGAAACGTCAGATGAGAGAATAAAAGTATCTATGTATGTATTGGTCTATGGGCTGTAAGTGCTGGCTTAAGTAAACAGAGCATACATGGTTTTTTTTTAAATTTGCATTGGAGTTTAATTTGCATTACTTTATCTAATGCAAATGCAAACGAATTACCATTGTTCGCAATGGCAATTAACAAATTTAGAATTTGCATTTGCTCAGGCAATTCTACAACCTGGAATCTGTTGCCAATTGTAATGTTTTTAAACTATTTTATACGTTTTTTTATATGTTTAGTTGCCAGATATGAAGGAAATGCTTTGAAAGTAAGTACTATTGCCAATGGCATTGAAAGTTTTTTGAATTTGCATTTGGAGAGGAAATTCATATTAAACAACAAATTATAATTATCATAAAATTAATTGGTCCCATGTATAAAACAGGAGCATGGGAAAATTTGTGTATCATGTCACACGAAACTACATTTTCGTCTTACACTTTTCAATTTAATAGTATAGTATTTTTGTGTTATAAGGTTTTCGCGTGGCCTCACTTTGGGTTTTATTCGGCGACTTCGGCAAAGTATTTTTTTGATAAAGAGCTTTCTGCTATTTTTTGTGGCTAAAAATTATTTAAAAAAAACATCGTGTGATTTTTAAAATTATTTTGGTTTTTTCGATAACTGACCTATCGAAGAATGTTGTTTAATTTTATACGTGCAACATATGTTTGCGGAAAATGTAAAAAACATTTTCGATAAACTTTGAACATTTCAGCGGCCGATATTACGATAACAAAGCGAGGTATCGACAATTTTCATTTAATTTGTTGATTTATTTTGTATCATATTATTCAAAAACGCTTCCAGACAAGTCTGTTTCCACGGAACTCATAACTCCTAAAATATTATTTTCCCCAAATATTATTTTCCCTCTAACCAAAATTGTTTATTTCGCGATGGGACCTATAATATGTTAAAGCCAAATAAACTTTATTTTGCACACATAAAGTTAATATGTTACTTTTTCTATGTTAACATCATTTATCATATGTCAAAAACCAAACAATTTTTTTAAATTTTGAATTTTTTTATAATACATTTTGTCGTTCTCACAATGTTTTGATTTTGGAGTAAATTTGACAGTTGAAAATGTTTGTTTCTGGATCAAGTACTTTACAGACACAGATTTTCTCGAATTTTTCCAGTGAGGCGAGAAAAATTGACAGCTGTCAGAAAGTTCTCACAAAATATAGTTACAGACACAGTTCAATGTGAGAAACGGGTTTTTGTTCTAATTCACCGTGTTTCTGTTTCATTTGACATGTTACATTGGAGAATTTTCTCAATGCGAGAGTTACAGAACATGGGTACAGGTTTACGAATTTGAAAGTACTACGAAACAATACCTATCGAAACCACAAACCTCTACATATAAAATAATTTAAAAACAGAATTGCCAGCAGCAAAACAAATTCAAATTAAAAGCATTCCCATATTTCATTACAATTGGTATCTGATTCCCCAACCTGCATTTGCTTTGCCTGAGCAAATGCAAATTCAAAATTTTATAATTGCCATTGCGAACAATGGTTATTCTTTTGCATTTGCATTAAATAATTTTTGCATAAATTTGCATAAATAATAAATTTAAGTCAACAATGTTTGTAATTCCACCTGGTGTAAGCCCATTTACGTTAAATAACTCTCTATCGCACCGACCGCACCACGAATAGTGTGAACTGAAATGTCAGATGGAAAGAATGGCAGCTCTATATGGCATTACTCTATGGTCGGTTCTTGCTTGTTTATCAACATTTGAAATTCCGTTAGTATGTATGCACATATTTTTGCGATTCAATTATATTTTCGATTTCGATTTTCCTACTTAAGAAAAACTTGAGGGGTGGTCCAAGAACACTTAAATATTGTAATATAAAACTAACCGTGGTTATTACGAGTTATAGCTAATGTTTGAATCATACAGATATATTAGATAGACCCTTCTTCATATCGACAAGAGTCAGTGTTACGTCAACGAAATTTTCTGCTAAAGTCTTGGAAAAATAACTCCGATCGCATGGATTACTTTTCTCAAGGGGGTCAAAAGTTTGGTGGGGATCAATTTGAACATTCATGGACGCCTACGGAAGCGCTGATTGCGGGAATGTCAAACTTAATTTTATGCTAGGGTGAAGTTTCAATTATGTATTTCAATAGGCCGAATGAACGAATGTGCTAAAATTAAGAGAAATCAATAGCAGAAATACAAAATCCAAAAAATGTCACTGTCAAATTTGGCGCTTGTTCAAAATGGATCTGAATAAACAACAATGTAGCCATTTCTATATCTAATTATTTCCGAGCAGTATGGTTTAATAAATGCACAGACTTCATCATAATACAATATGATCGAATTCAATGAAAACAGTTCATTCATGATCATTGTTTTTGGTTCATGTGACATAAAATTTAAGTTAAATAATAATAAATTAAGTTAATAATAAATCCGAATGCAATATTTGGAAATAATATTTAAAGGAATATATTATAAAATGGTTTACCTAAAATACGAGACGTCACATATCCGTCAATGCATGCATACGAGTCTGTTTAAATAGTAGAGTGTTCACACTCTGGTTTTTAGGAAGGTAAGCTAAGATCACAATATATCATGATCTCGGATTAGCTGGCCGATCCCACATTAACTTAGGAGCAAATAACTCTCCGGTGTTAGGAGTAGTATCAAAACATCTCTATCATCATCAAGACTCGTTTTCATTTCGTAAAGCATTTCCATAAAATAAAGTGCTTGTGTTAAATGTGTCAAATAACCTTTAATGTATTCAGGTGTACAAAACGACCTACCCAATCTACTCAACTGCGTCATATACTCGTGGAACTCGTGTCTTCTCGTCGCCTGTTCGTGTAATCACTTCGCCCAGTCGTGTGATAACACGTGTTATTCGTTCGCCATCTCCAGTTCGTGTTGTTCGTACAACCACCACTCGTGTGGTTACATCGCCAGAGCGTTTGTCCACGTACTCTTACACCACACCATCGATCTACACTTCGTCCTATATCCCATCGACATATACTTCGACTTATCTCCCATCGACCTACTATTCGCCTTATATCCCATCGACCTACTATTCGTCCTATTCGCCTTATGTATCGTCTTATACACCATACTCCTACTTGTACAAAACGCCCTACTATTCCTACTCGCCTCTGAGTCGTGTTTACTCACGTTCCGTATCACCCGTACGTGTAACTCCCTCCTACTTGAAGAGAACTTTACCTGGCTATGGTGCCCGTGCTTTAACCAATTACCTCAGCACTGAACCCTTCACTGTGAGTTTTTATTTTCCATCTTTCTCTTTCCATTTTCTGAATAGCGCCGCACGCTCATGTCATGTGACGTGTATTTATGCCCTTTTCACAGACCTTTCGCGAGGAGACCGGCAGAATTCGCCACAGAGCTCAATCACTAATTCGTGATTTGCACACACCGGTTGTACGTCGTGCCCGCAGTTGCACGCCATTCCCCATAACTGGGTAAGTACATGAAACCGATCCACACCCGGGTATCACTGATAAAGTTCCTTACCATTACAGACCTTGCTCTGAATTGGCCCTCGATGCCTATGTATCTCGGATCACAAACCCTGTTCGCCACATCGCCCAAGAAGTGCAGAGAATGTCGATGTACCCCGAACCAGCTCGCAAATACTTAGGTACGTATATTCGTTTTTAAACATTGTGTCGTAGACTATCTGACACTCGAAGGCTCGTAGATACCTGTGGACTTATCTGATTTCTTTTTTGTTCCATTTAAACTATACAACTTCAATACACTAAACTCTTAACTATTTTTCGCACTCCATCCATGGGTGGACGTAAATTACAATCTAACACAACAACAAACTTTTGTATATAACTCTAATACATACATACACATATGTAAGCATACTATATACATAACAACAATAATACTATTATATACTAAAATATGTACAACAAGGTAAAAGCCATCTGGCGTCTGTAAGGATATGCGGTAATAAGGCTTATGACATAAGAAGACCCATGTATGATACCGATAAGGTACGCACTGACATTAACCTCTTGTCTTGGTATCTAAGACATCCCACCGTAAAGAGTGAGAAAAAAGTCGAAGAGAAAATCGAGAATGTCAACACAGGTAAGCACAGAATAGTTGCTACCCGCTTTCATTGCCATTCATTTCAATTCATTGTAAATATTCGCGCTAGTTTGATTCTTAGTATGGCACAGGCCATAGTCCATTTAGTTTATACATAGACTACTTGAAGAGGATGTCTTATTTGGATCCACAGATATGGCTGATGTCATAAAGGGAATCAAAATATTTCAAAGTTTTACTTATTTACGAGGTAGTCGCATCTTATCTTTACTTATCTACGAGGTAGTCGCATTAGAAATTGCGTGGTTAATTTGTCAAAATTAGCTGATTAATGAAAAACACTATGTACACAAAGTGTGAAAAATTTAATAAAAATAATTTGCATCTTGTTTGAAATTCTTTGAATTTTACCAACAAACCAAAATTATAAAAAAATTGACAGCTTACCCACGGAAAATAAGAAAAGGCCACGAATCAGATGGACTACGCGTTTACCTGGTATATGATTCTACCATGGTTTCGCATGTCTTTCTCATTGTCATAACCTGAACAACTCACATTTTTACACACTTGAGCGATTTTTATAATCAATGTTGGTATCCAAAAAAACTACATATGTTCTAAAGCAAACAGTCAAAGTTTCTCTCAAGTGGAATGCCAACAGTGAAAACGGATGAAGACTTGCGTTTCTCTGCTCTGTCTCTTACTGACTTCATTGAATATTTAGATACACCAACAGTTTTTGATAATGTTATAGTATCCATCCATAGAAATTCCAACCATGTTTAAGTAAAATTAGATAAAGTGTGTAAAAAGGGTGAAATAATCAAGATATGACGCGATAGAGAAATGAGCTTGAGTGAATTATGTCGACTTTTTGGATTTTTTTAAGAGGGTTGCCAAATTGTTCACTAAGATTGACAATTGTACTTATTTTCAAAGCATTGCCTTCACATCTGGCGCTTTTGGTTTTCAAATACATATTTTATACAGTGCAGGTTTATGAATTTGAAAGTACTATGAGGCCTATTAAAGCCACAAACCTCTACATATAAAATACTTTAAAAACAGAATTGCCAGCAGTGAAACAAATTCAAACAATTAAAAGCATTCCCATATTTCATTACAATTGGCGTCCGATTCCACGACCTGCATTTGCATTGCCTGAGCAAATTTTTTTATTGCCATTGCGAACAATGGTAGTTCTTTTTCATTTGCATTAGATAAAGTTTAATACAATGCAAATTTAAAAAAAATCCATCTATGACAATAGGCCGGGCTGAAAAAAAGTTGTAGCTACAGGATTCGGTTAGTACAGAAAACGTTCTATGGATTAAGTAGAATACAATACAACTTGAAGCAAAAACGAGATGCAATTTCACATTGTGAAAAATTTTAAGTTTTTCAATCATTATCCGATTCAAGATAATTTTTTCCATTAAAAATAATTTTTAATAGAAAAAGTTTATAAAAGAAGAAGTGAAATTGATTATTTCGGTGGATGGTTGGGACTACAGCTATTTCGATTACAGCATCTCATCAGCTCCCTTCCACACAAATACTTAGGTATATCATCACACATTAGTCGTGTTTTGGTTACAAGCAAGCGATCGTTGCTTGCTAAGTTGTAAAGAAAACGGCAATTTAGCGATAAGTCATTTTATTCAAACATATGAATAAGGGTGGAAACGGTAAAAGATGTGAAAAAAAACTATTTTTTAAATTTAGCGAAAATGATTCTCGTCGCTAAGTCCTCGCTAAGTGCTTCATACAAAACAAGCGAATATATAAGCAAGCGATGTAACCAAAACACGCTTATTATAGGGATAATCAATTCTCAAATTAACAAGAATTTGTTCAACAACACCTACTAGTGCGAAAACATCAAAACTCTACCGAAATCATCAATATTCACAACTTTTTGTCTATGTAGGCTTTCATTGAAAGCAAATGCATAGGATGTGGTTATTTCCAAATAGAAACAACGATTGCCGGGACTTTTTTTCTACTAAAAACAATGGCAAAAGTTCAGTGTGGTATTATTTTTTGGAAGAGTCGAAAGGTGCACCTCAAACAAAATGCAAATTGTGCAAAAAGGGTTTAAAAACCAATGGCGACTCTACAAAAGGTTTAATAACACATCGTAACGTAAGTTAAATTTGGGATATGAATGTCTATTATACGGCTTATTCTCCAAAAATTAAAAAATTGATTGCGTCGGGTAGAACATGTTATTTGAAGCAAAGAAAGTAAAATAACAAAATCGGTTTCGCATAGTTTCGGAGTTATGGACCCCGACATTTCGAATACTTTTCCCACTACCGTACCGTGTAAAGCCATTGATATCACTTTTTTGTAAAAAAAAACAAGTCATACCGAACTCAAAAAATAATGTAGCATTTTTCGATAAGTCGCTTATTTATCGAGTCATCGGATGTTTTCGATTCTCAAACAAAAATTTAAACAATTTTTTAAAATGATTTTTGTTTTTGTTTGAAAAAAAATATTCGAAAAATCCAGCGATGTTTTTAAACTAATTTTTGTTTGTTTGAGAAAAGTAAAAAAAATCGATAATTTTTCTAAATGTCAACATACGATAACTCGATAACTAAGCGACTTATCAAAAAGTTTTACATGAGTTTATGACTTTGTTTTGAATTGTTTTATACAAAAAGCTGATATCAATAACGCCATCACCTCTCACATATCCGAAATTTCCCCCCGATTTTATTATTTTACTTTTTTTGCTTAGAATGACGAATTCTACCCCGCTTGTGGTTGTTTTTTGGAGTGTAAGCCGTAAAATAGACCTGTTGTCCAAAAAATTTAAAAATAGAATCCCGAATCCCGGGATTTTTTAAAATCAATCCCGTTTAGCATTCCTAGTATGTACACATGTACATGTTAAGTTTTGAAGAAAAACATATGAAGTATGCAATAATGACAATTCACTTAAAAATTTAAAGTAAAAAACGTAATTTTTTGCTGTTTTTACTATCTTTAAAAACGCAGCTACACAATTTTAAAAATTAGAACAAATGGGTTTTATAGAAGAGGTAATTTCCGACTTTCAACTTTCGACATAAAAGTGCAAGAAAATACATATCAAATGTATTTTTTTGTTCCTACTAATTGATAGAAGGCCATTATTGAAGTTGCACACAAAGTTGGAATCAAGAAATCTCGATTCAATTGGATTCCGGTCCTAAATGCAGAAACGCTGTACCACATTTTGCGGGCATTCGTAATGCGTTATATCGACAATTAGCTCTTCTCTACTTATATAATCTTAAATAATCCGTTTATGCTAAGTTGACAAAATTGTGTAGCTGCCGTTTTAAACAGACAAAAACAGTAAAAAACTTAGTCTTGTAAGTGGAAATTGAGAGTAAACTACATCTATTGCGGACTCCAAATGTTTTTCTTCAAAACTTTTGGTGCACAGTCATACTAACATGACATATTCTAAATTTTACAATCCTTACAATTTAAAAAATGCCTTCAAAATATATTAAAATTTGCCAGAATGTGAAATTACATCTCCTTTTTACTTCAAGTGCAGCGCGGGAGGTTAAGGGGTTAATGGTTTTTCAGAAAATTGTGTATTCTACTTGACCCATAGAACAACCACATTCTGTAGATTGAACTTTTTTTACTACAATCATGTTTAAGTAAAAGTGTGTAACAAGTATGAAATATTCAAGTTATGAGAAGAGAAATAAGTTGGCGTGAGTCGTATCGACATTTTGATACTCTGTTACAAGGGTTGCCATATTGCGCATTATTTTCCCCGTCTACCTCTTGCTGGCCATTATAAGCAACTGCATTCACATTATAAATAATCACGTAAGTCTGTATTTACATTGGCAATTTTGCCGCAATAATTGTCGCAATTCTTGAGTTTGTTGGAGAGTTGGGTAAGAAGAATGGAACGGGGAAAAAATTTGACCGTACTGGCTATTCGTTTTGTTATTTTCATTCGCAATTTTTAAAGTGAATTGCTTAAATAGAATTGCCGCGTGTGAAGCCAAATGGCAAGTTCAAAAGGGAATCATAAAGAATTGCGGCAATTGTAATTGCCTATATAATAAGGAGAAAGCAATCACTTAAGGCCGGGGCCACACTGGCGTTTTCTTGTCGCGCGTTTTCAAAAGCTCTAACGCAAAAAAAAGCTCAACGTTGAGTTGATTGTGTATACTTCTACGAAAGCTTTTGAAAACGCGCGACAAGAAAACGCCAGTGTGGCCCCGGCCTAAAACAGAGGGGTTCTCAAGCAGCACGAAAATACAATATTTGTTCTTGATTTTGTGGAAAAGTTCTTAAATGGTCTTTCTGACTATTAAATGATTCTACATTTATAAACACAAACTTTACTGCTTCACAAATATGACGTCAAAAGCCTGATATGAAAATAATTTGTTATTATACTTCAAATTTGTTAACCAGTGCATTGTTATTGGCTTCAGTTTTAGAGCCAATTCACTTGGGGGAAGGAGTCATTCCACTTAAAGTCATACGATGTTTTGTTCTATTCATATTAGGGATGCTACACGGGATTGATTTTAAAAAATCCCGGGATTCGGGATTTTCGAAATCCAGGGATTTTCGGGATCCCGGGATTTTCAGGGATTTCGAGATTTTTCGGGATTCTATTTTAAATTTGTTTTTGGGAACAGGTCTATTTACGGCTTTCACTCTAAACAACACAAGAGGGGTAGAATACGATATTCTAAGCAAAAAAGTAAAATAACATAACCGGGGCAAATGCATAGTTTCGGAGTTATGGGCCCCGAAATTTCGGATACGTGAGAGGCTTATGGCGTTAACGTACCATGTAAAGCCATTGATATCACTTTTTTGTACAAGACAATTCAAAACAAACTCATTAAATAATGTAATGATAAGTCGCTTAGTTATCGAGTTATCGGATGTTGACATTTACAAAAATTATGGATTTTTTTTACTTTTCTCAAACAAAAATTATTTTAAAAGCATCGCGCGATTTTTCGAATATTATTTTTCAGTCAAAAACAAAAATTATTTTAAAAAAATTTTTAAATTTTTGTTTGAGAAACGTAAACATCCGGTAACTCGATAACTACACGACTTATCGACAAATGCTACATTATTTTTTGAGTTTGTTATGACTTGTTTTATACCAAAAAGTGAAATCAATGGCTTTACACGGTACGTTAGTGGAAAAGTATCCGAAATGTCGGGGTCCATAACTACGAAACTATGCATTTGCCCCGATTTTGTTATTTTACTTTCTGTGCTAAAAATAACATGTTCTACCCGAGTCAATAAATTTTGTAATAATATAATAATAATAATAGACATACATTTGCCAAAATTAACTTACGTTAAGATGTGTTATTAAACCTTTTGTAGAGCAGCCATTGGTTTTTAAACCCTTATTGCACAATTTGAATTTTGCTTGAGGTGCACCTTTCGACTCTTCCAAAAAATAACACCACACTGAACTTTTGTCATTGTTTTTAGTTTAATGTTTTTCAAAATTAATAATAATCCCGAAAAATCCTGTAATTTCGGGAATCGGGATTTCCCGTTTGGCATCCCTAATACATATGCATACATTTATTTCATAGAGAGACGAAGCATCTAATTCTGTAGAAAATTTGACATTTCATATCTTCAGTAAGTCAATGAAATACCACAGAGCCTGGAGCATATGTATCTTGAATTTATCTAATTGACTTAGTTATAATAGTCAATATTATGTGTTTGTACACTTCACTCATTGTACATTGCATTTGATATGATTTTGAACAAATCAGCTGTTTGAGAGTTGTACTTCTGTACTCGTCCTCTTTTTGGGTCTTCAGTATTATTCTTAATAGGCTATGGCTATGGTGTAAACTACTTTTGTGATCGATATTTCCAATTAATTTTAAAAAGTAAGCGGAAAACCAATTTACTAATTTGCTTGAATGATACCACATATTATATGTTTACTCTCTCTCATCTCATTTGTGATTAACAACCAATGTAATTTGTTTTGCGCCGTCGCATTATCATCCCACCTCCTTCATCTCTTTGGTTCTCTTGCTAACATTATGTGTTTTTATTCTCTTTCTTTTTCTTTTGTGATTCATCGATTCTTTGCAGTATGCGCTGCCGAGATTGAGGCCTAAATAAATTTCAATGAAAAGTGTATGTGCACAAACTAAACCGATATTTATTTCTGTATTTGCATTGAGTTACGAAACCCAAATCAAACAACTCCCACACTGACACATGCCACGCCCCGACTCTTGGCAAAGCTAAAGAAATCAATAACTACATATTTATATGTATGTATGTTTGAATGTATGTATGGATACATGCGGTTAGTTTACACCGTGCTTGACATCTGCACACGCTCATATGTAGGGGAGCGTGAACTTACAAAGTATATACATACATGCATCCATGCATACACCTAATTAACTTTTTAATTACATTAACAAACAAACACAATCTGCCGGAATTGTAATAAGTTGGTGGTATTTAAATTTCAATAATCTATAGTCGCAAATTTAGAATGTAATGAGTAAAGGAGAAGAAAATAACCAAATTCTGTGAATGCTTTTTAAATATTTTTTATATAAGATGATTTTATATAAAATTAAAAAATAATGTTAAAATGCAAAAAACACCTAAATTCAACCATGTGTTTTTAATTTATTTTCTCAATCAAATATAACTATGCGAGACTGTTTAGGGAATGTAAGTGTGTGTAACCGAACCGGAAGCTTAAGATCATTCGGCGACATTAGCCTGCTCCATGTCCAGTGATCCGATCTTAGAAATGATCGAATTGAGCTGAGTATAGAGACTTTTGGGAAATTAAGATAAACCGTCACTTCCAAAAAATGTATGGTGTCCGATTTCGATGAAATTTTGTTTGAATGGACATTGATAGCACAAGAACGAACTATTATCGAAATTGAAAACTTATATATACGAATGCCTCACGACCTTGCACTTTGTACAATCAAGCAGAAATAACCTCACTTTTCAAAATTAAGTCTTACAGCGGAGCGTTTTTGCTTCCTGACTCGAAATCCGCTGATTTTCTCTATTTACTTATGAGCCGTTTACATAGATAGAATACAGTATAATGACGGTAACAATTGCCAACTTCCATAAAAAATTGCCAACTGTAAATCTATGCAGAATAATCTCGTGGTATTCAACAATGGGACATTTTCAGAGGAAGCGGTAGAGTCCATAACTTTTGATAAAGCTAATATTTTTTAGTGGGTTTTTTTGGGGTTGATAGGCAGTAGCTTTCATGACATGCATCGCCTGTGAAAATAGGGTTATAAAATCGTCTGATACACCACGTTAAACACACGTACTTATTTTTCTCGTATTTCATAAGGACTAGTTGTACTGGTTTAAAAAGTGCCGAATCTTGCCTACTTCTTTATTTCCTATCCAATAGAAAAATGTTTACTAGAAAAGGTTGGCAAGTCAGGCAAATTGTACACATATGAAATGCGGTATTTGAATGTTCTAGTGAATTCTTTTGAAAAGTTCGAGGGCTTGCTACTTTTATTATTGAGTAGCATTTTGGGCGACATTGCAACTTTGGCCATTTCTGTATCATTGTATGCATTTTAGGTAGAAAATACTAATATTTGCTATATAAAATGAATATAAAAACGTTTAACTTAAAACTGTGGGAGAGGAACATACATCGGGCAATTTAATTATAATTTGTAGTTTAATTTGAATTACCTATCGAAATGCAAATTCAAAAAATATTCAATACCATTGGCAATTGTACTTATTTTCAAAGCATTTCCTTCATATCTGGCACTTTGATTTTCAAATATTTTATACAACACAGGTTTATGAATTTGAAAGTACTACGAGGCAATACAAACCTCTACATATAAAATACTTTAAAAACAGAATTGCCAGCAGTCAAACAAATTCAAAACAATGAAAAGAATAACCATATTTCATTACAATTGGCATCCGATTCCACAACCTGAGCAAATGTAAATTAAAAATTGTTTTAATTGCCATTGCGAACAATGGCAATTCATTTTCATTTGCATTATATAAAGTAATGCAAATTAATATCCAATGTAAATTAAAACAACCCATGTATGGAGAGGAACAACCCGCTTTACAATGAAATAGGTGTCATTTTTTAGATACTAATTTCAGAAAAAATACAAACTTATTGACATTTTTAATATTACATTAATTACTTGATAATTTATTAAATTAAAAATAAGTATAAGTATGTATAGAGAAATACATTTAAACTAAAAAACTGATATCATCCAAATCCGTAGAAGTTGACGTCCATTTCGTATACTAGTAGGCAAAAATGGATACTAGGTAAACAGTAGAATAGTGGGTATTTTTAGACGAAACAATTTTAGACGAATTTAAACGGCTTACAGGTGGCAAATTGAAATTTGTAATCTTCGTAATGCACTAATCTCCGTGTACGTCAACGCCGTATTACTTACTATTGCTATTAGAGGGGATGTGACCTTGTGCAATGGTTCCAAATACATAGACGGCCCAATTGCAAGAAAGTTTGTTTCAAGAAAGTCCAAGATTAATATAGGAAATGTGAAGTCTCGTTTTGTGCATGAAGTGCCAAATAGTGTTTGTATTCAATAGATATAGATAGATATTCGGCTACATGCCTGCATTTATATTAAAAATGTATCGTATAATTTTACCACTCCTATTTGATATTAATACAATCGAGAAATAAATGGCCTTGACCCATATATTTCGCATCCGTCTCAGCACCCGATGGCATTGACACATATGTGGTGATATGCAAATGGCTGAGGTCGACATGACGAATATAACAAATCGCCATGTGGAAAATTTCAATGATTTCGATATTCATTTCTGTCACATGACGGGATCAAGCGGAGAAGAGAGACAGAATCTTCACAATTGTGTAAATATTTTGATAAGATGATTCGTTGTTCGCTCAAAATGTAGATCGGCATTTCGTTTCATGATGTGAAATCTGTTTGTGCCAAAGAAAATCATTCATAAATACAAGAATACCAGAAACATTTAACGATGAAAAATATATTTTTTGAGCATCAGATCATATTAACATTTGCATCTGATAATATTTGTCTGTACATTGCATTGACGTCATTTACTCGTACAGATGAAGGAACGTGAAAAGAAATGTAGAGTGCGAAAGTTGTCGTCGTAAAAACATATACCATTATATCTTTGCGTCATAGTTGATTTTATGGGTTTTTTATAAATACATTTTACAATTAGATGAAAACATCCCCTCTGGAAACTGACCCGGATTTAGGCCATGCAATTTCTATGGTTTAACAATTACAAATATAATATATAATAGTTTCCAACATTGCATAAGTCTATCTTCAAGGCTTCGGTCAGAACTCGTGATTGCCAGGGCACTTTTTGGTCACCAAGGCACTATCGGATCATCAGGCCCGTGCGCAGGTGGGTTTTGGGCTATAGTTGTATTTTTGAGCTCACCTCATAAAGTCATATTAATGGTTAAAAATAATTATTGTATTTATTTTTGGTAAAGTTGTTTGGATATCTAAAATGATGGTAATTGCATCATATTGAGGATTTAACATATAATATTCCAATTATAATAAAGCATACGTGGGTTCTTTTAATTTGCATTACTTTATGTAATGCAAATGCAAAACAAACTTACCATTGATCACATTGGAAATTGCAAAAAATTTTTAATTTGCATTTACTCAGGCAATGCTTTTAATTATTTTGAATTTGTTTGACTGCTGGCAATTCCGTTTTTAAGCAATTTATTTGTAGAGGTTTGTGGTTTCGATATGTATTACCTCGTAGTGCATTCAAATTCATAAACCTGCACTGTATAAAATATTTGACAACCTAAACTGCCAGATATGGATGATATGCTTTGAAAATAAGCACAATTGCCATTGGTAATTAAATTTTGTTTGAAGTCAAATTAAACTACAAATTATAATTGTCATATAATTAATTTGCCTCACGTATGTAATAAAGAATACATTATTTATTATTTATTTGTATTTCTCAAATATTTCTAAATTTTTAATATATATGTAAGTAATGGAGCAAAGCAACAATGCTTCGGAAACGGGTTTTCTGGACAAACATACCGCACATCCAGCTTCTACAAAATATAAATATCAACTAAATTTAACTTTGTGTACTGATGTCCGGTCCTGGGAGATAGGTAATTATTCGCAAGAAGCCGTGATATCATATCCGTCACCTTACTTTACTGAATCCTAGTAAGCGAACGACGATCAAATACAAGCATTGCCGTACGATATCGCCTACAATAAGCCAACATGATAAGCAATAAACATTGACATTACATAAGTGTTGCGATTTACTCTATTGAATTATCGTATGGTATACATGTAAGGACTTCCAAGTAAGTTGGTCATGCTGCCCAAACACTTAACATTTTTTACTGGGTTGTTAAAGTTGAATTAAACTTTTGTTAAGTAGAATTTTACTTATAGACTTGTTAATTTTTCCCCAACTAAAGTAAATTTTTTACTGATTAAATGGAATAGACAAAATGCAAATTACACTTAGTCGTACTTCTTGTGTATGGATCCAAAAAAAACTTCGTTTAGTACTTTATTCTTACCACAGAGTACATGTATATCATCAACTTGTGGAAAATGTACTCAAATTTCGTTACTTCACTTTTATTGGTTATTCACAACCCGTTTAGGTCAGCAAGAGAGGAGACACATTTTTCCAAAGGGTTCGATTCTTTGCATTTCTCTCACATCAGCGCACAGGGATTAAGCTTTCGCAGGGATAAATCCGCCAAGTCCTTCCAACGGAATCATCGTCGACCTATTCTTCGGCTTTCTTCGATTACCTATCACAATGGTTCATCTTTTTTATTATATTGGCATGAATGGGCATAGACAATCCAATCATTAAATTTTGATTCTCTTAACAACGTTGATCTTAGACGTACAGCTCGCGGTTCTAACTGCGGTTCATTTATTATTCATAATACATTTCTCTTGAAAACTCCTAATTTTGTTTCATCTGCTGTGAGATGATTAGGGTGTCATATCCGTAAATCGTGGTTTCAATATCGTTTGACCAGTAATGTTGGTTCATCCGCCTTCTAAGCACAACAAATTCTGAAACATTCGAAGAACTTCAACAGTGAGCTGCTTTGGAAATTAGAAAAGCAATCGTTTCTGGTCATTACCGATTAAATATACAGTCACATATCTTCTAGCACAATGAGAAAGGTCCATCCCCATACCTGGAAAGTTTCAACCAAACTGTGTTGTATTTTATTTATCCCTCCACGCTAGGAGCTCCTTTGTTTCAGGAAACCCTTTCTGCTGTGAGTGTAATATTGTAGTCGACATATACAGTAATATTCGGAATACCATCCAACACTGCTCTATGACCGTCTCTGAGCGTGACCCATTGTGGCAGTTGCAATATCCTGAAGGCACATGTACAAACAATCTGCTTCCTTACAATGCCAACCTGTATCTAACATAACATTACATTAACTGCAACATTGGAAGAGGTACGCGGAGCACACGTGACTTAAATCATACCCACTCTCTGAATCCTAGTGAATAGTACACAATCTGTAATCTGCCCAAGGACTTGCCACCACACGAATACTATCGATCTCACCACCTTGGTATAGATTCAACGAACAAAACGCGTGGAAAGTCGTCATTTGAAACATATATTCCATATTGTGTTTCTATTACAAATCGTAGTTTTTTAACCCTTTCCAAAATAATACCCAGATATTTGACACACTCTACAAGGTTAAAAGTTGAAAGTGCTATAAGAGAATCAGTTGTGGGCATTCTCTACCGTCAGGTAAAAAGGACCTACCCGAATTTGCAGCGAGAACATACTCATATGTCCGTCTGCAAACAGTCTGATAGTTGCCATAGAAGATGTACCACAGAGTATTTGGCTCTTACTGCTTTTCCACGTCGTCCGCACAAACAACAATTTCCCCACCTTCATTTTTGAGAGTGTTCAGTATTCCATTTACCACAAGGTTACACAGACTTGGAAATAAGACACTTCCTAGAAGTATGCCTTTGTTGACACACCTGGTAGAGGTCAATACAGCCATGTAACGTCTCCTGGTAGTCATCTCGTATAGTATCCCATTATGTTGAACGTCCACCCCAAAGTTCGGCAATGCCCATTCTATGTAATGTAAACAAATCGTCGATTGATTATTGTTTTCTTGTATCCATATATGTTTTTTTCGAGGTGATGTTGTGTCTACAGGTTTTTGTGCGTTCTATTTCCGAATCTGTTGTCAGATTTTTGATATATCTTACCATTACTGTGATGTTTACCTTAATTGGTGTGTATATCCCTAAAAATTGCTAGTTGGTAATATATAGTGGTACAGTTGCGAATATTGGTATCTCTGTTTCAAATAATTGGCGTTTACGACAAACCAATAATAAGTCGACGAAAAGCTACCATCGTGTAATCCTTAGCAGCCAACGAGCTATCCACATATTCCACTAATTCATGAAAGGTTCGTATCAAGTGCGTATGCTGCCCGTCAGATAGAAATCGTTCGCAACGTCAGATTGTTTGTATCGCTAACGCCTTTCGGAGTTGTGAGTCTTTCCCACTTTGAGAATAAACACCAAACTTGTATCCCTCCACTCTTTAGGTATATATATGAACTATACAGGCGTTGTAAAACTGTATAAGCCAGCAGATCAATAAATCGGTCACAACCTGAAGTGCTGCTGGTGATACCATTTCGGGCCAGGGAAACTTGAGGGATTTGAAGCTACGGATGGGCCAAGTAACCCCCGATTGTCTAACAATTTCCTTGGTAATGTCTGAAACATGAAAATTGTGTTCACTTACATCGGACTTTTCATTCAGCGAGTTGCCAAAAAAATGGTTCTCATAAGAAGATTGGGCGAATTCCACTGCAGTTAGTCCAATGTCCACAAGTGCCTTTCAGTCTTGAAGTCTCTTAGCGAGGTGACAGTGGTCGAAAACATTAAATGGTGGAGAATTAGTTGTTTTCTTATTAATACGCCTCATATCCTTTCTGAATTAGGAGATTATGTTAGCCGTTGTGATACAGTAGTTACGATATCGAAATAGAATTTGTATTTACTTTGGGTTTGGGTTGGGCAGGTTTTTCTATTTTCTCAAATTTCCAAGAGTGCCGATCAGAATATTGTGACATGGACATAAAACAATAGTGCTGAAAGCTTGACTCAAATCCGGCAATGCAGAAACATCGAGTTCATGCCACGCGTATATGTCATTTCCAAGAAAATAATAAGTTTAGTTTGATTTTGATATAAAATGGTAAGAGTTTGAGGAGAACAAATAAAAATGTAGGGAAAAGGTGGAAAATTAGGTAAAAAAAATAAGTTTGGAGAAAAAATGGTTTAGTTTAAATTTGTGCGCTTCCAGCAAGGTATAACCCGCTACACTATCTCAATGGTTTAATGGTGGGATGCTAGGTAATTAGGATAACTCAATACCTTCTCGGTGGATTAATATGGGTGCTATATCCTCAATAATGCAAATGATGGGTGATTTAAACACATAAGTTACGTGCACAAATAAACATGTTTGAAAACCATTTATTTATGCTGAAACCAACTAACTTGCGTTTTTAAACAGGTTTCTAAAAACGGTTATTCTAGCCTGTCGTCAAACCTGATTTTCCAGAATGTTTTCACATTTCAAACTTATTTTTCCATTCAAAACACTACCACCCTTATGTATATACTTATAAATCCACACACATTATACATACCTGTGTAAATAATAAATACGCACGTTATCACATTACGATTAACGTCCTCCCTTAGGCTCTGCGGGGTGAAGTCGCATACACGTAAACACAAGTAAGTATCATGATAATAACCGTATTTTAGGCTTTTAACCTACCCCGATTAAAGTTAATTAAAAAGTGTATGGACAAATACATACTACTTAATGTCAGTGGTCCGAACACGTCTACAACATATATTGATTTAAACTGTTTATTGTTCTAGATCCTGAATTGGATCCCAACCGCCCATCGAGAAAATTCTCATCCACTGCTTCATTGGAAGACCATGCAGTAGAAGATGCGGAAATGAAGGAGAAACAACGTTTGCGTCAAGAACGTCTTTTGACCGTAAACGAGGAAGATTTGGACCATGTCGAAGTGGAGAAGAAGAAGGCTCAACGTGCCGACGAGGCAAAACTTCGTGAACAAAAGTAAGACCCTAATCCCTTAATTGCACAATAAGACACCTACACACTTACGCACGCACAGTCCGGGCTTAGTTTCAAAATATTAATGTAAACCTAAAGACTTTGAGCACGCGGTCTTGCCTTCCAGCGGATACGAGTTTCTCGCAGTTTGTCGTTGTGAGATCAAAAAACCTGTGTCGCAACGGTGCAAGATCAATAACAAACTATAAGTACGAACCGCTGGAAGAGCCGGACGATCAGAAGTGAGTCTTTGGTGGCTATTTGCGATTATTGGAAATACATGGGTGTCTTAATAGAATCCAATCAGCCTACAAACTAAATCTTTTTAAAAAATAAAAATCTATTGTGATAGGATACTCTCCAATCAAGACGTTGGCAATCAAAAATGGTTTATTATTGAATGTGGGCAAGTGGGTAAAAGAGGCTTGGTTCGAACCAATGGAATTTCCTTGTCTAACAATGAATTGAAAATTTTTTTATTCACACATTGCAACATATGATTTTGTAGAAAAAATCAACCATATTAAAAGTTTCGATTTATTTTTGAAAAGTTTCTACCACAAAGTGGCTAAACGGGGTGAGTATTTTTCCCCGTAAAGCAGTTGGTGGTTCATTTACAAACCGCACACATTAAAAAAAATATTTGTAAGAACACTTTTAAAAGAAAACTGTTTACTAAGAATTCCACCGTGATAACCTCTCAAACTTTCAGAAGCGGATTTTTACAAAACTTTTCATTTTACATTTTAGAAGAATGATGACCTGACCTTTGTATCCACTCTTCCGATTGTTGCAGGCAAGTGAGTGTCAGTTTAAGACGGAATCTCCGAAAAATATAAATATCTTTGAAAACGTCAAGTGGAGTCCAATAGAAAAATAATTATGTTATCCTCAAAGATATTTGTAGGACAGATAGAATAGCATTTCATGAAAGACACAATGATTAAATGCCTACATATCGTCACTGTGGTTATAAAAACCGCTAGTGAGTTTTAATGAACTTTCATGAAATTAATTTTTCTTAAAACATTTGTTCGACAACTTAATTCTTGCCAGTACGACCAACTTCTAAACAAATCCAGATATCAGGAGAATGAGTCCTGGGTAAATGCATGACCAAAAGGACTTGTCAATGGTGGAATCAAATATCATAGCGCATTTTGAAGCACAGCCATTAGTTCAAAAATGTAACTTATAATAAAATTGTAACGGGATATTGTTAAAACGAAAATTGTGCGCATGACAAGGGCATTAAGATCAAAGCAATTTAATATCAAAATCTATAACAATTGAGATAAGCGAATGTTTGAGAACACCACAGATACCTGATGTGATGTTCCTAGTATTACATTCAAAAGTGATACACGGAAGGTCTAGCACATATGTACACGCATTGCACATATAATTGTTATTTCGCGAAAAAAAAATGGAATTGCAAATTTCTTAAGCTGGGTGATTATTATTTCTACGACCAGATAGTACTAACCTCAAGGATTTGCATACATTCTTACTTAAATCATACAGCAGTATTAATTAGAGCGGTTCTCAGAAAGATAAAATTCATGAGTGATCGAACAGTCATGATTAATCATGATTAAGACCAACCAACCCGCTTTTGGCGGGACTATCATGCTTTTAGATGTATCATCCCACCTTGGAATTCAATGTCGCTTTTTACAGAGAGTCCTCCTTTATGACGCTTTTATCTGTAGAACTAGTAAAGTGTAATTTAGCTTGGAAGTTAAATTTTTAAATACCACATTTTCAACAGTCACAAACAGGGTTTCAATTCACATTTTCAGACGATCGTTTCGAACTTCATCATCAAAGGCTTAGTGGTAGACAACTGACAAATGTTCATTTGTGTCACTAACTGCAATAATTTGATAGGTTTTTGTTTCGATTTTTCTTCACATTAATTTGACATTTCCAATTTTTTTCCGTCGGGCGGGTCACAAAAGTGACCTAATCAGTTCTCTACGTTGGCAAAGTATTTAAACAGATCTCGGAACTAGGTAATTTCAATTACATTGCAGTCGCAGACTTCAAATTCCGGTCACCGGGAAAATTGTTCTTATTGTAATTAGTTAATTTTTGTCTAGCTTTAAAAAAAATTATAATATAAAAAATGGTTTGTTTTTTATCCATATATAAAAAAAATATATATATTATTTTTAAATCTAATTTAAACTATTTCTAAATTTTATATTTTATTTATTTAAAATATTTGTTATTGATAAAAATACCAAAATCCCGCATTTTTTGGTCAAAATCCCGGGTTGGTAAGGTTAGTCATGATACAACCACTATCAGGTAGCTGCATTAGAAATTCCTGACTTACGTTGTCAAAATCAAAAGATTAATACAAACCATGATGTACTGTATGCAAAGTTTACGCTTTAAATTGCATCTTATTCGAAATTCGTTGACATTTTATCAACAAAGTCAATGTTAAAAAAATAAATATAACTAAATTTAACAGCTTAAACACGAAAACGAAAAAAACACAACAACTGAGCGTATATGATTATCTCCTTCTGCTTTATCATGATAACAGTAAACGAGTAGAGTAAATTTGATTCTGATTCTTTTAAATTTTTAAAATCGAGCAAGTGTTATACTCGTACAATAGACAAAATTTAGAGTTTTACCCAGAACGGACGGAATGCATAAAGCCATTACAGTAGGTTTTATTGGGGTGTATTTATATGAGAACAACCGAAATAGCGCTGACGCAAACATTGAATATGTCATATTTGGCAGAACACAAGAAATAAAGTAATAAAAGAGAGACGCAAAAAATAAGAAAGAAAAGAGAAGACAGAGCAAAATAGTTAAAATAAAATTAAATGGTGTAGTCACTATAAGTAATACCCCAGTATATCATTTGTACTATTTTATTGTGTAAATAGTTAATTTATTTTTTTTTTTTTTTTTGCATATTTCGGGATATTTTCCAACCTTGGTTAGGTATTTACCATTAAACCTCAAATTTGGCATCAATTTGCTGTCCTGACTATATTATTGATTTATTATTCTTGATACAATTGTATATAGATGTATTGTGTGAATTAGCCTTAAGTTAAGTTCCGATATAATACAGACAGTTGTGTGCAATTTAATCTATGTAGTTCTTTCGGAGGGATCGTATTTATATAATTTTGACAGTACCAGTGTACCAGTGTAGACAGTACAATTCTTGTGGGATTTTTATTGTTCATAATTGAAATTTTTCCGAATGAATAATTCATATTAGAGAAATGAGATATAACGTTGAATATGCTGATTCAAGACATTGGCATCTGTCTTACGATTCTTAAAATGCATCCGCTACTCTCATCAAAAATCTCATCTGGGAAGAAAGAACAGTAAATTAGAGGCATAAACAACAGATACACTTATGATTTATTGGTGTGAGCACTCAAAGTAAAAAAAAATTTCTTTCGGCGGCGGTCACCTCGCATAGTGACGGCGACACTATCGAGTATATAGCCATGAAAAAAACTTTTCAAAATACCGTCCGGAATCGGTGTAAAACTGTAGGTCCCAATCAGTGGGTGAAAACTGGAAAGCGCACAGCTCAGTGATTGTGAGAAGTTCTCCCCGGTCCCTTCATGGGATGTAATGGGAAACCATTTATTTATTTTAACAAATTTATGAACAAATTAATGGATGTATGAACTTTTTCTTTAAATTTCCAGAACTTTTCATAAGTGTCTGAAATTTGTTCATAAAGTTAATGAACAGATAATATGGACTTTTCTGAATTTTATTTGATCAGTGTGTTCTGCAATGTGCGATCTTGGCGACTATGAAATAAATGTTAAAATTTGCAATTGTACACTTGCTTTAATTTTACGCAATAATTAAAGGCGACATTTAGTTTTTATTATTAGATTATGGTGCTAGTCCCCTGTGGTTTTGGTTATTGAACTACAAATATATTTTAAAATGTCAAAATTTATAAGGAATTATTTCTTGGACCTTTCATCAACACCATAATATTAAAAATTGTTAGTTTATGTATAAACTGTCTCCAATAGATAATTTTGGTACTTTTTAATTTCATCCTAAATTCAAGTAAGTTTTCAAACCCAAAATCGAAATTTCAATATCATTGTTTTTCAATAAATTTATATTTGAAACTAATTTCAGAATGATCATTAACCTTAAATTACCAAGCATGGTGGAAATGGTCCTTAAAGTTCTAACACACATTTATTTTTTAATTGTATACAACAATATACCAAACAAAATTACAACTTGACTCAGTTTCAAAGCTCAGTACCATAATGTGACGAATGGAAAATAGAGATAGCTTCATATCATTTTTGATCTACTATTTCTTTATCACAATTTGTGGTAAAAAAATTGAAGTCATAATTTTAGTATTATGTATTTGATTTAACTTTTTGCGTACAATAGTTAAGTTACAATAATAATAAAATAGCGCACCCTAGAAGACTCCAAAATGTAATTTGTTTGCACTGAGTTGCCAATTTCAGTCCGATATCAAATAACGTGGTTTATTGATAGCTACTTTTTCACCATAGCAATTTTAACTCCAAATTATGCCATGTTTAGGATAAGGATTCTCATTTTTGCACAGCCGATTTTAACAACTTTAAAATTATAATCGAACACAAATATGATCCATGAGGGAATGCAGCGATTATTTAAACGTACACAACGATGCATCTGTATCGCATTAAGGTCGGACTTAAAATGGCAACACAGAGCGAAAAACAATTGGGAACCTATATGGCGCACAACTTGTTTTTGTGACTCGGTTGTTTTAAACTGACGTTTTTGCGTCCTAGGCTATTGTATATTGCTCAAAATTTTGTATTTAAAAAGTCTTAAGTAAAGATTGTCTTAGTCTTATGTGTATATATGCACTAAGTTCTTTAGCATATTATATACAAGATATATAATTGCAAATCAATACAATAGAGAATGAGACGAAGTAAAATGTATGGTTCCGATGCGGAGTGCTATGTTCGAGTGGCACCACAATTAGTCAACACACACCCTGACACCAACTTATTCAAATAGATGTGATCAAGTCATATGTAGATACTTATATTTTTATTGCAATTTAAGGGCTTTGGAAGCTGAAGCTTTGCGTAAGGCACAAGAAGTCGCTGAGCTCAAAGCAAAAAATGAAGCTGCCCGTAAGGCCGAGGAAGCTAAATTAGCTGAAGAAGCTCGTTTCGCTGAGGAAGAACGCAAACGCGAAGAAGAAGAATTAAAACGCTTGGCTGAATTGGAGAGGCAAGCGGAAGAAGCTATTAAAGCTGCCCAAGAAGCTGAGCAAAAGTAAACTATTTTTCAATAATTTGTAGATATTCGGTCAATGAGTTTCTTTGATATTGCAGAGCCAAGGCTGAAGAGGAAGAAAAGAAGCGCTTAGCAGAAGCAGCAAGAGCAGCTGAAGAAGCCAGATTAGCAGAAGAAGCTAAATTGGCTGAAGAAGAAAGGTTGGCCGAAGAAGCCAGATTGGCTGAAGAAGATAGATTGGCGGAAGAAGCTAGATTAGCTGAAGAAGCTAGATTAGAAGAAGCCAAATTGGTGGAAGAGGCCAGATTAGCCGAAGAAACCAGACTTGCTGAAGCAGCCTTATTGGAAGAAGAAGCCAAACAGGCTGACGAAGCTGAACGACTTGCCGAAGAAGAACTAAACAAGTTGGCTGAGCTCGAAAAACAAGCTGAAGAAGAACAGAAAACTGCTGAATTATCTGAGTCAGATCCCCAAGAAGCTGAACCTGTTATACAAGACGAACCAATGGCTGAAGAGCCAATGTCCGAGGCTCCCACACTTTTACTAAACATAAGCAGCGGCGAAGAGGAATACCTCGAAACAGCCAGCGAGGAGGAGACTGATGAGGAATAAATTTAACAGCTTCTTAACAATTTAGACTTCGTCTATCGACGGCTCCGCGTTAAATGGGGCTTTTTGCGAATGGAGTCCGTACTGTAACGTTTCTAAAATAGACTTACATTTGTGTATTCTACACGTTCTTGTTGCTGAATATTTTTGCTGATATTTTTATACAAACATACATACATACATATTATTCTTATTTTGACATTTAACAAAATTTACAAAATTATTTACAATTTAGAAAACTTGAAACGCTCTACATAAGACATCCGAACACAAAGACATGTCTGTGAGGCACCCAACCACAGCTAACACACAAAACGAACTCCTTTGTAAGAGTAGTAATTATTAGATTAACAGTAGAATATATCGGTATCATCGCAGTGAAGGCAACACAGCGCTCTTGTACGTAGTCATGGATAGTCTTCCGGATCTTTTATTCTGAGATAAGAGCCGCTTGCTGTTGTTTCCGCAATAGAATTGATTGATTATTCACTTGTGCCTCAACCGCATTTTCTCCTGAAACCTTTGATGCTTTTAACAAAAAAAATATACAAATACCTGTTACTGTTGAAACGTTAATTTATCAATTATACTTAATAATTAAAATAATATAAAACAAATATTTTAATAAAATTAAATATTTAATTTTACTTCACATTGCTTAAGTTTTTTATTTATTTTGCCCGTTGGTTTACAAATGACAACAATAGATATACCTCTATATCGGTATATCGATGGCTAAAAATTAAAAGGTCGTATCTTATTTTTTTACAAAATCGCATTTTTTGTATACTTTATTCTGGTAAAGGGACTCTCAAATACACCTTTCGTACAAAAAATATTTTTTTTAATGTTAATAAATAAAGAATTAATTTTAGTAAAATACTGTGTTAAAAAACAAATACTGGGCCAAATCGTGACAATTTTACTCAGTTTTTTTTCCTTCTCCTATAAAGACCCAAAACATTGAAATACGTCTTTTCTACAGTAAGCCATCGATATACATAGTAGAGATGGAGTTTCAAATAGAATAAATTATGTGGCAAGGGTCAATGAGAATCTCCTGGCGGCGCAAGGTATCCAGCAGGCGTAATTGTCGATATTATTCGGTAAGTTTGTATCGTAGGGTACTGGCAGGAGAGGATTTCAGGAATTTAACGAATGGGTTACCGCTAAGGGAAAACTTTTGCCAATTGTGACGAGCTGGCACCTTATATTTGGGGCAACCGGTTTTCTAACGATGGACACTTGGGCACAAGGGGCCTTATGGGGATTCACATTCTTTGGATATCGTGTGTATATTGCAAATTCACGGTCGGTGCTCCCTGCTATGTAAGGGCTCTATCTCCTTCTCGGTTGCTGAATTGGTTATATAGTTAGTTTGATTAGAGTGTTACTGACGGTTGTCGCTGTGGTTCTTCGATTTCCTATTCTGTAGATTCATTTTTGAACCTTGATTGAGTGGCTAGGTTGTAGTATGATGAATCGACCCACTGAGGCACCGGTATAAAGAGGGCTTAGTTATTTCAGAGTAGAAACGTATCATCAACAGCTCAGTCAGGTAAGCATTGATTGTTCTTACCCCACTCTCAGTTCACTTCTTCTACCGGGAATTGGAATAAATATAAGAGCTATCAATGGTTGCATTGTGCAAGCATTGATTATTCTTTCCCACGAGAAAAATGTTAAGGCACAAAAGGCACCAAAGAAAACTAAAATAAAACAGTTGGGAACGCAAAAAAACATTTAGTTACTAAAAATAAAAAGTTAAAGGGGGAAAAATGCACATAAATATAATCTAAAAGACAAAAGAAAAACAAATCAAACGAAAGATGAATGATGAAAGTAAACAATTAGTACGTAACGTTGTGAATAAGACAACATTTAGGTAATGTGTGTAGTCTGGTTGTAAGGAAAATTATTGTAAGTGTAGGTAAATGTCATTTTATTATCTTAAATTGGGTGCAAAGTATTAGTAGGGAGTTTTATTTATATAACAAGAGGGCAATGTACAGACGAGGACGATGGATGACCCGTGTACCTAACGAAAGGGCAACAATCCCCTAAGACGGACGAATGCAGTTCGATATAGATATTTCCTCAAGAGGTGAAATGTGTCATTCTGGTATTCAATGGAAGCCTTTTGGGACAAGTTTGAGGAGACGATTAATACTTCCGGTGGAGACTCAGTCTCGTACGTGTTGATCATTGATTTGTCGATGATAATTAACTGGGGCTTAAGTACCTCTGCGAAAAGCGTACATCGTCCAGTGGAATAGCAATTTATGAGATTACGCTGAACACATGCTTGGAATTCGGAGTTGGTAAATCAACTTAATTTATTGCATGCCAATGGCGAACGTTGAACCCATCTTCAGTAGCGAGAGTACTTAAAAGTTAAGAAACTTATATTGCAAAAGTTGTCGGAAAGAACGCACTTGAACTTATTATGAGAATGGTTGCAAAATCCGGAAGAAGGCTCAGAGGTATTGAGAGATGAAATGTTTAGAGGACTTACTTTACTTTTATTGACTATATTACAACCTCATGAGGTCAGACGTCTTACACATATTAATTAAACAAACAAATTAAACAAATTTCAACATATTCTTCCAACTGGCTCTATCCTTCGCCTTTTCTCGCCAGTTGGTAACACCAAGGATACGGAGGGATTCTTCTGTCTGGTCTTTCCAGCGGAGTCTTGGTCGTCCTCTTTCCCTGCTTCCATCGGGGATGTTATTAAAAACCTTTCGCGCTGGCTCATCTTCCTCCATTCTGATAATATGGCCTAGCTAACGCAATTGGCCCACTTTGATTCGTCTAGCTATGTCCACGTCAGAATAGAGATTATATAGCTCTAACAGGACCATATATTTTACGGAGAATTTTTCTCTCGAAAACTCCCAGGTGTTTTTCAACCGCTTGCGATATGACCAAAGTTTCGGAGCCATATGTCAAGACAGGTAAAATGAGAGTCTGATAAGCTGGACTTTTGACCGTCGAGAGAGGGCTTTGTTCCTAAACTGCTTGCTAAGCCCAAAATAACATCTATTTGCAAGCACAATTCTCCTATCTATCTCCAGGCTGACGTTGTTCTCCTAGTTCACGGCGGATCCAAGTTAGACAAATTCATCTACCACTTCAAAATTAAATCGGTTGTCAACGTTCAAGTGCGGACCAAGTCGAGAGGTTCTCTAGTCGTTGACACCATCAATTTTGTCTTGCTCTCATTTACAGCAAGACCCACCTTCGCTGATTCCTTTTCGATTCTTGAAAATACTGCAGTAACCTCTCACAAATTTCGCCCAATGATGTCTATGTCGTCAGCATACGCCAGCAACATATGGCCTTTCGTGTTAATGGTCTTGTTCGTATTTACTGCAGCCTTTCTCATTATTATCTCCATTAAGATGTTGAAGAGATTGCACGAAAGTGTGTCGCCTTGTCTAAGTCCTCGTTTGGTACAGAATGGTTCAGTGAGGTCTTGTCCCACTTTCACTGCTGATTTGATATTGGTCAGCGTCATTCTACAGAGGCGGATCAGTTTTGCCGGAATACCAAGTTCAGACATAGCTTCGAACAGTTTTCCCCGTATGGGGCTATCGAAAGCAGTTTTGTAATCGACATAAAGGTGGTATGTATCGATTTGCTTTTCGTGGGTATTTTCCAGGATTTGGCGTAGCGTGAATATTTGGTCAGTTGTGGACTTGCCTGGTCTAAAACCACACTGATAAGCTCCAATCAGGTTTTCAATAATTGGCTTTAGTCTTTCACATAACATGCTCGACAAGATCTTACACGCGATGGCTATAAGACTGATACCGCGATAGTTGGAACAGACACACGGATCACCCTTTTTGAATACAGGACATAATACAATGGGACTCCAATCGTCGGGCATAGATTCCCCGAGCCATATACCGCATATCAGTTGATGCATGTGGGCTATCAGTCCTTCGCCACCAGCCTTAAAAAGTTCAGCGGGTAGGCCATCCGCACCAGCGGCTTTATTATTCTTCAGGCGGGAGATCGCCGTTCTAATTTCGTCTTGTTTGTGGGGGGGGGGGGTACAATCTACACTATCTTCCACTATCATTACCTCCTGGTCCTCAGTGGAAGAATCTGATTGGAGTAGTGCTGAAAAGTGGTCTCTCCACATTTTGAGCACACACTGCTTCTCAGTCACCAGATTCCCATTCTCGTTTTTACAGGAGGGCAGACCATTCTTAGGCCCGTTATTCGATCTTCTTACCCTCTGGAAAAACTTTCGGGATTCACCATTCATCCTGCACATTTCGGTTCTTTCACTCTCTCTCTGCTCCCACTGCCATTTTTCCGCCTAAATTCCTCCCTTCTCAGCCTCTTGTACCGCTCACTCGTAGCACGCGTTGTAACTGACTGTTTCGTTGCCATACGTGCAGCGTCTTTTCATCAGTTGCAATGCGACATTCTTCGTCGTACCATGGCTTATCCTTCTGCGGTTTTTGATAGCCAAGATCAATCCTTGTGGCGGTTTCCAAAGAATGGGAGATGTGCTTCCACTGCGCATCTGGGTCTTCGGGAGGGGGGTATTCTGCTCTAGCAGGAGAGAGAGTTGCTGTAGATAGGACATTGAAATCTCCGGTATTTGTAGCTTGTCAATTTCCAGCTTTTCCTGTGTTCGGCTCCGTACGTTTTTCGCCCTGCTCAATCTCGTGCGAACTTTCGTAGCCACCAGGTAATGATCCGAGTCGATATTGGCACCTCGAATCACACGTACATCCATTACACTAGGAGAGTGCCTGCCATCTATTACCAAGTGATCAATCTGGTTCTTCGTCCGTTGATCAGGAGATATCCAGGTCGCCTTATGAATGTCCTTATGCTGGAATCGTGTGCTACTAACTACCATGTTCTTTGCAGCGACGAAGTCTATCAGTCTTATTCCATTATCGGAGGTGGTATCATGTAGACTGTGATTGCCGATGGTTGGTCGAAAGACACTTTCCTTTCCTAATTTGGCATTAAAATCGCCTAGAATAATCTTAATGTCGTGGTCAGGGCAGCGTTCGTATACTTCCTCCAGGCGCTCATAAAATGTTTCTTTGACCTCATCATCTTTATACTCTGTCTGTGCGTGCACACAAATTAACGAAATGTTGAAATATTTCGCTTTGATGCGAATTGTGGCTATGCGGTCACTCACTGAGTTGAACCTTGAAACTAGGTGTCGCAGTCTATTGCCTACTATAAATCCGCACCCAAATTCGTGCTTACGCTCATTGCAGCTGTAGTAAATGTCGAAGTTTTTCCCTCTGGTGCAACCTTATTCAGTTCATCGCATTTCCTGGATCGCTGTGATGTCAGCTTTATATTTCACCCGAGGACATCCGCCAGTTGGAAAGTGGCACCAGTCTTGTATAACGTTCGAACATTCCAGGTACATATCCTTAAATCATGGTCCTTATAACGTTTGCGAGGGTCGTTAACAGTTGGGGGGTTTCTTCGTTCTTTAATTTTATAGTGTATTTTCATGGCCAATATAACGGTGGCGGGAGGCAAACCCAGCCCACCGTGGTTGGCATTTTACCTACTGCCAGGATGATGATGTTTCAAGCGCCCATTATGGATCAGACGGTGACCAGAATGCAGTGTTTCGAAACTGGATTTTGGCTTCTTCAATTTTGATCCGCCGTTGGCCAGGGGTGTTGGCCCATCCGCCTTCAAAGGACAGAAGAATATGTCCACTACTTCGAAGAGCTTCAATGGCAGGGTCACCTAATAATCCTGAGAAGTATCAGTGATCGCATTACCACTCAGGTTGCTCATTCGTTTCGCCTTCTCACTTTAGCTAGCTAAGGGAGGTTTCCGATAAGCCATTGCCCAGGACATACTGCGTGGAAGTAGTGAGCTGCTTGGACTGCCCAATGAAGGAATCATTTCTGGCCACTCCCAAGTGAATGGCTATCAGAAACTTTCCACCTCCAAGGACAGTCCCATGTCCCGTATAGAGGCCTGGTTTCCCGAAATGAAGGAATTTGAGGGAGGACTTTACATCCGAACACCAGAATAAAGACAAGTGCCTCCACGCAATCGAGTACATTGGATGCAGCCGTGAACATCAGCACGACATCAGAGAGAATGGCAATTAACGGAACTGGAATCTGGATTTCAAGATGTATGGTAGATTCCGAAAAGAGTACGTGGCATGTAACTTAATGTAAGGTGATCAGTTTTTGTTTTACTCGCCAGAAACTGGCAAGGCTTGAGATATGTCACGCCCTACCTCAGTTTCAGCGTGGAATGACTGCGGACACAAAATAATGCATGTTATCCATTAAGTCCTTTGTAAATTTAATATAAATGTAGAAGACACCCGGCAAGAGGAGTGAGTTAGTTACGAGAAATCACTTAGATATTTTATGGTTGAAATGCGGTGAGTATATCCCTTAATATAATTTTTCCCAATTTAGTCAGTTAGTTACGAGAAATCACTTAGATATTTTATGGTTGAAATGCGGTGAGTATATCCCTTAATATAATTTTTCCCAGTTTAGACCATACACGGAAAAAACAGAATTGGTAAAATCAAATAATTACAATTTTATGAATAAAATTTCTGGAATTCAAATATTAATTTCTTTAAATTGAAGAACAAATTTTTGAAATCAAAATACTTTGTCTTCTACATTTTCAATTTCAAATTATTTGAGATAAATGTTTCACAGTTGGTTTAAATAAAACACTTCGTTAATGAATTAGTAAAATCAATTCAAACTTCAGAATTTGTAACCACCTCATATTTGTTAAAATTTTATCTTTATGACGCTACAACCTACAAGAGAATTTTATTTTTGATGATACTTAGTGATCTTCGATCAATACTAATTCGCATAAATAAAATGCATAATTCAATTTGTATATATACGATTGATGATCAACCGATGGTGTCAATTAAGGCACAGTAGTTAGGCATCTGATGATGAACTTGTGTGAGTGAGCCAGTTAGTGTGCTTAACAGAATTGTCTATTGTTCCAACAAAACCCAACCATTTTTCTATTAGAGAAATGTTCCTGACCTTGTAAGCTTGTAGTACGAATTTCACATACATTAACTGAATACTAACTCAATCAACAATTCAATTTAAAAACGGCACTACATATTTGCTCAAAAATATACCAGAAGGCAAATTAAGTTTATTAAGTTGTATATATCCACCAAAATCACTTGAAAATTGTAGGAATTATTTGAACAATTTACCAATTGTTTTCTTCAATCCTGAGAAAATTTTTTTCTAAAATCCACAAATTTTAATTTGACTAATTTTAATTTTTGTTATTCGTTGAATTTTCAAAATTTATGAATAATATTCCTAATTGTAATTCGTTAATCAATCCATAAAATTAATTAAATCAAGGAATGTTTTTGTTGAATCAAAGATTGACAAATATAATTCATTGAAAATAAGAATTAAAGTTTATTAATATTTGCAATTGTTTTCTTCAAATGAAGGATTTAATTTTAAGTTTTAACAAAAACTGCAGATAAACTATTCCATGACTGAAAATTATACAAAAAATTCATAGAAATCGGACGAGACATTGTCCGATACATAGATTTTTTTGTGTGGGGGAACATAAACACACCATCATAAACAATCATAACACATGAAACAATTAGGGATCATGTTACCTTTCGCGAAAAACGGAGTGAACACCCCGAAGGAGATACCACAATATTCGCTTTCGGCAAAATGTGCAACTTCTGTACATAAGGCTTCAACCCAAATATAATTTTGAGCCATTGCATGCCAAATCGAACAAGAAAAATCACCATGTCTCCGAGTTTTCTGAAAACTTTAAGAAACAATCTTATTTTAAAACTATTCTATACTTGTCTTAGAAAACTAATTTCACAAATGTGCGAGAATTTACAGAGATATAGGCTGTTGTAGTACCTGTTACTAACGACAGTTTGGTTTTTAAGAACTATGCTTGTATGGAGTTGTCTCGTTGTAATAGTCAAGTTGTTCACATCGTTCTGTTTTTGAATCTCTTTTTATTGACTTACTTGAATTACATAATTTGAATAAATAAAGATGTTTTGCATAAACGCGTGTTTTAATCAAAAGCACAACAAAAGTGGCGACGAGGATCTAAAAGATAACATTCTCGTGATTTGAGCAAGTGCCAAGTTGAATATAGTTGTGTTTTAACAGGACGGCTCTATCATCGTTGGACGCAGTTTTCGGAAAAATTCTTGTGAAACATCAGGAGGCATCGCAGCGCCAGGAACATCATTTACAAATTCAGCAGGAGCAGATTCAAAAACAGATGGACATGTTGACATGACAGGAACAATATATGCAAGCGCAGCAGGCAAATTTTCAACAACTGCTACAGCGCGACGCACAGTGTCGTGTTTTCATATAACGAGCGGCCAAAAATAGAAGGAGTTGTCGTAGAGTTATGAAATTTGGCACACTTGTTTGACTTGGTGAAAGATAGTCAAATCTCAAATATGGGAAATTTCGGAGCAAGGATTCGGGTCCTTCCCATATATCCTGAAAATTAAAAATGTCATAACAGAAGAAAAAAAAGTTCTACCATTATGAAATTTTGTACACTGATTACCTTAAACAACTTTAACGTTTCGGCCAAATTTGGTCCAATTCAGAGCAGAGACAAGCACAGTTCAAAAATGTCCTTTTTCGAAAATTTAACAAAAATTAACAAAATCCATTTATTTAACCATATTCATTTAAATTTAATATTACAAAAAAAATAAAAGCAATTCTATGTACTTTATACATTAAAAAATAAACATGTATTAGATGTTTATTCGCTTAAGCTATCATATTCCGTTTCATTTGCTTCATATCGATCTAAAATATTATCTATTAAGAAATTATCTTCATTTTCACAAGCTTCTTCGACAATTAAGTCCATTATTTCATTGTTATATGGCTTCTTTTTATTATCTGCTTGTCTAAAGAAAGATATATGTGGCTCAGACTGCAAAATCATTCTTTCAATGAGATCTTTATTTGTAGATAGACGACTATTTTTTCTTGTGTGATTAAGTCGAGTTTTCCTAAATATTTTATGCGTTGCTTCTAAAGCTTCCTCAGATAACATTCCTATTGGTATCTTCGAATGTTTTATAAATTCTGCACCATGAACAAGTATTTTGTGTACTGTTGCAGGCATATAATACCACCCATATTTGTCTGTATACAAATTCCAAGTTTCTTTAAGAAGTTTTTCGAAGTTTTCAACGTTTATGTCTTTACCACTAGAAAGTGCACGCAGTATATGAGAAAAATTTCGTATTAGAGACGGATCGATTTCTGTTATTTGAGAAGATATTTCAATATTGTTGAAAAATCGTCTCGCGGTATTCCCATCGTTAGTGGTACCATAACCCGTTTTTACTTTGTCTACAATAATTCCAATTTCTTCTCTAAATTTCTCTTGAATTTTTAATTTTCTTTCCATTATAATTCTTTTGTCAGCTGGCTTAAAAACTTTCCAAGTTCGTAGAGGTAATCTATAAGAAATGTGCAGCAGGCATTCAAAAAATTTTATCCATGCATGTAATGTTGATAACCCATACGTATAGAAATCTTCTTTTTTTACACTTCTTTCAAAAACCTTAACTGAGTTCATTTCTGAGGGTTTTGCCCCACAAGCAAAACAGGAAGAACTGCTTTTATTTTCTGTTAAAACATTTAGCACTGCTCCGTCTATCATTGTTAGATTCATATTGAAATGAACGTTAAAGGTTCTCTTGTCACTTACATAGCAAAAGGGTTCTAAATTATCTATTTCTGCTTGAACATGATTTTGCGTAGATTTTATTAAATTCGGATTTTCTTTTTGTAAATAAAAACGAATGGGCCTACAATGTTTTGTCGAAGAGTGTTTAGAATTATTCCATAATACTTCTGCAGTCGTTCTGTCCAAGAATCTTAAAGGAACGAATGAGACAATAAATAGAAATTCATCATTTGCATTAGGATCGTTAAATTTCTGTTTATAAACACTGTGTCCCGAACTGCCATCGAAACCCCACTTAATTTCACAGATAACATCATTTTCTGATTCAAACTGATGCAGATCTAAATAACTATTCATAGTCATATTGAGAAAAGTTTGTAATGGAACTTCAGCAGACGTTTCTGAAACAACAATTGGTTCTGGAATGTATTTTTGTTTCGCATTTTGCAAGGCATAATAGGATGGAAAGCAGTCTTTATGAACTTCATTAACAGCTGTTCTCATCATATTATACTCTTTGTAAGATAAATCCATGTCCAAAAAAAGTGCCAATGCTTTTTCTACAGAAATATCAGATGAAGTTGTTGGACCTGAAACTCTTTTTGCAGCTTTTTGTAAAAGTGTTGAACTTGTTGTTGCCACAAGCTCTTCAACTTTTCTCCTTTTGGTTCGTTCGGAACAACTTTCGAAATTTACTGCAGGTCTGCCTCTTCTACTCGTGCTTGGTTCCTTTAAAAGGTATTACATTAGTAAAAATAAATTTAACTTATGTTAAATACTTACAAAATTCAAGTTATTATCAGTAACAACAAACAGTGTATCTAGCCACGAAGAAAATTTTTTCTCAAATCGTTTTTTGGCATAATGACACTTTTTCCACTCATTTTTAATTTTTAATAATATAAAATGTACTTCATTAGTTTTCTTTTTATCCAGTGTTATTTTGTAGCATTTTTCTAAATATTGGACTACTTCACACTCTGCTGCACTTTGTGTACTATGCTTTAGCCAAATGTTAAAAAATTGACGAATTTGAACCTGAGTAGCCACTGAAAATTACGAATAAAAATTAGAGCTGGACGAAAGTAGAAGTAAAACCAACTTTTTTTAAATAAACTTACTTGTAGAAATGTTATATTAAAGTATAAAATATACCTTTTTATATCTTTTTTTTTTATTGTCCGCTGAAGTTAAAACTTGCTAATATTGTCACTTATTTCTCTTTGTTTATATTCTTAATAACAGTACATCGCATGTGACAATCACATTGTAGTAAAAAGCAGTGTTGCCATATTTTAACATCACTGTAATTATATTTTAGTTTAAATAATTCTGCTTTATCGACATTTTGTTTACCAATTAACCCTTATAAGTTATAGCATTTTTTCAGATTTTTTTCAATAATTCTGTATTTACTTATAACTTTCAATTTTGAATGCTCAGAACTTCCTTAAAAACTAACTTTTTTTTTTAATTCTTTCAGATTTGTTTTAATTGGAATGTACTTAATAAAACTGTGTTAACATTTTGTTTTAAATTGGATAGTTGACTTTTTTATTTTTGGCCGCCATCACGACACTGTGCGACGCCGCAACAGCAGCGAGCATCCCCATGCACGACAATTCATCGCAATCAGCTAATGGCTTCAACAGAGAACACCTGATGGAGATATTGACGAAACAGATGAGCGAAGGTGTCTTCGATCAGGAAGAAAATCAAACTTTTGGTATGGCCGATATGAAGACGTTTTCACAAATGATGCAACAAGATTGTCAGATGAGGACAAAACACAGCCAGTTTACCAACAGTATGCAGATGCAATTCTTCCATCAAAGCCAACGCAAATTACATTCAATGACACAGTGAGTCATGTTTTGTCAAAAACAGTCCCTTTTTCGAAGCCGATATAAGTGTTTTCAGACATTAAAATCGGATACAGAAGACTACATAGCCTACATCGCGAAAGTGAATCGTGTCTTGTGAAAAATTCCAATTGGAAAAGTTTACCAAAGACAATCTAAAATCGTGTTTGTAAGTGGACTTCAGTCACAAAAAGACGCAAATTTCAGGAGTGAACTCCTTATAATGTTAGATGAGGAAAAATCAGATCACCCAGCTACATTGGATACCATCCGCAAAGAAATTCAGCGTACTCTTCAGCGGCAGCAGGACAACAAAATGATTGGCAACACACAGGCAGCGACACAAGCCATTCATACAAAACCTCACAAGCCCCGTAAAACTCAAGAGGATTTAAAATTAAAAACACCTTCCACCCCATGTTGGTTTTGTGGAGCCATGCATTATTCGAAAACATGCCAGTACTAAAGTAATCATTGTAAGCAGTGTAATCGAGTAGGCCACAAAGACGGTTACTGCAGCCTACAAGCAGAAACATAAGAACAAAGGAGAACCCAATAAGAATATAAATAATTGCAGCAAAAAAGGTTCTTCACACTCATCAAATTCTACAAGCACAAAATCAATAAACAATTTTGATTTTTCATTACGCCGTAAGTATGTGAACACATCAATTTATGGTCAAGCAACTGAGCTTCAACTGGACACAGCTTCGGACATCACAATCATTTCAAATGATCTTTGGTCTGGCATCCACCGTGCAAAGCTTTCACCAACAAAGCGCTCTGCAAGAGATGCTAATCAGAACCTCATTCAAATCATGAGGCAGTTTGAAAATTTTTGTAACGACACTTGATTATTTGAACATTGCAGGTTCAGACTTTTTTGAGGAATTTGGTTTATGGGATATTCCAGCCCGCTCAATTTGTAGGACGGTCCAGCAAGATCCAAATGAATGAAAGATTGCAAAGTTCATACAGGAACTTCCCAGAGTATTCAGGGATCAATTGGGACATTGCACTAAAATCAAAATCCATTTACCATTGAAACCAACTGCTACGAGTATTCCAAAATTTTGTTCAAAACGTCCAGAACCATATTCAGTCATTTATTTAGTAGATGCTGAACTCAATCGACTAGAAGAGGCAGGAGTAATATCACCAACTAATTATTCAGAGTGGGCAGCACCCATTGTTATAGTGAGACGGTCCAATAACAAAATCAGAATATGTGCAGACCAACGTTCCCTTTAAGCTGCGCGCAATCGCGCAATAAAAATAATTTGTTGCTCACAGCATTCCATGCTGCGCGCATAAGAAAATGGCTCGCGAATTTTTTGTTTTAAATAAATGGCCGTTTTTTAAATAATTTTTAATATCGATCCAATTGCTATTATAAAGCAATATATGTTGACCGCAGATCCGGCCCTGTACTTTGTTTTCAAGAGCCAGCAAACCTCAAAACATAAATCATCAGACTTCGATATTTACCTAACGCGGAGTAACACCCGAATGGAGGAATACACATGCATACATACACATTCGAATTTATACACTAATAATGGGTTTTTCAATAAGAGCGCTACAAAAGTTTTTTAAATAAAACAAAACCGGTTGTAGATACCAATGAAATTCTTTATTCCTGTGAAAGCACGTTCGATGCCATTATGTATGGAACTCGATTTCTTTTGCATGGCCACCACGGGCACGCTTGCAGAAGTCCAGACCCTGAACCCAATTTTCGACGGTTTTCAAGCACAAATCGGCCGATACTGCTGCAATTGCACGTTCGATATTCGTACGAAGTTCATCAATCGTCACTGGCTTGTTGGCATAGACCAAAAACTTGACGTAGCCCCACAGGAAATAATCTAACGGCGTCAAATCGCACGACCGTGGCGGCCAATCGACTAGGCCATTTCGTGAGATAATACGTTCACCAAACTTGGTTTCCAATAAATTGATTGTGGCGTCTCTGTGTGGCTTGTGGCGGCGTCCTGTTGGAACCACATGTCCTCCAAGTCCATATTATCAATTGGAGCCAAAAATATTCGGTTATCATTGAACGGTAGCGATTCGCATTCACACTAATGTGCCGGTCTTGACCATCATGGAAGAAGTACGGCCCAATGACGCCGCCGGCCCATAAACCGCACCAAACCGTAATTTTTTCGGGATGCAATGATATCTCATGGATTACGTGTTGATTGCTGTCTGACCAATAACGCATATTTTGCTTATTGACGAAGCCAGTCAGCCAGAAATGAGCCTCATCGCTGAAGATGATTTTCCGATGAAAATCCGAATCATTTTCAAGTTGTTGCTCAGCCCAATTCACGAACATACGACGATTATGGTGGTCAAGCGGCTTCAGTTCTTGGGTCAGTTTGATCTTGTAAGGATGTAGGCCAAGATATTTTCGCAAAATTCGCCACAACGACGTCACACAGATGTCCAACGCTTGAGAACGACGTGTGAGAGACACATTTGGGCTTTCTTGAACTGAAGCCTCAGCGGCAGCAATATTCTCGACACTACGGGCACTTCTTTGTCTCACTGACACGGGAACATTTTGTACTGTGCCTGTGGATTCAAATTTTTCCACTAGACCCTCAATTGTTGATCTGGTAGGACGATTATGACGACCATAAATTGGACGTAGCGCTCTTAAAGTTGAGGCCACTGACTCCAAATTTCGGTAGTAAATTTTAATAATTTCGACTCGATGTTGGCTCGTATATCTTTCCATGATGAAATGGCAAACCTTACTGACGAGAAATGTCAAAAGAGCGGAGAAAAATATGGCGTCGTTTGCTGTCCCTATCGATTTACTTTTGTAGTGTCTCTGTTGAAAAACCCTTTACATAGCCGATACTCGCCGTTGTGCGCTATAGGCCATACATTTTTGGGAGTATTTTTCCCCCGAAGACTCCTACAAATGTTTCGTCTGCTTGCGATAAGACTCAGGAACTGTGCCATAAAGCAAGACAGGTTGTATAAGAGTCTGGTATAGTTGGACTTTTGTTACTTGAGAGAGGGCTTTATCTCTAAAGTGCTTGCTTAGCCCAAAATAACATATATTCGCACAATTCTTCGCTTGATCTCAAGGCTGACGTTGTTGTTTTTGTTTACGGCAGATCCGAGGTATATAAATTCGTCCACCACCTCGAAATTATAACGATTATCAACGTTCACGCTTTGGTTTAATCGCGTGGAGACCCTGCTCGTTGAAACCATTAATTTTGTCTTGTCCTCATTTACTGCCAGACCCACTTTTGCTGACTCCTCAATTCTCGAAAACACCGCAGTAACTTCTCTAACTGTTCGCCCAATGATATCTACATATATCATCAGCAAACGCGAGCAGCATGTGACTTTTGCTGCTGATTGTTTTATTCATGTTGACTCCAGCTTTTCTCTGAACTGAGATTCGGAAAGATCACCCTGTAAAGGAGTATGAGTTTTGCAGGAATGCCAAGCTCAGACATTATACTTGATAGAACCTTATGTGCGATGGATAAAAGGCTTATGTCACGGTAGTTGACACTGAGACTCGGGTCACCTTTTTTAAATATGGGGCATATGTAGTTCACTGAGACCCCAACCGCCGGGCATGCATTCGTCTAACCAAATTTTGCTAATGAGCTGATGCATGCACCTTATCAGCTCATCGCCACCAGCTTTAAATAACTCCGCCGGGAATCCATCGGCTCCTGCGGCTTTGTTGTTTTTAAGCCGGGCAATAGATGTTCTGACCTCGTCTTGGTTAGGAGGGGGCCTTCGACACCATCGTCCAAATTATGATCGATTGTCTCTTCATTGGTTATCTTAGGTACCAATATCGCAGAGAACTGATCTCTCCATATTCCCAACATACTCTGCATATCTGCGATGAGATTTCCATCCTTGTCTTTACAGAAGGGGGCCCTGAACCATGTCCATTAGTTCCGTTTTTGACTTTTCGTTAGAATTTTCGGGCTTCATTCTTCCTTCTGTATGTCTCAATTTTCTCACTCTCGCGCTTTCGCTTCTTACGCATAAAGAGACGGTTTACCTCCTTTCTTTTCTCCCTATACCGTTCAGTCGCAGCTCGCGTTGTAATTGATTGAAGCATTGCCATGCGTGTAGCGTTCGTTTCATCATTTGCAATGCGACACTTCATCGTACCATGGTTTGTTGCGAAACGGTTTTTTAAACACATGTACGGATATTGCGGCAGTTTTTATAGAGTCGGAAATGGGTTTCCACTGCGCTTCAGGATCGTAATCGGGAGGGGGTGGGTTCTGTGTCAAAAGGTGCGAGAGCTTCCTTGAGTAGGCTTTGGCTACCTCTGGTAATTGCAGCTTGGCTCGTATATCTTTCCATGATGAAATGGCAAACCTTACTGACGAGAAATGTTAAAAGAGCGGAGAAAAATATGGCGTCGTTTGCTGTCTCTATCGATTTACTTTTGTAGTGTCTCTGTTGAAAAACCCTTTACATAGCCGATACTCGCCGTTGTGCGCTATAGGCCATACATTTTTGGGAGTATTTTTCCCCCGAAGACTCCTACAAATGTTTCGTCTGCTTGCGATAAGACTCAGGAACTGTGCCATAAAGCAAGACAGGTTGTATGAGAGTCTGGTATAGTTGGACTTTTGTTACTTGAGAGAGGGCTTTATCTCTAAAGTGCTTGCTTAGCCCAAAATAACATATATTCGCACAATTCTTCGCTTGATCTCAAGGCTGACGTTGTTGTTTTTGTTTACGGCAGATCCGAGGTATATAAATTCGTCCACCACCTCGAAATTATAACGGTTATCAACGTTCACGCTTTGGTTTAATCGCGTGGAGACCCTGCTCGTTGAAACCATTAATTTTGTCTTGTCCTCATTTACTGCCAGACCCACTTTTGCTGACTCCTCAATTCTCGAAAACACCGCAGTAACTTCTCTAACTGTTCGCCCAATGATATCTACATATATCATCAGCAAACGCGAGCAGCATGTGACTTTTGCTGCTGATTGTTTTATTCATGTTGACTCCAGCTTTTCTCTGAACTGAGATTCGGAAAGATCACCCTGTAAAGGAGTATGAGTTTTGCAGGAATGCCAAGCTCAGACATTGCTTCATAGAGTTTCTCCCGTATCGGGCTATCGAAGGCCGCCTTATAATCGACAAATAGATGATAGATGTCGATTTGTTTTTCGTGGGTCTTCTCCAGGATTTAACATAGTATGAAAATCTGGTCGGCTGTCAATTTTCCAGGCCTAAAGCCAAATTGGTATGGTCCAATCAGATCAGCGATAATTGGTTTTAGTCTTTCGCACATTATACTTGATAGAACCTTATGTGCGATGGATAAAAGGCTTATGCCACGGTAGTTGACACTGAGACTCGGGTCACCTTTTTTAAATATGGGGCATATGTAGTTCACTGAGACCCCAACTGCCGGGCATGATTTCGTCTAACCAAATTTTGCTAATGAGCTGACGCATGCACCTTATCAGCTCATCGCCACCAGCTTTAAATAACTCCGCCGGGAATCCATCGGCTCCTGCGGCTTTGTTGTTTTTAAGCCGGGCAATAGCTGTTCTGACCTCGTCTTGGTTAGGAGGGGGCCTTCGACACCATCGTCCAAATTATGATCGATTGTCTCTTCATTGGTTATCTTAGGTACCAATATCGCAGAGAACTGATCTCTCCATATTCCCAACATACTCTGCACATCTGCGATGAGATTTCCATCCTTGTCTTTACAGAATGGGGCCCTGAACCATGGCCGTTAGTTCCGTTTTTGACTTTTCGTTAGAATTTTCGGGCTTCATTCTTCCTTCTGTATGTCTCAATTTTCTCACTCTCGCGCTTTCGCTTCTTACGCATAAAGAGACGGTTTACCTCCTTTCTTTTCTCCCTATACCGTTCAGTCGCAGCTCGCGTTGTAATTGATTGAAGCATTGCCATGCGTGTAGCGTTCGTTTCATCATTTGCAATGCGACACTTCATCGTACCATGGTTTGTTGCGAAACGGTTTTTCAAACACATGTACGGATGTTGCGGCAGTTTTTATAGAGTCGGAAATGGGTTTCCACTGCGCTTCAGGATCGTAATCGGGAGGGGGTGGGTTCTGTGTCAAAATATGCGAGAGCTTCCTTAAGTAGGCTTTGGCTACCTCTGGTAATTGCAGCTTTCCGATGTCTAGCTTTCTCTGCATTTGGTTTCGTACGATTTTCGCTCTACTTTTCGCTAATCTTTCGTGAACCTTTGCTTCTCCCAGGTAGTGATCAGTATCGGTGTTAGCTCCTCTGACCACTCGAACTTCCATTACACTGGATGAGTGCCTTCCATCAATTAACAAGTGATCAATTTGGTTCTTCGTTCATTGATCAGGGGATACCCAAGTAACATTTTGAATGTCTTTATGCTGGAATCTTGTACCGCTAATGACCATGTTTTTTGCTGCTGCAAAGTCAATCAGTCTCATACCATTGTCGGAACTGTCAGCATGTAGACTGAAATTGCCAATAGTTGGATGAAACACATTCTCCCTGCCTACTTTAGCATTAAAATCTCCTAGTACAATCTTAATGTCATGGACAGGGCAGCGGCCATACGTTTCCTCTAGGAACTCATAGAATATGTCTTTGGCATCATCATCTTTCTCTTCTGTCGGGGCATGAACACAAATTAGGGAAATATGAAAATGTTTCGCTTTAATGCGGATTGTGGCTATACGTTCACTCACAGGATGTCGCAGTCTTTTGCCAACTACAAATCCGCAACCAAATTTATGTTTTTTCTCATGGCAACTGTAGTATATGTCACAGTTTCTTTTACTTGTGCAGCCATGTCCTGTCAATCGCATTTCCTGGGTAGCAGTAATGTCAGCCTTATAACTTTCGAAGACATCAGCCAATTGGATGCTTGCACCGGATCTATATAGAGTTCTCATATTCCCGGTGCATATCCGTAAATCGTGGTTCTTATAACGTTTCTTTTTCCTTCTTGTATTTTCATTGCCATTATGAACGGTGGCGAGAGGCAAACCCAGTTCACCGGGTTTTTGCATTTTACCTACTGCTAGGATATTTGATTGCAGCCGCCCATTATGGATCAGACGCTAAACAGGCTGCAATATGTCGATTGTTTAGGACTTTGTACTTATTTTTGACAATCGCAGTATAATACAAATCCACATCATCAGTTTCTTCTCTTGATCGTCGCTCATATTCAATATTTATTTTGGCCCAACAATAACACAACCGAACGCACAAACAAACATTCATATGCATTCTAATTGTGTCATCGATGATATGCCCTTTGCTTCTTCTAAAACCTGTTTTCGGCAACCATCACCACACATTCCTAATGCTTAGCGCCCAACTTACAGCAGTCAACCACACGTACACGTATATGAATATGGGGATAGACATGTGTGACGTCACTACTCATTATTTGCATTATTTGCTAATTCTTTGGTCGCTGGTTTTTGTTGTTGCGATGGAGCCCAGAAGTCTGAAGGTGCAGATCAATTGGTGGATGGCTGAACAGGAAAGAGATCAACGTAAACACACACATTGGTGACGGTGCTATGTGATGGAGATGCATTGAAAACGTATGTATGTAACCCGCGAAAGGGGAATTGTAAAGGCCTTGAAACAGGTCGTTGACCTAGCCCTATATACATACGAATACAATGTACATAAATAAAGCAAATTGTTTTTGCTGTGGCTCACATCAGCTGGCCGTTGGAGTTGCAGTACAATATTGAATTCAGTTGTTTTGTAGCATTTGAGAAAACAAGTTGTTTTTTGTTAATAATCCAAATTACTTTGGAAAACAAATAAAAATCAAAAAATAAAATTAAGAGAAGAAATAGAAAATTAACTTGGTTTTTCATTTGCAGGGATTAATGTGCATTAAAGGACTGCACATTACACACTTCCAAGTGGCACCATAGGACAAATAGGTTGTCCTCAACATATATTGGCATTAAAGGACAGCAAAAGAGCTTGTTATCCGGATTGTCGGGATTTCCAGAATATCCAGACAGGATTAGGTTCCATTGATCGTCAAAACGTTCAGTGGTTCTCTCTCAAGTCATCCAAATCGCACACCATCTCATTTCGTCATCACATAGCACCCATCAGTACACCAAAACATCATCATGTCAGTCGAAGAAGCGGCAAGTGGCTCTGATAAAGATAGCGATTTTATTGCACCACCGCCAACAGAGTTCGGACAAAGGTTCTACAAAGGGAACAGGTCCTGAAAAAGCTGCAGTCGGAGTTTTTCAACGTGCCAGCGCTTGACTCAATGTCGCTGCCTCAATTAGAGGTCAAAGTGTCAATGTTGGAGCGACAGTTCGAGGCATTCGATCACATACAGTCACAATTGGAACCTTTGGACGAGTCTCAGTTCTACGAAAATCATCGTGACCATGCAGAACAGGCATATTTTGAAATAAAATCAAGATTTATGGAAAAAATGGCAACGTTTCGTCAGGCTCAAGAGTCATTCATGACAAGTACGCATCGAGTAAACCAGTTCCAAGCTCCCGTAAATAAGACGTCCTATCTACCAAAATTACAACTAAGTAAGTTCAGTGGCACTCATAGCGAATGGCTGGAGTTCTTCAATATGTTTAAAGTACTTGTACATGAAGACAATGAGCTGTCACCGCTGGCAAAATTTCAATATCTTCGTTCGTGTCTCACAGATAAAGCTGCAAGGGTAATACAGTCGCTCGACATAACACCTGAAAACTACACCCTAGCAATTAGTATGCTCAAAGAAAGATACGACAACAAACGGTACGTATTTCAATCACACATAACGGATATATTTTCTATAGAAAAGGTTCAAAAGCCATCTATGGACACCCTAAGAGAATTCATCGACTGTACAAATTCAAATTTGCGAGCAATTCGGTCGTTAGCGTCTGATACTCAAATTTCAAATGGATTTATTCTTCATCTAATAGTTTCAAAATTAGACAGCGAGACTCAGAGTAAGTGGGAAGAAGAAGTGGCTCTAAAATGGAGTGGAGAAAGTTCAGATATCTTTCAACTACCAACGTGGGATAATCTTGCCTCATTTTTGGAGCGTCGTTGTAAGACAATGGACATTATCGAATCTACCCTACAAAAACCTGCAAAATTGGCGCATCATCATAACTCTTCGGCAAGTAGTCGTTCACGCTCGTCTTTCAAATCGAATCATTCTCAGTCTACTTTTGTCGTTGCTGAAAAGCATCAATCAAAATGTCTGCTGTGTGACGAAAGCCCTTCACACAGTGCATTTAAATGCACAAAGTTTCAGAGCCTCAACAATTTCGAAAGGTATAATCTGGTACGATCAAAAAAATTATGCTTGAATTGTCTTTCAGCAAATCACATCGCAAATAAATGTCCATCAGCCAACAGATGTCAAAATTGCCGATCAAGCCACCACACACTTCTTCAGCGAGGACAGTCAAATGCGGTTTCGGCACCACCACAACCACTAAAGGATGAAGAAAACCCAATTCCAATGTTCACCCCATCGCAACCACCAGTAGCCCTAAAAGTATCGCAGGTAAAAGGTGACGTGTTGTTAGGTACAGCCCTTGTCAACTTGTGTAGCCCATCGGGTATTGAGACTGTGGGTAGAGCGTTGCTAGATTCTGCGTCGCAGCTAAACTTCGTTACCGAACGGATGGTACAACATCTCCGACTACCTCGCAAAAGAATAAACCTTGAAATCAATGGAATTGGTGAAACCACAGCAGTTGCTCGACAAATGTGCTCCTTTAGCGTTAAATCCTTAGTGGGTGAGTTTTGTATTGACATTGACGCAATCATTCTGCCTTCTATTACCTCTCACCAGCCCAATACAAAGATCAACATATCAACATATCGAAAGGTGTGTCTGAAAAATCAATGCCTGCAAGTTACAAGTCGTTTATGGTGTCAACTCAAGCCCCTTTAAACGAAGCAATGGAACAATTTTGGAAAATAGAAAACAGTGCGCCAGAAGAGTTGCCACTGTCAGAGGAGGAGCAATATTGTGAGGACTATTTTGAAAGAACCACATCAAGGTGTCCCAAAACCAACAAATTCGTCGTTCGACTGCCATTTAAAGGTAATCCGTCACGTCTAGGAGACTCTTTGAACATTGCTCAAAGGCGGCTCTCATATTTAGAAAACAAATTGTCCAAAAATAAGCCTTTAGAAGAAGAGTGAATATATTCAACTTCAACACATGGATTTAGTGGATCATTGCGCTCCAAAGGGTCGATATTTTATACCACACCACTGTGTGGTTAAACCTGATAGTTCCACTACTCGCCTACGCGTAGTATTTGACGCTTCATGTACAACGAGCAGTGGCAAATCACTAAATGATGTACTCTGTGTTGGCCCCACTATACAAGATACAATTTTCAACATATTAACCAGATTCAGATTTCACAAACACGTATTGGTCGCAGACATTGCTAAAATGTATCGACAAGTGCTTGTGGACAAACGTGATGCACCATGGCAGTCAATATTATGGTGAAATAGCAGTTCAGAAAACCCAAGAATTTTTGAGTTACAAACAGTAACATATGGAACAAGCAGTGCCCCATATCTGGCAACAAAATGCCTTCAAAAGGTAGCTCAAAATGAAGAAAATCGTTTTCCAATTGGAGCAGCAGTGGTAAGAAAGGATTTTTATGTTGATAATTTAATGACAGGCGCTTCATCAGTAGAAGCCCTGTGTGAAATAAAACAACAAGTGGTCCAAGTCTTAGCAAGCGCCGGGTTCCCTCTACGAAAGTTTGCTTCTAATTGCCCGCAAATAATGAAAACTATTTCTCCAGAAGATAGAGAAGAAACAGTTACAGTCGACAACACCCCCTATATCAAGACGTTGGGACTTAAGTGGTCCCCAAATGAAGATGCATATAGTTTTCACTACAATAAGCAGTCACCAGCAAAGAGAACCACTAAACGACAAATTTTGTCACATACATGTTCTTTTTTCGACCCATTAGGATTGCTGAACCCCGTAATTGTGAAATGCAAAATATTGATGCAAATGTTATGGTTGCTCAAATTAAAATGGGATGAGAGTGTTTCACAGGACGTATACCATCACTGGGAGGAGATTAAATACCAACTCGAGAAAGCTAACAAAATCAAAATACCCAGGTTTGTTCCGTACAATCATTTAACTGTACTTCATGCCTTTTCAGATGCCAGCACAAAGGCCTACGGTGCATGCTTCTATGCTGTTACTTCAGTCAATGGTATTACACACTCAAAGCTCTTATGTGCCAAGTCCAAAGTAGCCCCAATAAAACAAATTAGTTTACCTCGTTTGGAGTTATGTGCCGCGCTGCTACTAGCACAATTTTTACCATCTGTGATTGGCACCCTACCATCACCACCCAAGGAAATCATATGTTGGTCCGACAGTACAATTACACTCGCATGGATATCAGGAGAACCATCAAGATGGACCACATTTGTGGCCAACCGAGTCACAAAAATTCAGAATCTCACCAAAGGTTCACAATGGCGTCACATACCTACATCGTTTAATCCAGCAGATTTTCTCTCCCGTGGAACTACAGTTGAAAAGATCACCAACAATGAATTGTGGTTCAATGGCCCTGATTTTCTGCAAAACCCTAAGTCTCACTGGCCGTCTATAAACACTCCCCTCGAAGAAACAAACGTTGAAGCAAGAACTTCTAAAACAGTTCTAGCCGTCAATGTCACGAGCGATTTTATTGCAGATCACAAATTTGTTAATGATTACAAAAGATTACTGAAAACGTTTGCCTATCTTAACAGATTTATCTCTATTTGCAGAAAACAAGAGACAGAAACTGGCAGCATCACAACAGAAGAAATGCAAGCAGCTCTCATTACAATTTGTCGGTCAATTCAGTTCATTCATTTTAAAGAAGAATTAAAACAGCTGTTAAATGGACGAAAACTAAGCGCATCCCGAAATAAACTCCTAAAGCTGTCCCCATTCATGCACAACAACATAATTAGAGTAGGAGGTCGCTTAGAAAACGCTTCGTTGCCCTTTGCGGCAAAACACCCACTGCCGCTCACATCGTCACACCCATTTGTCAAGACTTTAATATTCTATTTTCACTTGAAGAACCTCCATGCTGGGACATTAACGCTACACAATATTATTCGAAACACATTTTGTATCGTAAATGCACGAAATGTTATAAAAAATGTGTTAAGCAAATGCATATTATGTTTCCGGATGAAACCAAAAATTCAGTCTCAACTTATGGGTGATTTGCCACAAGACCGAGTCAGACCTTCATTCCCATTTGAAGTATGTGGCATAGATTACTGTGGTCCACTGTTGATGACGCAACAAATTCGTATAAAAGGTCCAATTAAAGTTTACTTATCGATTTTTATTTGTTTTAGCACAAAGGCGGTCCGTATTGAACTGGTACCGGACCTGACAACAACGGCATTCATATCTGCGCTAAAACGTTTTATCTCACGACGCGGTCGATGCAGAATCATTTACTCCGACAATGCCACCAATTTCGTTGGAGCTAACAAGGAGCTGAGTGATCTTCTGAAAGCATTTTTGGCAGAGGAACACAAATCATACGTGGTCCAAGCTTGCCGTGATGAAGGTATCACATGGAAATTCATCCCACCGCGCTCCCCGCATTTTGGTGGTTTATGGGAGAGTGCGGTAAAACAAACGAAACATTATTTGCGTCGAGCAATAGGCACACATATTTTAAATCACGACGACTTACACACTCTGTGCTGCCAAGCTGAAGCCATTGTAAACAGCAGACCACTCACTGAAATATCTAGTGATCCAAATGATTTGACGGCCCTTACTCCGTCGCACTTTTTGTTAGGCAGATCAGCAGAAACCATTCCAACTCCATCGTTGCCCACTAACAACACATCGTTGCTTAAAAAACATCAAATAGCCCAATGGATTCAGCAACAATTCTGGCATCGGTGGTCACATGAATACCTAAATACGCTACAGCAAAGGCCAAAATGGAACACAAAAAACCCAAACATCAATGTAAACGATCTAGTGGTACTCAGGGATGAAAACGCCCCCCCGCTGAAGTGGCCTCTGGCAAGAGTCATCGAAGTTACCACAGGAAGAGACGGAAACGTAAGAGTTGTGACCGTCAAAACAGCCAATAGTGTTTTCAAACGAGCTGTAGCAAAAACATGTAAGTTGCCGCTTGACGATGAGGTAAAGGGTCCACCTGATTTGAAAGCATAACTTTCAAGGGGGGAGGATGTTTAGGACTTTGTACTTATTTTTGACAATCGCAGTATAATACAAATCCACATCATCAGTTTCTTCTCTTGATCGTCGCTCATATTCAATATTTATTTTGGCCCAACAATAACACAACCGAACGCACAAACAAACATTCATATGCATTCTAATTGTGTCATCGATGATATGCCCTTTGCTTCTTCTAAAACCTGTTTTCGGCAACCATCACCACACATTCCTAATGCTTAGCGCCCAACTTACAGCAGTCAACCACACGTACACGTATATGAATATGGGGATAGACATGTGTGACGTCACTACTCATTATTTGCATTATTTGCTAATTCTTTGGTCGCTGGTTTTTGTTGTTGCGATGGAGCCCAGAAGTCTGAAGGTGCAGATCAATTGGTGGATGGCTGAACAGGAAAGAGATCAACGTAAACACACACATTGGTGACGGTGCTATGTGATGGAGATGCATTGAAAACGTATGTATGTAACCCGCGAAAGGGGAATTGTAAAGGCCTTGAAACAGGTCGTTGACCTAGCCCTATATACATACGAATACAATGTACATAAATAAAGCAAATTGTTTTTGCTGTGGCTCACATCAGCTGGCCGTTGGAGTTGCAGTACAATATTGAATTCAGTTGTTTTGTAGCATTTGAGAAAACAAGTTGTTTTTTGTTAATAATCCAAATTACTTTGGAAAACAAATAAAAATCAAAAAATAAAATTAAGAGAAGAAATAGAAAATTAACTTGGTTTTTCATTTGCAGGGATTAATGTGCATTAAAGGACTGCACATTACACACTTCCAAGTGGCACCATAGGACAAATAGGTTGTCCTCAACATATATTGGCATTAAAGGACAGCAAAAAAGCTTGTTGTCCTCATCATCGATCTTGCATTTTCTTCTTTTGGTTTCTATCCGCCATTGGCCCATATATGTATGTTGATGAGCTTCTGTGACATCAGCCACTTACTAAGCCTGAGACATATCAGTGATTGCATAACCAACCAGACTGATCATTTGTTTCGCCTTCCCACTCTAGCTAGCTAACGGAGGATTCCGATAAAGCCATTGCCCAGGACATACTGCGGGGAAGTAGTGATCTGCTTGGACTGCCCAATGAAGGAATCATTTCTGCCACTCCCAAGTGAATGGCTATCAGAATCTTTCCACCTCCACGAACAGTCCCATGTGTCCGACTTCTAGGATGCCCCACTAAATATCATGTACATACATAAATTCAATTCAATAACCATCCAGTTTTTAATATATTTGTGTTTTAATCAAGGGGTACCAAGACATGATGAGCCGGGGTTTTAGTTTTTTTTTAATTAGAATACACATGTGCCACTCAATAAAGTTGTCTAGTGGACGCTTCATATTCGTATTCATGTTTAAATTAGGGGCATTAACAGTTGTTCTTTTTTTATTTCAGGTCAGTTTTTAAGAATTATTTTCGATTTTTATTGTATTACTCCACAAATAATTAAAAATTTGTTGTCGGACAAACATTGGGTAAAAAATAGAAAAATTCATGTAATTTCCGCACAAGCGTGGGACTTTTTCAAAGAAACGCTAGGAGAGCCTGTTTAAGTTCAAAGGAACCAAGGACGGTCAGCCAAAAAAATTTACCGTTTCTGTTTTCTATTACTTGCTATAATTTTATTTTGTTAATGGTATACTTTGCTTAAGCCCGACTTCCGCTGCTTTAGCCATCAATTTATATACATATTTGCACTATTATCGCAAAAAAACATAATTAATGTAAGGTGAATGCACGACGTTGTTGGTGTTGAAAACTTTAAATAGTTGACAGTATTAACATATAAGCAAATAACGGTTATAAATAAATTCATTTTTGTATTATTCAGTACCTTTAAAATTGAAAATGACACAATTTAAATGATTTAAAAATATAACTGGTCAATTTCTATCTACTTCTAAAGTAGAGGCACAATAACTAGTTCAACCTCCTCTAGTGCATGAACTAGTAATTTTATGAACTAGTTTGGGAGTTTCCTGCTGGGATAGGTGGCAAGAGAATACTGGAAGGGGGGAGTTGAGTGAGGGAGTTATGTAAAAGTTAATAACAATTTAAATCATATTTAAATTTGGAATTCGTGTTTAATATAAAATTTAAAAATGTTATTGAAATTCATATTAAACTCATTTAAATTTGAAAATCACATTCGACCTTGAAAAAGATATTTATGTATGATTAGTATTAGATTTAAAAAATGTATTAAAATACACTATGAAATTTGGGGGGAAAAATTTGATAATTTTATTTAATTCCTATTGAAAAATCATATTGAAATTTGAAGAAAATTCTTCGAAACTAAAATTGAAATAGAAATCGTGTTTCTTAATTCTAAAATTTTATTAACAATTTAAAATGATTATTTTTTTAATGAATTTTTAAGGCTATTGAGCAGAAAATTGTAATTGTGAAAACGACGTCAAATATACGGATTTTTGTTTGTTCGACATTTAGGTTTTTAACAAACCGGCACACGATTGGAGCATTCCACGAAAAAGGGGAACTGTGGATCGTTTTACAAACATTGTTTTTTTATAAATTTTTATACATACATACAAGTATTATGCTCTCATCTTTAATAAGGAATACCAATTACATAGAGTAAATCAACATATTTTCTAAATACCGTTATTTTTTGAGAGCACCAAAAAGTTGAATTTTTCAATCGAATTTACAGCATTCTTCGCGAGGTCGTGCCAGCGGTTTAGCAGAAAGAAAATTAATTTTTTTCTTAATTAATGTTTGCGATGAGCTGTATTTAACCGGATAAGCATTTATTTTGAAAAGTGTTCTACTGACGATAAATAAATTATAACTCCAAGGTAAGTTTCGATGTCCCGTACGTAACGCTTAATTCCTTCTTATAATTATAATTATAAAACAAGTCCATTATACAAGCCAATGTTTCCTGTTTAAAGCTAACTTTTAGTGCTCTAAAAATTAATAAATATATTTTCTAGGTCAACGTTTTTCTTAATATTGATACTTGTCGATAATAAAGTGTCCGTACGTGACGCCAAGAAACTGCTATATTCTGTAAAGGTGTTAAACCTCAACAAACTTCAATGACACATACTGACTGATCAACAACCATCAACCAGCACTGCTCGTATGCGGAAATATCGTGCAAAGCGAAAGGAAGAAGATCCCAATTTCATCACTAATGATGCTAAAAGGATGCGTGAACTTCGTAAAAAAAAAGTTTATAAACTATCGGAAAGTGAGTTGAAAAAATTGAAACTAAAGGAGAGGGATAAGAAGAGACTGCAAAGGGCGAAGAAGCGGGTTGAAGTTCAAAATGTTAGTGAATCTTCTGTAAGTACCGAATCACCGTACAAGTCAAAACAAGCATTATCTAAAGCTGTTCGAAAGACTTTAAAAGCCCTTCCTCAATCACCAAGAAAGAAAAAAGCTGTAGTTACAGAAATAGCACATAAACTGAACATTGCTCTCGCCGAAAGTCCAAATATTACAATTTCAGGTGATGATACACGTTTCGAGATTGTGAAAGATTTTTATTATCGTCCGTATATTGTATATACTTGTCCCGGAGCAAATGATTTCGTCGTTGTTTGGGAAAATCGCATTAAGAAAAAATTACAAAAACATTATTTAACCGTGTTCCTACGAGAAGCATTCTGCATCTTCCAAAAACGTTTTGCTAATGAAGACACACATTCGGATCAGTGTAGATGCCTAACTCTTGAAAATTTTATGTTCAAACTTAAAGGTTTCAAACAAAACTATTGTAATGACTGGTGGAGTATCATTTTATGTAATTCTTCATTCAATTCGAAGTGATAGAAAAATGAATGTGACAATTGCTCCGATGGGAACAAAATAATATTATCTATGGATTTAGGTACAGTCTGTGTCTGGAAAGAATGGAAAAAGAATTCATGCAATATATTACGCCTAGTGAATCATGAGACAAGTGCAGGTGAACTTAAAGAAAGGCTAATTGCCGAAATCCATATTATGATGCAGCACGTTAATTAAAAACGAATTGAAGCCAGTGAATTTCAAAACGACAAACTTAATGAAAATGTGCGAATACTTCAAGTAGATTTTGCAATGTCATTCGGCTGCGAATACCAGAACGAAGTGCAAAGTGCACTATGGTCACGAAACAGTGTCCTTTTGTTTACTGCTGCTAGCTTTTACAAAGGAAAATGTCAAACTTACCTTATATGTTCTGATGGAAATGCTAAAGATAAAGATAACGTTTTTTTTTTTTTTTTTTTTTATCAATCCAACACTCAGGGGATGCCCCCTATAAATGCAGTGCATTGTGTTGGCGAAGGAAAATTGAGGTAGTAGAGGGTGGAAAGAGGGAGTAGTGTCTGTTGATATTTGCCTTGAATGTTTGTATGTCACAATTGGTGGGAAATACACTAGCCGGAAGTTTATTCCACATACGGACTGTACGGCTGAAGAACGAATTTTCTCTATAGTGTGTTGTGCGGTCAATCGGCCACTCGATAAAAAACGGATGAGAGTTCCTGGAAAGCCTCGTACTTCGGCTAAATATCCTCACGTCCGGCATAAGTTGACGGATGTCCGAGGAACACATACCGTGGAAATATCGATAGAACAGTGGCACGCAACCCACATTTCGACGATGCTCAAGGGAGGCAATAGAGTTGGATACCCTACTGTCCCCTATTAACACCGTCGCTCTCCTCTGGACACGGTCGAGAAGCTCCAAAGAAGTCCTAGGAGCACCTGCCCATATATGGGAGTTATACTCCATCTTTGGCCTGATGCAGGTGGTGTAGATATTGAGAAGATCGGATGGAGTGAAGTATTTCTTACACCGCTTCAAAAAGCCTAGACACTTGAATGCATCTTTCGACACTTCAAATACATGTTTTGCCCAACGGACATCACATTGTATTTTCATGCCCAGAACATCAAGAGCGTCTGATTCATCAATATCCACACCGTCCATAGACAATGACGACACACCTGGGTCAGCAATACGTTTATGCGACAACAAACAACACTGGGTCTTACTCGCATTACAATCTACTCTATTCCTTCGACCCCATTCAACAATGGACACCAGATCGCGTTCGAGTGTTTCATTCATTGTCCGGCGTTTGACTTCAATCTCTTGAAGACTTGGCCTACGATCGAATGAATAAGAATGGCAGAGATTACTGTCATCGGCAAAAGAGTAGATTGGATTCACAGTCTGACCCAGGAGATCGTCGCTGAAAATAAGAAAAAGAGAAGGAGAAAGAACAGAGCCCTGTGGTACACCTGCAGTCAATTTATGCTCGTCGGATGAAACCCCATCTACAACAACTCGTATAGTGCGATCTCTGAGAAAACTCGATATAAATCGAGTGAAGTTATCACCGACACCAAAAGCAGCGAGCTTTGACAAGAGTGCATCGTGCCATACTCTGTCAAAGGCCTTGGAAATATCAAGAGCCACTACCTTACTCTCACCAAGCCGGTGGATGGATCGACTCCACTGTTCCGAAAGGAACGCCATCAGGTCTCAAGTAGATCTCATTCTACGGAAGCCATACTGCCGATCATTAAGAAGGTCATTGGACTCAAGATACTTCACTAGATGGTGGTTAACCATACTCTCCATAACCTTCGAGAGCGCAGAACAAATTGCAATTGGGCGGTAATTTGCAGGGTTACTTGCATCACCTTTTTTAGGGATTGGCTGGACATTAGCAATCTTCCAACGCGCCGGGAAGACTCCGGCACGGTATGCAAGGTTGAAAAGATTTCGCAGTGGACACGCCAGTGTCGAAGAGCACCTACTCAAGACCAGTGCAGATATGCCATCCGGGCCCGGGGATTTACCTACGACGAGATTCGCAAGAACCTTTTTAACTCCTCGCGTTCGAAAAAATATCTTGGGCATGGAACAAGATACGTAATTGATCACGGGGAGTGGTTGATTGCTATCCGGCAAGGAAGAGTTCCTTGCAAACATTTCAGCCAAGAGGTTAGCTTTATCAACCGGTTCAGTGAATGTTATGTCATCTTTAAGAAGAGTTGGGATAGAGGAAGAACTATCCTTTATTCTTCTTGCAAATGACCAAAAGTTCTTACTTCCACTAGGGAAAGAAAGAACTTTAGTACGAATACGCTGTTCGTGAAGAAACTTTTCGCGTCGAAGTACTTTGGCACACTTGGATCTTGCCTGTTTGCGTAGCAGTTCAGTATCAACGTTTTTATTAGAACGCCAGTCTCTGAACGCGTCCTCTTTGGATCTGACAGCATTCTTGCATGTCTGGTTACACCAACTTTTTTCCGATGGTTTAACCGAAATAATTTTCGTCGGAATGAATGAATTCATACCAATCAAAATTATCTTCTCGATCATTTCAGCAGCAGCATCTATGTCATTGTCCAGAAAACAAAGCTTCCAGTTAAAATGCTGATAAAAATTGTTGAGGTCAGCCCAACGTGCCTCTTCGTAGATAAAAATTGTTCGCTTCGGGACTGTGTTTGAAGCGAGACGAAGAGCTGAATACGAAAAGGACGCTGAAATGATACAGTGATCCGAATTACCCAGAGGTGCAAGCGTGTTAACTTCGTACTTTTCAGGGTGCGAAGTTAAGAAGAGGTCAAGTAAATTTTGGTTGTGCCCTTGAACACACGGAATGTGCGTCGGTTCATTCACCAATTGCGTTAAGTTATTATGAGCGGCGAAGAGCTCAGCGTATTGGCCCTCCGTAGTTGTATGGCTCGAATGCATTAACCAGGAGGAATTATGGACATTGAAATCACCAGCAACAACGATTTCACTGTCTGGATAATTCCCCAATATCTCAGAAATGGAATCGGAAAGGGTGTCAAAGCCATTAAAGGATGCCTCCCTTCCCGCATTAGGACTTCTATAAAGAAATCCGAAATGTAGGACATGTGTTCCAATCTTGAATTTTACCCAAAGAGAGTTAAATTCTGGATCTTGTGAGTCGAAATGTCGCTGACTCTGAAACACTATGCCATTTTTTACATAAACCACAAGGCCTCTGTGGGAAATAAAAAGGGATAGAGTGTGGTACCGAGGAACGTGAAAATCCTGTGGATCAAAATCCTCGCGCACCTGGGTTTCACATAGAGCAAGAACATCAGGCCGATGAATATTAATATGAGAGTACACACCGAAAAAATTCGTTCTCAACCCTCGTATGTTACCATAATGTATAACAAAATTACACACCATTGCGACATACAAACACACAGAACAAATTCACAGCAGTAAACACAAACAGTGAGTCCCCCGCCTTCCCGCTGATATCCACACAATGCTTAGTGTTATGCCTTAAGCACTGAGCAGCAACGAGAAGACGAAGAAAACACAGTCTATGCTGTACTGTATAGGAGAGGGAGCGGGGGACAACAAATGCACCACACAGAGAGGGGCATAAAAGCCCTTCGTGCGGTTGACGTAAACAGCCTTAGTTGATGTTGTTATTGTTTCCTTCTTTTCGTTTTGCACATTTTGTTGTTTTGTTTATTGTTTGTATTATCGTTTAGGTATTTAACAATTTTATTGTCTCGATTTTGTAAAGTTATTTAGTTTGGTTTGTTGACGGTTATTTATTAAATTTTGTTTATTTATTTTTCTTATTTAGTTTAACACGGATTTGCGCACGGATTGGCACGGATAAGAATTTAAAACACTATTGGACGCGGAATTAAACAGAAACACGTCCGTACGGACGGCAGACAGACATTGAATTGAATTATTTGAATTGATCCACAAAGAAAATAAAGACTTCCCTAATGCAGAAATCATTTGGAGCGACGGTCCTTCATCGGAATTTAAAAATCGTTATATGCTCAAAGTAACGTCAATCTTAAGTGAAAAGTATAAAAAGACTTTTTTGGAAATATTTTGCTACATCGCATGAAAAAGGAGTAATAGATGGAGTTGGCGGAAACATCAAAAGGTTAGTTAGAGAGAAAATGGTGAGCCAAAATGAAGCTGTTGTCGTCCAAGGACTTTGCTGAATTGGCTTCTCGATTGGTCTCAAAAACCCGCGTGATTTATATACCATTTTCGGAAATTAACGAAAAAGTTAAGTCTGCATCACCGTGGGACAATACCAAAGCTATACCTGGAATTTCAAAGTTAAATTTTATTGAAACTAAGGGCAAAGTTATAGAGTGCAAGAGACATAGCTTGTCTGAAGACAAAAATATATTCAACTATTGATTAGTGTTTAGTTTTTAAATTTAAGTTGAACTATGTCCCGTAAGTGACGGGATTTGTCCGTACGTTACAAAATATAAGTATCTGCGTTTTAATAAAAATTGTTCTTCACTAGCAGTTAACATGAGTCGTGTTTAAAATTTGATTCTGGGGCACTTTTTCTCTATGTGTAATAATTTCGCTGAAATTTGAATGATACTGTACTAATTTCGAACGTTGGTTGACACAAACCGTCCCGTACGTGACGGGATTTGATTTCTTTTTTTCATCAGTATTCCGTCAACTATTTAAAAAAAATTTAACTTAGGATTAAAGGTTAGTATGTTATCCATTAACTACTAACAGGAATTAGGTATTTGATAAACCTGTTAGAGCAATGTGTTACAAAAGTACATCAAAATTGTTGAATTTGTCTGCACGTGACGGTGGAATGCTCGGATTAGACAATTTCACCGGGTTTTCAGTTTCGGCTTTGGATACTTTTCGACCCGTGGGATCAGTTCAGATGCTTTCTTAGATGAACGTACATACACTCTTATCATATTACTTGTTACATTTTTCATGCACGTACAAATTTTTTCATCGGTGAACATTTTTCCTGCACGTACAAATTTTTTCATCGGTGAACAAGATTTTTCTGTTCGTGCAAGTTGTCAGCGTGCTTCACCAACAGACGGTTACATTTTTCTATCCTATTTTTATTCGTTGAGTTTATATTATTGGATCTTTTAGTTGTTATGTTTTTAATAAATCTTCGGTTCAAGATCAATAACTATTCTAACCTTTTCTATGAAAAAGTACATTTTAATAGAAATGTTAAAAAAGAAAAATTGTGAAATTGATCATTATGGTGGATGGTTGGGAATGTAGCTATTTCAATGCCCTCCCAGGCATAACATCAGCTCCCTTCTCCACAAGTATTTAGGTATATTATCACACATTATAGGGATAAACAAATCTCAAGTAAGTGAGAATTGTCTAAACTCCTACTTGTGCGAAAACATCCACAACAATACTTTCCCATTGCACAGATGTTGTTGTTTCAAAAAAGAAACAACGGTTGCCATGAGATTGGCGTTTAGAGTGTACCGTGTATTTTTTAAAGCTGTAGTCGGAAAATGTCCGGTACGGTGTTTAGAAGCCCCAAGTTTTTTTTTAAATAATTCGACTCATAGACTTGACCGAAATTCTTCTCACGGGTCATGATTTTCTGTTCTCGAATGAAGAGCTAAGCGAACGAAATTTAATTTTCGTTCGCCTGACTCTGTATTTGTTCCCTACTGATATCACATTCGAAATAGAGAAGCCAAAACTTGTACTGAAAAGTTTTGAAAATTTGTATGTTTTCGTTCGACTTGAAATGACAAAGATTTGGAACCCAAATCAACTTTCTTTCGTCTAGAACACGAACAAAAGTTTTCGTTCGAGATAGAGAAAAAGACTAAAATATTCAGCCTTATTACGAATGTCATTCTCGTATTTCGACTACGACAGTTTTGTAAAAGATTAAAGATAACAAAACTGTCGTAATAAGGGCGATTGTTTCTCCAAGCAACGGTGGCCTGTCCATAACCTATTACACTTAAAATTTTTATTGAAGTGAAAAACAAATATTGTAGACAAGTAATTCAAATAGATTAAAACTTTGTTTTGTGTTAACATGTGTTATTTTTACAGGTAATTGGAAGAGATGCTAATGAAGCAATAACGATTTATATGAATGATTCCCTATCGGTTACATATCCAGAAATTCCGATACCTACCAGGAAAACGATACACAGTTCAGTAACGATAATGGTTTCACCGGAAAATATTTCTGGCGATACAAATGTTACCAAAAATTCCAGCTGTATAATGAATTTTACTGGGAAAGGTGAACTATCTAATATAAGGGCAAATGCAACTACGGAAGCTAATGAGTTTCAAGAGAAGCTAGATAAAATATATTTTTTGCAACATTCGGATGACGAGATAATAATAGATGCATCTTTAACAGCTACGGAGAAAGAAACTGAATCGAATGCAAGGGCACAAAAGCGACAAACAATTTTTTTTAGCAACGCTATGGAAAGTTCTCCGGTCAAATTTAAAGAGGATTGCATGAGCAGTTCAATTTATTTAAATGAATATATTACAGTCTCCTGCAAAAACAGCGTTTTCTAAGGCACAAGCTAATATTGCAGGGAGCTCGAGTAAGATTAATCAACCACCGAAGACAGTGGTGTATGTACGCAAAGTACGAAAACCTCCGATAACACACATGATTTTGAAGATAAATGTATACAAGCCTACCACAGAAAGAAGCAGGAACAGAATGAAGCTGAGGATATAACAGTTACAACGTAATGTGATCCCCAGAGCGTACCATTGCACGAGAATTCATTAAGTTTCTCATTGAGTAACGTTAAAATGGTATCATCACCTGATTCATTCGCGCAACTGATCCCCACCGAATATAAAACGTACAATTTTAAACAACTGAACGATGAAATTGATCGTGGTAAGATTCAGGTGTCTCCCAAAACTCCAACAACCGATCTCAAATCTAAAGAAAACATCCAAGAAAGGCGAACATTGTTTTTTGAAGATGATATATCAATGTCACCTGACATCACTTCTCAACAAGCCCTTAGATTCAGATGATTTTGATACCACGTCTGATATGAAACAAAAGAAGTCTGTTATTGCCAAGTGTCGCTTTCCTAGGCCGATGACTTGATGTTAGACAATACAAGTTTCTTAACAAGGGCTAAGCTTGATGATGAAACTACATCTCGCAATAGTACCAAAAGAGACTTAACCCAACTTAATGATATTGACATATTTATTGTAACTAAAGATGAACGACGTCGGATGGGCTGTGCAATTGAAAAATTAAATGAAGAGTAAGTACGATTTTTTTTGACATACTGTTGCAATTTTTTTTCATTATTCCAGGATCAATACTACAAATTGCTCTTTGCACTCAAAGCTTAAGGACGCCAAATAATAATAATTGGTTTCCCATTACATCCCATGAAGGGACTGGGGAGAACTTCTCACAATCACTGAGCTGTGCGCTTTCCAGTTTTCACTCACTGATTGGGACCTACAGTTTTACACCGATTCCGAACGGTAATTTGAGAAGCTTTTTCATGGCTAGATACTCGATAGTGTCGCCGTCACTATGCGAGGTGACCGCCGCCGAAAGAAAATTTGAAGGTGGTCAGAGCCGGGTTCGAACCCAGGATCTCATGTACAAGAGCCGCGCACACTAACCATTGCACCACCGACGGCACCAAGGACGCCAAGCCTGCAGTTAATCTTGGCGTCACCAACATAGAGGATAGTTCAATGGAAATGAATGTGTGTTACATTGGAAAAAGTGCTGAAGAACATATTGCTGATTTAAACGTCAAACATAAACACCGTCAAACAATATATCTGAATGAGGATATTGTGCTATCAAAAAATGAGATGAAAGAATCTTCGTTTAAACCTGAAATTAGAAACCATATACCGCGCTCCCTTGACACTGACTTTGATATTGAAAACAAAAGTTCGAATAAATCGGTACAAGTGGCAGGGACAGCCTTCCTATGTAATGACAAAATGGATCTGCATGAAACACCCGTTTCATTCACAAAGCTACAAACAGAACATGCTTTAGAATCCGGAACCGGAAATCACGTCTCAGATACTATACTTACAGACAATAGTATGCAAAGGGATTTAAGAACACCCCGTAAAGTTGTGACAGACATAGAGTCCAACTATTATCAACACGATGACATGGATGCGTCTGAAAGTGTTGGAATTATTGGCGGGCGACATATGGCACCGCTAAGAGAAGAGCTTATCACAACATCATTGCTTAATAATTGATGAGAGCACAGATATTTCTGTTCATAAAATGCTTATAATAAAATTCAGAACAAACTTTGACTACAAAACCTCTTTTGCAACTATAATTCAGTTAAGTGCTTGCGACGCTTTGTCAATTGTGGCAGCTATCAAAAAATTCTACGCTGATTTTAAGTTGGATATGGATAAATGGTAATGGTGACATCGGACGGAGCTGCGGTTATGCTGGGTGGTTATAATGAAGTAGCAAAGATACTACAACGAGATATGCCGAATTTATCAGTTCAGCATTGTGTGTCACAAAGAGAAGACCTTGGAATTGACGATGCTTGGAGGGGTATATTTTTAATGAGAACTCTAGAGACTTTGTTAAGAAAGGTGTACACAATGTTCAGTAGATCATCGGTGAAAAAAGGCAAATTTCAAGATTTAGCTGCACTAATGGAATGCGATATATTGAGTTTTAGACCTCTCAATGAGGTAAGGTGGTTTTCACGGCACTTTGCAATGATTCCATTTATTCGAAATTATGATGTTTTTATTGAGCTGAGTTGAAAATTCAAATGATCCAATCTCTAAATATTGTGTTAAGGCTCTTACTAATTCTTTGAACCGATTAGCTTTAACAGTGCTAAATGATATTTTAACTGAATTAGCTAAAATGTGCAATTTTTTTCAAATAAGCGTAGGTTCTCCTATGGAATCTCATCCATACATAAAATCAATTATTAAAACGATTGGCAGCCAGTATCTTGGATAACTATTTTTGGAGCGAAGAAGCAATGAAATCCATTATTAAAAAGATTGGGAGCCAGTATCTTGGAGAACTATTTTTTGGAGCGAAGAAGCAATGAAACTTCTCAACACAACCGATAATACTTCTGAAGTTATTGAATTTATCACAAAGCTATGTGATCATCTAGATTGCAGATTTCCAGAAGAAGAAATGAAAGACTGGGCCGCATTTGATCATATAGGAATCGTAAACAGCAACAATTTTTAATTTTGGAAACCAAAACTTGCTGAATCTTCTTAACAAATACTTGAAAATTGTTCCAAATAGTGAAGAAGTAAAGAAGCAAATTCTAAGCCAATATTCGAATTTTAAATTTTTATACCAAACCAAATTTAACTCTAACGTCGTAAGCAGTTTCGCGGATATGGTAGACCTTGCCAACAAGGAGGAGGAGTCTCAGTAGCTTTCCTCTTTAATATACATTTCTGAAACTTTTCAAGCATCCAGTGCAGATTGCGAGCGTTTGTTTAGTCAAATGAATGCCATTAAAACAAAGGCCAGAAACAGATTGGAGACATTTCATTTGGACCGAGGCGTGGAAACGAAATTGATGTAGAAAAAGTTTACAATTTTTGGAAAAATAATAAAGATCGACGTAGTAATTAATCTAAAATTTAATTTCTTTTTCTAATAATAAAAAAATTCTTATAAAAAAAAGTCTTAATTTACCAAAACTAAATTTTCTCTTGCGCACAATGTAGTTACTTTTCAAAATGTGGACACAGAACGTTATTTTTTCGCGCAGCGTAAAAAAAATAAGAGGGAACGTTGTTGCAGACTATTCAACAGGCCTCAATGCAAATTTCGAACCACATTTTTATCCATTACCCCTCCCAGAGGATATTTTCATTCATTTAAATAATTGCAAGTTTTTACTCGATTGGACTTGAACGTCGCATACATGTAATTCGAGGTGGATGATGACACAAAGGCAATTTTGACAATTAATACGCATCGTGGACTGTACAATATCAACAGACTAGTTCCAGATATCAGATCAGCACCAGGTGCATTCCAACAGGCAATTGAGAATGTCATTTCGGGAGTATCAGAGGCTACATCATATCTCGATGACGTTATTATCGCGAGCAACTCAAACGATGATCACATCAATTCAATTCGTCAAATACTTCATCGTTTTACAGTCTGCAATATCACACTCAATTGGAACAAATGCGAATTTTTCCAAACCACAATCAAATATTTAGGTCATATTGTGGATTCAAAAGGCGTCAGACGAAACCCTGACAAAATTGCAGCTATCATAAATTTGCCAAGGCCTCAAAATATTACTCAACTCCGTTCATTTATAGGTTCAGTCAATTTTTATTGTAAATTTATAGATGCCGCTTGATGATTTGTAGCAGAAAAATACAAATTGGTATTGGTCACCAGAGTGTGAAAATTCATTTGTCAGATTCAAACAAATTTTATCATCAAATTTGCACACTATAACCCAAAATTACCAATCATAGTGGCCAATCAGATGGAAGTGAAAACCCCGTAGCTCATGCTTCTCGATCTCTAACGCCAGCAGAGAAAAATTATAGAGAAGGAAGCATTTTCACTACTCTTTGCAGTCACCATATTTCAAAGAATGATTTATGGAAGAAAGTTTTAACTTCGCACAGATCACAAACCGTTATTGGCAATCTTCGGTTCAAAAAACGTATTCCAGTGGATTCAGCAAGCAGACTACAGAGATGGGCACTCACGATGATGACCTACAACTTTGGTATCGAATATGTCAAAACAAACGATTTTGGAAACTTTGACATGCTATCAAGATTATTACCAGCAGCTCAGACTCAAGATGAGGATTTTGTCATTGCTTGTGCGACTATTAAATCAGTTTTACATGACAACTTCAACTCACTACCTGTGACTCATCATATGATACAAGCAGCAACTCACAAAGATTGTACACTGCAACAGGTAATACATCTTGTACAAACTTCATGGCCAAGGAAATCTAAAGATCTCATCCATATGGAATTGTTGCCATATTTCAACCGGAAAGAGTCTCTATCAATAGTTGATGGATATTTACTATGTGGCGAGAGATTGATTATTCCATCAACATTCCATAATCGTATTCTCAAAACGCTACATAAAGGACATCAAGGTCAGGAGAGAATGAAGGCCATTGCAAGAAGTACAGTATATTGGCCCAACATAGACCTACATATTATTGACTATCTACGGCAATGTCAGATGAATGCAAAATCACCAGTCCAATCACATTTGCATTCATGGCCAAATTCTACCAGACCTATGCAGCGGATACATATTGATATACATAGCAGAACCAATAAGATCTTACTACTATTTGGTAATAGTGGATTCATATTCCAAATGGCCCGAAGCTTATCAATGTACCATCATCACCAGCAGGAGATTATCGAAATAATGCGTGATTTTTGTAACAGATTCGGTTAAACAGAAGTACTTGTTTCAGATAATGGTACTCAGTTTTCCAGTGCAGCATTCTCCAATTTTTGTCAACAACATGGTATCCGTCATATGCGAACAGCACCTTATCACCCGCAGGGCAACGGTCAAGCAGAACGCTATGTCGACACGATTAAAACAGCACTTCGAAAGCCATACAGTGAAAATTCGAAAGATAACGACAACCTTCAAGAGTTCCTACTTCAATACAGGTCAACACCAAACTCGAACTGTGTGGAGGGAAAGTCCCCAGCCCAACTATTCATTGGAAGAAAGCTGCGTACAGAAATAAATATAACTTTTAAAACCCCAGCAACCATCTTCTCCTGAAAACAGAAACAAGAAAATGGAAGATCAGTTTAACAGAAAACATGGTACAAAACTTCGTGAATTCCAGATAAACCAAAAGGTTTTTATTAAAACATTTAAAAATAATAAAATGTCATGACAACCAGGTATCATTAAAGAAAAGTTTGACGAAGTTAACTACAAGGTTGAAGTCATCGACGGTGCTAGGCAGAAAACAATTAAATCGCACGTCAATAATAGGTCGTCAAACTAAGGATGATTTCGAGTACTTCGATTTACAGCCATTGTTTAATCAACGTGATTCTTCAACTGACATTGTGTCACATCTACATCATCAGGATGATCCTTCACCAGATACGAGTATTAGTTCACTACACGACATCAGTTTTGAACCAGACCAGGCAATACAGTTACATCCAAGACGCTCAACAAGACCACGCAAGTCTCCAGTATGGCTCTATGACTATGTTCATAATTAACAAAACGGGATGTTGTAGTACCTGTTATAATACATAACTTTTGAAATAAAATTCTGTTATGATTGTGGCTAACGACAGTTTGGTTTTAAGAACTATGCTTGTATGGAGTTGTCTCGTTGTAATAGTCAAGTTGTTCACATCGTTCTGTTTTTGAATCTCTTTTTATTGATTTACTTGAATTACATCATTTGAATAAATATACATATTTTGTATGAACGTGTGTTTTAATCAAAAGCACAACATAGGCATTTGAAAATAGGAAAATGCTTTAGGACCGCTTTTATTTATATTCAAGCCTCTTTATTTCGGAAGTAGTTTGCCGGATTTTAGTGTTTATCTCCTGTTTTAAACCTTTTTTGACGTACTTTACCGATACTGGATAAGAATGAACGCCCCTGTATACGTTACGTTTTTGGAGTTGATTACATTAGTTGTAAAATTCTACAGTTCCACTTACCCCAATTATCACCGTCGCCAGTTATCATACTGTTAAGGTTATCTACAAATTTTACCTGTCAGTTTTTATAGAATTTAAAGATAATAACTGTTAGTGAGCTCTAAGCAGATATTGTGATAATAACCAAAGATGATATAAAACCCCAGGTGGTGAAATATACGTGGTGGGTTTGAAAGTCAACGAACACTTTCTAGATGGCGGAGGAATGGTGGATATGGGCAAATTTCCACTCGTCGTATCCGACTGTGGTGGGCTTGAAAGTCAACGAACATTTTCTAGATGGCGGAGGAATGGTGGATATGGGCAAATTTCCACTCGTCGTATCCGACTGTAAAGTGGCCGTACTTCCGTTCCATAGCCTATGTCATCAGGTGAAAATGTTGAATAATCGAATACACTATCTATGGTATTTTCATCATCTTTGTATCAACCATATTTTGTTTTGAAAATTGACAAAATTATAAAACTCAAGGAATGATTTTTATTTTCTGATCAAAATATACGAGCAAAACTCAAAAAATAATTATTACTTTGGAAGCAATTTTTAAAACTCAAAACTTAATCATTATATTATTAGAAATGAATAAAATTCAATAAAATAATCCGAGTAATAACAAAAATTCGAGTGAGAATCGAAGTGAGAATCAAAGAGTGAGTAATTGGTACACATCAAGATATAACTAATCAGTATTTTTCGAGTTTTTAAATAAAATTACGAAGCAAAAAATTATTGCAGATTTGGACGGTCCATCGCCAGAGAATGATTTTTTGTGTACTTCAAATGTATGTACGACTGCTCTCATTTTCTGTCCCTGGAAATAAGGAACCCATCCGATCTCCACAGCCAATGATCAGAACACCTTTGGTTCACTTTTTAGCGAGTTTGAAAAAAAAATCAATTAACGTACAATAGAATTATGAGATGAGTGAGAAATACGACAGACATTATTTTTTGTCCAAAGCATTCATAGAACTTCAATGTCCTTTGAAGCAAGATATAAAACTCTTAAATTCATCCAAATTTTGCCAATTTCCTTCCTTTGGCAGTCCAAGCAGCTCACTACTTCCACGCAGTATGTCCTGGGCAATGGCTTTTCGGAAACCTCCGTTAGCTAGCTAGAGTGAGAAGGCGAAACAAATGAGCATCAAATCAAGTTTAGTAGGTGACTGATGTCACTGAAGCTCATCAAACAATCGGGCATATTCTTTTGTCCTTAGAAGGCGGAAAGGCCAAACATACGGCGGACAGAAACTAAAAGAAGAAAATCCAGGTTCAACATATCGCAGCGTCTGATCCATAATGGGCGGCTGCAATCAAATATCCTGGCAGTAGGTAAAATGCAAAAACACGGTGGGCTGGGTTTGCCTCCCGCCACCGTTCATAATGGCAGTGAAAATACGTACACGAACAAGAAAACATAAACAACCCCTATTTGTTGGCGACCCCCGCAAACGTTATACGGACCACGATTTACGGATATGCACTTGGAATGTAAGAACTCTATATAGATCCGGTGCAAGTATCCAACTGGCAGATATCCCCGCTATCCAGGAAATGCGATGGATAGGACATGGCTGCACAAGAAAAAGAAACTCCGATATATACTACAGTTGCCATGAGAAAAAACCTGAATTTGGTTGCGGATTTGTAGTTGCCACGTATAGCCACAATCGGCATAAAGGCGAAATATTTTTATATTTCCCTAATTTGTGTGCATGCCCCGACAGAAGAGAAAGATGATGATGCCAAAGACATATTCTATGAGCTCCTAGAGGAAACGTATGACCGCTGCCCTGGCCATGACATTAAGATTGTACTAGGAGATTTTAATGCCAAAGTAGGAAGGGAGAATGTATTTTATACAACTATTGGCAATTTCAGTCTACATGCTGACAGTTCCGACAACGGTATGAGACTGATTGACTTTGCCGCGGCAAAAAAACATGGTCATTAGTGGTACAAGATTCCAGCATAAAGACATCCACAAGGCTACTTGGGTATCCCTTGATCAAAGAACTAAGAACCAAATTGATCACGTGGTAATTGATGTAATTCCCTCATCCAGTGTAATGGACGTACGAGTGATCAGAGGAGCTAACATCGATTCTGATCACTACCTGGTAGAAGCAAAGGTTCGCACAAGATTAAGTAGAGCGAAAATCCTACGAAACCAGACGCAGAGGAAGCTGGACATCGGAAAGCTGCAATTACCAGAGGTAGCCACAGCCTACTCAAGGAAGCTCTCGCACCTTTTGACACAGAACCCACCCCCTCCCGATGACGATCCTGATGGGCAGTGGAAACCCATATCCGACAAGATATGGCAAGATCCGAAAAAGCTATACAGACAGCCTTGGTATCATTGGAACATTTTTATGCTCGACTTTTTTGAAAGTAATATAAAGATAATAAGCTTTATATTATTTAAAAAGGTCTTGAGCATGAATAAATTTGTAAATATTAGAAAACAGACCGAATAAAAATTCCCGTAAGGGATATGATGAAAGTTGACGAAGAGCACCGCGAGCTTGAAACAATAATATTGTTGATGGCAACCCTCTGTTTTGTTGTTTTTGTAATGACATAACAAAAACAAATCATGTCTGATTAAAACCAATGGTTTTACGGCATGATAAAAAGAGTTGTGCATGAAGGTGTTCCAATGGTTGTGCTTGGTATTCTTCAAACGAGTGTATAAAGGAATTCTCATTAATATGATGAGTGTTTCTGGATATATATTTTTGAAGAATTCACCAAAAACATACCAAAAACGTCTGCTGATGAAGATCTTGGCAAGATCCGAAATAGCTATACAGACAGCCTTGGTATCATTGGAACATTTTTATGCTCGACTTTTTTGAAAGTAATATAAAGATAATAAGCTTTATATTATTTAAAAAGGTCTTGAGCATGAATAAATTTGTAAATATTAGAAAACAGACCGAATAAAAATTCCCGTAAGGGATATGATGAAAGTTGACGAAGAGCACCGCGAGCTTGAAACAATAATATTGTTGATGGCAACCCTCTGTTTTGTTGTTTTTGTAATGACATAACAAAAACAAATCATGTCTGATTAAAACCAATGGTTTTACGGCATGATAAAAAGACTTGTGCATGAAGGTGTTCCAATGGTTGTGCTTGGTATTCTTCAAACGAGTGTATAAAGGAATTCTCATTAATATGATGAGTGTTTCTGGATATATATTTTTGAAGAATTCACCAAAAACATACCAAAAACGTCTGCTGATGAAGATCTTGGCAAGATCCGAAATAGCTATACAGACAGCCTTGGTATCATTGGAACATTTTTATGCTCGACTTTTTTGAAAGTAATATAAAGATAATAAGCTTTATATTATTTAAAAAGGTCTTGAGCATGAATAAATTTGTAAATATTAGAAAACAGACCGAATAAAAATTCCCGTAAGGGATATGATGAAAATTGTGATTAAATTTTAAATAAACCAGTACAGAAATTTCAGTCAAGTGAACAGACTTAGGCATACCCTCCATCCATTGCGACCGAGTTCTATTAAAAAACACTTATATTCACAGTTACGTTGAACAAATGAGGGTGGCAAATGTGCCCATATTCAATGGCAGAGTGACATTGTGCTAAATATTATCAATTGCCCCACCTTATTAGTATCCTAAGTGATTTTGGGGAGTTATCGTGACTACCAACCAATTATATGTGAGGTCAAAAATGGGCATGGGTAAGTTGTTCATTTGATATTACACAGTAGCTTTTGACAAAATATTGATCAGACATATCGAGTCGGCCAACCGGAAAACCGCCCAGATTTTGTAAGGGAGGTATGAAAATGGGCGTGGTACAGTAGTTAATTTTTAGGAAATCAGTCCCTAGTATCGGATTTGATTAAGATAGGTTGTAGTTTTCGAGAGTTACCGTGTCGCTCAACCGGTCAGCCGCCCAACTTTTGTGTGGGAGGGACCAAAATGGGTGGGCCAAAAGCACTTATTTTCAATAGAAGGGTGGTATTTGACTAAATTTTGTCCAGTACCAAATTTCATAAAAATTGGTTCGGATTTGCGGGAGTTATCTTGCCGAACAACTTATGGATGGGAGGCAACAACATGGGAGTGGCAAAATCACCCTTGTCTTAATCGGTGACTGGCGTTTGACGACATGAAGCCTATAACCTAATTTCATTAAGATCGGAAGTGTTTCACGCGACTTATCCCATTAACAACCCGGACGACCACCAAGTTTTTGTATGAGAGGTGCAGGAATGGGCGTGAGAACCTCGCCCATTTTCTCCAGTTCATATCTTTCCAGCTTTTTCATGGCTAAATACACGATAGTGTCGCCGTCACTAAGCGAGGTGTCCGCCATCGAAAGAAATTTTAGGTGGTCAGAGTAGGGATCGAACCCAGGTCCTCATGCACAACAGCCGCGCACACTACCATTGCACAACCAACAGCCACAGTCATTTATTTATTTTTTATCTTTTACAGACTATTAACCAATGTTTGAGTGGAAGCTAATCACATCTACCAGAAAAAAAGTTTTACAAGAAACATTATTTTGTACTAAATGTCTGGATTTGTTTGCGAGGTACCAGAAGGGACTTGGTCAAAACTCCCATGTTCAATCCCAAACTAAGTTTGGACAAATAATAATCACTGACAAAATGCAGTTGTGATCGGTAAAGATTTACGAAAATATCGTGTTGACCAGCCTGACAGACAGACAGACGGACATAGCTCAATCGTCTTAAAAATTTCATCGAAAGATAGTATGATATATACCCCCATCCCTATGGGTGACAGTATGAAAATATATATCATATTCCAATTTGGAATGCGTGTTTAACATAAAATTTAAAAGTTTTATTCAAACTCGCATCAAACTGATTTAAAATCGAAAATCATATTCAAATTTTAAAAAGATTTTCATGCTTGAAAATCTAATTAAGTTTAAAAGATATTAAGTTTAAAAGACTTGCTCATACATAATTTTCATATTAAATGGCAAACATTGGGCATTTAAATTCTATTTAAATGGAGAATGGCTAACTGTGAAACTGAGCATTAGATATCAAATAATTTTAGTTTTGAAATCTGAGAAAAAAATGTTTGAAAAGCTTAAATAATTCTTAATTAAATCTAATTCAAGTCATAAAATCATTTTGGAAAAAATCACATGAGGTGTCAAGGGACATCCGGTTGGAACGAAGTTCATTTCGCTGTATCTTATATACTAGTTAGTTCCAACACGCCTAAGGCCCCGTTGAAAAATACGACAATTTAAAAAAATTTACTTTTTGTAAAATTAAAAAGTGTTAGATCAATATTTCGTCGAAAGACATCATTAGGAATTCTGAAATATATGATATGTCATACATTACATATAGGCGATACAGAACCTTACATATAAACAACAAAAAACTCGCAACATAAAAAATACTTTCAAGTCTAACTTACAAAAAAAACTTAAGTACAACACAACACGTATGTAAGTAAAGTAACGCAGCGACCGCTACCCTCCGTCATCGATTTGTCACTGAACTAATCCATTCTCATTGAACTCTGTTTACTTTTCTTGTTAGAATGATGTAACTTTGCGCCAAGTTCTCGACGACTGTTTTATGGTATATACGTTGCGTTGTTAATGTATTGAGAATGTATAGCATCTCCAGCGTCAGCCGAAGTGTTACCAGTTTGGCAATCTTTTGGCTTCTGCTCTTTTTTTTTTAAAAAACCTGCTAAATACTTTTTAACACTTTATTGGGCAATTTTTGCAAACTTTTGACATTTCTGGCTCCATTTTTAGCATTTTTTGTCGATAAATTGAATTTTTTATAATGTATGTATATCTATTTTTCGGACTGAACTCTGAAATATTGCTTATTTCCAACCAGGAATTGGAACATATATAGAATTATCACGAGTGTCGATGTTAAATATGTACGTTAGTTGGCATTTAAAAAATTCGTTACTGCAAAAGTATGTTGCTCCAGACTTCTTATTAATTTCATTAATTTTGATGTACGGATAATATACATAACTCTAAAAAAACAAAAATAAATTTGTCGGTTTGTGAATTTTGCCTCAAGTTTAGTACTGGTCAACGATTCAACCATCTAATTATAATAAACCCATCTTATAGGAAACTTTTCAACGATCTCAAATATGCTACTCTTAATAATATCAAATTTTTAGTTTAGAAGACATAACCGTTCAAAGTTGACCGATTTTCGGTTTTCAAAAAATGCACCATTTTTAGTTAATTTAGTGCGATTTCAGGTGTAATATCACGAAAACTAGGTAAGGAATGATCTTTTTGTCTTTTCCAATTGATTGATGTATTTATTAAATGTATAATAATAATAAAAAAAATACTGTTTGCTTCGTGTTTCTCCAGCTAAATCACTATTTAAAAACTATCCCTTTTTTAACTATTTTTCAAATTTGACAGGAAATAAAAAAATATATATTTTTTTACCCCTGCCATATTTTCAAAATACATTCTTTGATTGTTCCTTTACATAATTCAAAAGGTTTTATCTGCCCGTATGTGCCCGTTTGGCTTCTACAGCTAAAAAATGTTAAAAAGACATGATAGCAGAAATTGTATGGCATGCATCCCTTACACATTTTGACTGACAGTTAGCTTAACCTAATAGTTTGAAAATTGCATTTTAAGTCGGTTGTCTACCTGAGAGCCTCTGGCAAAGTCTGCTCCTAATATTCTGTTACAGATACAGGTTGCACAAACAACTACTCATTAAAATTAGCAGGTACGCACCTCATTTAAAAATTACTTTGGCGTACAAATAGTCAAGAAGAATATTGACTTATGGTCCCTACAGGTAAGCACAAATCTTATTTGGACACGTGCATAATATCAAAGTTGCATAATTAAGCCTACATCCATATGTATGCAGGTAACAGGTACATTTTCACGAATGGTAGCATAAGCCTATATATTGCAAAATAAACATAATGCCTGCACTAGTCTACGACTGAAAGTTGGCGCAACAAGTACTGAAAACATGGTTTGAACAATTTAAAATTATTTGAACTGTTTAGAAAGTCAACCACATCAACGTTTTTCGCGGAAGCTGCTTTAGAAGAACCCAATAGCTTATACGGAAATATTGAGAGAAGCAAAAGTATAAAAAATAATCTTTGTATGATATATGCAAAAATTAAGGCAAAATGGGTGAAATGCAATCGAACCATTCACAAATTCAAATCCAAATACGAGGACAGGCTTAATGAAGACACCATCCTGGATATATTGGCAGTAGATAAACCCACCACATCAACCAGAGGAGCAAAAGAAGGCCAAAAAAAGTATGGAGGAGTGTTCAATTTTCATAATAAAGAGGAAACTTGCCGATGCCACCAATGACTTGACCACGCAGCATCACGACCACTGCATACGGAGTTTACGGAAGTCTCTGCGAAAGCTAAACTGCGGGATCTTATGGGCCATTCAGCAAAACGGTTGTTGGAGCGTCTTCCTGAAAATGAGGTGGAAATTGTTCCTGAGAAACTGACATTAATCAGCCGAGAGGGGTTTTTTTAAGCAAAGGATATCTTCCGATGACGCTACAAAATCTGACGGAAATATGTTTATGACATCTGTTCTTCCTTTGCGGCTAAAATCTTATGTTTCCCTACGCTGGAAAAATCCACGACCATCATCAGTGCATTATTGCCGACCAATATTGTTTCAGTTTGCAAATGAATCGGCAGAACTCATAAGGACCACGGTGAAGGACATTGAAGAACAAATAAGCCAGATTAAGCCTACAAAGCTGCAAATTGGAGAAGGGAAATATATTGAATGTAGTTACGAGTTCCAACTGACCATGGTTGACGGAAAAGTCGTAAACGAACTGACAGGAACAACCTCAACATCGTCATGCCCGATTTGCAAAAAGTGTCAGAAGATCTTTGGTAATTTAAACGACGAGGAGAATTACGAATATGGAATGTCACCATTGCACGAAAGGATAAGGTGTATGGAGTTCTTGCTAAATCGGGCGTAAGATGAAAACATCGATGAAAATACATCAACTAAGGACAAGGAAAAGATTAGAAAGAAGCAAATACAGGATGCTTTTTTTAAACAAGTTGGACTAAAAGTAGACTGTCCCAAGTGCGGATAAGTGAAAATGATGAGGCAGGATCTAGAAAAGACTGGGAACGATCTTGAATGTTTTAAACTGCAAAGAAAGTGTTAATTCTACAAAATATGGCGAATATGCCTCGAAAACTGCATCTCTTTTAACAGAAATTTATCCACAGAGGAAGTTGACCATGGCAAATATATAATTGAGTACCAGTCTTTGCCAATTGGAGAGCTTTCTGAAGAAGCACAGGAGTCTCTTAACAAATTTTATAAAAGGCAAAATTAGGACCTCTTTAACATGTCGGCAGCATCGTCCGATCCACTTATTTCTTCCCTGTGAAGTCACAAATAGAGTTAGAGTCTTTTAGATATACCGTCTTTTACGATTTGTGATGAATATTTTACAGAAAATTGAAAGATTGAATTTAAAAAAAATAATTTTTTTTAATTTGTTGGGTAATAATTTCAAAGCATAAAACCCGTAAAAAAAATAAAAACAATCTAAAAATGTAAAAACGACTTACTACTGTACTTACTTTTGATTTAAAATTGATTTGTACTTAAAATTGATTTTTCTACAAATTTTAACTTTGATAACCCAGAAGTATGCACCTATAAAGTCTAGCACCCTTTCCAAATACATATTTCACAAGCTGAACAGTTATCTATCATATGGCGTTGAAATTGTTCAATTACCTTAATCGGCTCAAAAGATATGATTTTTTCAACGAAAAAACTCAAATGGCGCCACTGTGCGTCGTTTATACCTACATACTACATACAACTAAAGCATCTTATTATCGGGATTAATATAGTTTATTCTTAAAGAGTGTGGCATTTTAATGAACTGTAGCTGTAATTAACTCATTAATCCGTATTAAACTACAGTTTTATATTTAGTGCTTGAGGATAGTAATATAAATAAAAATATAAAAATTTCATGAGGTGTCAGGGGACACCCGGTTGGAACAAAGTTCCTTTCGCAATATATTATGTACTAGTTAGTTCCAACACGCCGGTTGAAAACTACGATAATTTAAATGGATCTTTAAGAAGAGATACTGTTTGTAAAATGATAAACTTTTTTAGAGAACAATTTTTTTATAGAATGTATTTTTTTTAAGTATAGTTTAGGTCCTTTTTGTAAGAATATGTGGTATATTTTCCCGAAGGGTCCTTTTTTAAAGAAAGGTACTACCTTTATTAAAGGCTAATGTCATTTTAAGGAAAGGTACTATCTTTAAGGAGAAGTACTTTCTGTAAGTAAAAGCTATAAGAGTATGAATATTTTTACAAAGAAGTACTTTTTTTAGAACAGGAACTATTCAAAGAAGTGATACTCTTTTTAGGAAAAGGATATTTTTTACGAAAATTTACTTATTTACAGAAAGGCTACTTGCCTCAATAAGAGAAAAGAAAAGGTATTATTTTATTTTTAAGAAAAGGAAATTTTGTAAGAAAATATATTTTTTTAAGAGAAGGTATTTTTTTTTGAAGAAATGGGAATTTTTTAGAATTGGTTTTTTTTTCAAGAATATGTACATTTTTAAGACTGATTACTTATCTCAAGAAAAGTGACTTTGTTTCACAAAAAAAGGTAATATTTAAAGAAAATTTTGTTTTTTAAGAAAAGGTACTTTGTGTAAGAAAATGTACTTTTTTTAAGCAAAGGTACTTCTTTATATATTATCTTTTATTTTTTTTTAAGAAAAGGTAATTTGTATTTTTTTTTTGAGAAATTTTACTTCTTTTAGAAAATGCACTTATTTAAGAAAATGCTAAACTTCTTTCACTTTGGCTTTTCTAAATTTACTTTTTATTGGGTTCAAAACTACAATATATACTAAACTAGCTGGACCCGGCAAAATTCGAACAGAATTATTTTGTTCCATTATGTTTCCAGTAAATGAATAGATCTGCTGGCGTTCCGACACGGGATAATGCAACGTTTAATTGACAATGGCCAAATAAGCCTGTAGTGGGCTGGAATTTTACGAAGAAGAATGTAAAATAACTATTTGTTAGAAGTATGTGTGCTCAATCTAGACCAGTGGTATGCAAAAACGCGCGCACGCTCCCAAACGCATTATGTGCTTGTGAGCGGTCGCAACCCAGCGGGAAATTTCCACATGAAATAATCGATTCAGTATAACTTACTTTGAATGCGTAGGCGCTTCCACCCCTAGGTTAATTCTGATTACAAAACAGATTACTTTTATATGGAGATGGCCGAATTTTTGGACAGTCAGACCACAAAGCAGATTACTTCTTTGCAAATCTAATGTATATTGTGGTCATGTGCGAGAATTCTGGTCGGCTTACAAAGTAGCTTATTTAACCAGTTCTTGTGGGCAAACGCACTACAGCTTCCATTACTTTTTCATGCAATGTGGATTGGTTTGCCACTTTGTTGATTTCATATAATGGCGTTAGTGGGCAGCCTCGCTACACCGTGCGTTACTTTTGAAGTAGATGTGGATTGATTGAACACTGTTGATTACAATTTATGACGTTCTGGATAGTCATGCTACACCGCGCATTACTTTTGAAGCAGATGTGGATTGATTTACCACTTTTTTGATTACAATGCATGGTGTTGTAGACAATCTTGGCATACTATTCATTACTTTTGAAATAGAATTTGTAGCATACAACTTTACACTTGCTCCCGTACTGCTGCACAACTAAAACCACACTAAATTCTAATTCCAAATATGTAAATGCCCAAACAAAATAAAAAATAACTTCGGAAGAAATCCCGCTACATTAACGTCTGTTTCATGGTAAAATAAGGAAGGTAAACTCGTTAGAATAGATGTTTTCAATTTTTCAAATTGTTAGAAAAATTTTTCTTTAGTTTGTTTTGCCCGTTTTTTGTGTTACACACAAAACTAACGCAAAGGCAGCGAAGATTTCATCAGTCGAATTCACTGAAAGAAAAAAAAATAAGCAAAAGCAAGCACATAACAATCTTCTACAGTTTGTTGCGTTTGCACACACAATATTCTCAAATGCTATGAAGAATTCATCAGTTGATTTTGCTTGGCACAAATTAATATGAAAGCGTCGATAAATTCAGCAAACCAAAGTGATGTACACAATATGTCCAAAAAGCAGCGATAATTTCATCTAACACTTAACGAAGTGTTCGGACAATTTCCCGCTGGGAAACGCACAGACATAGACTGATGCTTCGAATCAAACAAAGTTGTTGTGCACATTTGAGTTGCCGATCGTGTGTGTGTGAAAAATACGAGAAAAATACGATTATTGTCTGCCTCGCGAGGCTATGGGCAGGTTACCACTGATCTAGACGAATTTTTTTCAATAGGGTTTTTTAACAGATTACGCGTGAGTTGTGTTAAACCTTATTTTTCTTTTCAGTATTGATTGCCATTTCATCATTGAAAGACTTACACCACAACAACGTCTCCAAATTGTGCAACTATATTATGGAAATGAGCGTTCGGTGAGAAACGCATTTTCGACCAAAATGTTGTTCAGTGATAAGGCCCATTTAATTCTAAACTGAAAGATATTTATTATTATTTAAATAGTATTGATTGTGGTTATGGTGATATATGATTATCGGAAACCTGGTTAAAAGATGGTGTCAATGATTCTGAGATTTTTTACAAAGATTATCAGGTGTTTACGAAGGATAGAGTTGGAACGAAATCGGGCGGCGGTGTTCTCATCAGTGTTACCATGTTGACATAATTTATGCCGTTTTGGTACAATATTGTTGGGTTTGGCACTTGATTTTTGAAAAATCATGCCAAATGCCGTTAAGCACAATTTTCTCAACATTTTTCCAATCTTTTTAATTTTAGTGCAGTTTTTTAGCACAATTTGTTTTCAAACGGCACAATTTTTCGAATTGAAGGTTTATCTTTAAATTTATCTGAAAAATCTATTTTTACAGCGTATTTATCGCTATATTTCCCTGGTACTCACTAACCTCTGCTAAAATTTCGTGAACACAATCAATTACAGGGTTGTTATGCCGAAGTAATTTCGTACAGAAAATTTGATACTCCGACTACTTTGGCAAACAAAGTAACTCCACAGGCGTAAAAAAATGAAATTCATGAAATGTCGGAAATGGGTTGACCAGTTCAAAAGAGTCCGTATAAAGATAAATGACAAAATTCTTTATAAAATTTTGTCAAAATGCTTTTCTAAAATCAAGAGTAAAAAACCGATGTAAAACTCACTTTTTGTACCTAGAAATTAGTCGTTTTGGGCCGTACAGTGCCTTCCATATGTATCAACATGTGTCTTTTGTAAAATGGTCTTTATCTGATAGAAGTTCTTTTCGAAGTGCCGGATATAAACTCCAGAGAAAATCTCCGGGTTGATTAAGATAGTAATATCAAACAAAGAAAATTGCGAAGTAGAGACGAATTGATCACTCTTCTCAAGGATAACACTAGCCAACAGTCGTTTTGTGACGTCCCTACGGTATTGTAAATAGGTTTTTTACAATTATGAAATATTTGTGTTATTAATATTAATTTAAAAATTTTAGTGCTGTGACATTTGAAAAAAATTTCCAAAAAAAAAAATTGCTGATTTCACTAAATTTTTGAAATTTCACGTCCCTTGCCAGAACAGAAGACATTAACCCAGGGTGGTGAAATTTTGAACCGAAGTAACTTATGTATAGGAGCAACTGTTCCGTTCTATTCCAAAAGGATTATAAAAAACTTGCTTTTTCGATCCCTCCTAGTAGGTTAGCTGTGCAAATAATGAAAATCAAAATATCGTGAAATAGCGGAATTTCGGTGTTTTACCAAAAAAATTATTTTCTTTGGAAAAATGCCAGCTATACGTAAAAAAACCAAAATCGCTGTTAGCATCGCGTTTTATATTTTATATGAATTTTTATATGAATTTTTCTGCCACATTTTTACTAAAAAAACGCAGTTTTTTAACCTTTTTAAGCCGCCAACATCAAAACTACTCACCCGATTTGAAAATTTTCTGAGAATGAGTTGTAGACGACTCAATTTGCTTTAATTTGAGTAGTAGTATGATCAAATACGTCAAAGAAGACGAAAGATATGCTCAAAATTGTAAGTGTACCTCCAAAAATTTAAAAAAAAAAGTTCAAAAATTTGTATCTCGAAAACCAATCAACAGAAAAATTTTTAAAACTCATTTTCGTGTTTAGTAGGTCAAAATCAATGAGAAAAAGTATGCTAGAAACAAATCACAGAGAAAATTTTGTTATTTGTGACCTAGTGTAAGTGAAACGGATTCCAAAAGCGTTGTCCAAAATTTGGGAAATTATAATCTAAGATGATTGGAAGCAATTTTTAACAACAATTGATATCAAACAAAATTCTAAATTAATTTTTTTAAAGTTTTATTTAAAAAAAATTAATACTTATTGGAGCTGAAAATCACCCTTAGTTTGGCTTGCGTTGTTGTTGTAGATATTGTTAAAATATAATAACGTAGTATTTTGTATGAAATTAAGATACATGCTAAAACAATTTAAACCATAATAATACTTCTTTTTAAGCTGAACGGTTAACGTATACCAGCTGTTTAAATGCGACATATGCACTCATTTCTTGGAGGGCCTGTAAGAGTTTTGGACTCTGTATTACAAAACCGACTAAAAAGTCAATTTTAGAATAATGACTTTGTAAACGGCACAATTTTTCAGGACATTTGGCATAATTTTGTAGTCGGTCTCTGGCAAGACTGGTTCTCATTGTTGTACATTGCACCATTTCTGCTGAATTGGTCACATTATGTGGGGACTCTGAGTCTGAATTCATTTGTGTACGTCATCGCATGTGTAAGACCTGTTTTTGTGACGTGTTCCTACATTCCTCCCTGTTCTAGTGTTGAGATTTATATGGATCACCTTCGAATGACAGAATCAGCTGTTACCTTAATAGATTCAAAATCGGACTTAATTTGTGTAGATGATTTTAACTTACCATATACAAGGTGGCGCAAAAGTAAACTTCCTATGTTTTTTGGCTGTAATTAAAAAAAAATGAAAACTTTGATTCTTCTTGTGGATTATTTTTATTTGGTCTTTTAATTTTTTTTACGTCAAGTCGAGAATATGATGTCATGTAAATGGCCGCCGCCACAGTTGATTGTCATTTGAGCCCTTTTTATGGCATTTTCCATCACTTTGGCCAAAACTTCCGGCGATAGGTCCTCACATTCTTGACGGATATTGTCTTTAAGAGCTGCAAGAGTCTGAGGCTTGTTGACATAAACCCGCGACTTCAAAAAGCCCCACAAAAAGAAGTCTGGAGCGGTCAAATCAGGCGATCTTGCTGGCCAGTGCAAATCGCCAAAACGGGAGATTAGGCGCCCGGGAAATGCATCCTTCAGCATATCGGTTGTGGCACGTGCAGTGTGTGCCGTTGCACTGTCCTGTTTTCCAATCCCAATTCATCAAGTTGCGGCAAAAATAACTCGTTGATCATTGCTCTGTAGCGTGGCACGTCGTCTGGTCGACGGCGAATCCATGACATCCTCGGCTACAGCAGCTATATTCTCTGCAGAACGGCTACTCCGGGGTCTGCCACGCCTGGCAGCATCTCGTGTTGTGCCAGTCTCTTCGAGGCGAGCGGCTAAGCGTCGCAGTGTTTCACCAGTAGGCGTTGGACGGCCAGGAAATCTGCGACGAAATTCATGTTTTGCCAAAGTCACCGCCCGATTATTGGTCAAATAAATAGTCAGCAATATTCCGCGTTCTGGAGCAGTGTAGCGTAACATTGTTTATTAACGTGTATTTCGCATGTGTTTACTACACAAATGTCAAAACAGAACTGACATTAGGGGCCAATCGCAAAATTTATAGCAGTTTCTGATAGGAGGATTACTTTTGCGCCACCTTGTACAACGTGGGTTTCTGTAGATGGCTCTAGCGAATGTTTACCTCTGTCTTCTACTATTATGAGTAACTATTGGGATGGTATTTTTGATTTAGGTCTCCATCAGTTAAATTTTATTAAAAATGTGAACAATAGAATATTGGTTCTCGTATTTTCGAACAGTCACTGTATTTCTATATGTAGAGTTTCTCCCATTGAAAATTACAGAGGAATTGCAAAGTCGAGTGCAATACCAAAGCTATTTGAAAAATTGGTTACGAATAGACTACTTCATTTTGTTGGATGTTTGGCTTCGCCATATCAGCACGGTTTTGTCAAGGGCAGGTCGTCTACGACTAACTTACTGGTGTCAACGTCTCATGTTTTTGCAGTTTTTCGTGTTAAATGTCAGATGCATGTAATTTACACAGATTTTAGTAAAGCTGTTGACAGAGTTGCTCATAATTTGTTAATATACAAACTTGATGTTATTGGTTTTCCACCTAACATGTTGCACTGGGTATCTTCTTACCTTAGAGGTCGTACCCAAAAAGTGCGGTTTAAAAATGTATTATCGTGAACTATATCAGTAATATCTGGTGTTCCTCAATGCAGTCATTTAGGTCCCCTACTTTTCGTACTTTATTTAAATGATCTACCGTCTATAATTAAATCCTCTAACATTTTGATGTTTGCAGATGACGTTAAGTTATATACGCCTATAGGCGATACTGGGGATTCCACCTATCTTCAAAATGACTTGGATAGTCTCACTAATTTGTGTTCGGTAAGTGGTATGTCGCTAAATTAGGGGAAATATAAAAAGCTTTCCTTTTGCCGAACTACAGCGTTGAATTTTGATTACCCTATTGGCTCTTACGTATTGGAAAATGTATCTTCCTTCATGGATTTAGGAGTACTTTTTGCTCAAAAATTGCGTTTTGATCTTCATATTGATTCCTGTATAGGCAAAGCCAGATCACTGTTAGATTTTGTAAAAAGATGGGCGCTAAATAAATCATTAGCGGTTGAGGCCAAATCCTGAAATTCATTTTTCTCATCTTCATGTTACTGCTCTTCATGTTCCTGCTCTTGACGTTCCCGATCTTCATGTTCCTGCTTTTCATGTTTATCTCCCATTATGTTATCTTTATCGTTCCACACATATTGTTGCGACGTTCCTGCTCCAGATCTTACTGACTATGTTATCTCCTATGATTTTATCCTAAAGTTCTTGTGTGTCCTTCCACTCAAATTTGTGGAGACTGTTTACAATTTCTCTTGATCCTGATCCTGCTCTACTGATGTTCCTGTTCCTGCTCCTCATGTTCAAGATGTTCCAGACCCAGCTCCTGTTCACCCTATCGATCGTTCCTGCTACTAATTTTTATGATATATTACTGTTTTTATTGTAAGTTATTTTTAAATTCTTTATAATTACACAGTGCAACACGAAAAAATATTACCATATACGGACACCACTACGTGATAAAAGAGCAAAGAAAAAAAGACCCCTGTCTCGCAGTATTGCCAAAGTCCTCCAGGTTTTTTTTATAGGCCCCCAAAAAAGTGGGGCCTCGGTGTCATTTTTGCAAAAAAAAGTGATCATTTTCTCAAGCTCATATCTTGCAAACCGTTCCGAATTTTGATTTACTCTCTGAGGCAAAGTTGTAGCTCTTGTCATAAAGAATAAAAATTGTAAACATATAAAATCAAAAAAAAACTTCATCTTCAAAGTCAAAATCCGAAAAAACTTTAAAAAATTAAATTTTTCTTTACCTTTTTTCCCCTGTTCAGGTCCATACGTAGCAAATCGTTCAAAATTCAAGGAAACAATCACCCACAAGAATGATTCTAAGATCTCAATAAACAACTTTCTAGAACATATGAACTTCCTAGGAATGATTCTTAACACCGTTTAGGTAGCCCTTAGATAGCCGCAAAAGTGAAAAATTTCCCGAAAATTTTTTAATTTCATTTGTTTTTTCTTTACTTCAATATTGAGATACTATAAAGCCTTCTCCCGTAAGTGAAAAGGCATGTTGCAAGTTTCATTGTTATACTATTACTGATTTTATTAATCTTAGTCCTTAAGTGGTATGGGTTGACATTTAGAGTTAGGGTTGTAACAAAGAGTAGTAGCATGGATATTTAGTAATAATGATTCAGTGTTGTAGGGATTAGTAGTCTCAGCAGGGATGGCACTACAATACTATGCTATCTATTACAAAAATTTTAAAAAAAAATACTCGTATTATGTTTATAATGTTGATGGCCCTGGACTTGCAAATCGCACTCTCTTAAGTTGTGGATCCAAATCGTCGTCCGAATCTGACTCTGATTCAGAACTTATGGTGTCCACAGGCACGTTACTTCCAGACTGCCCTCCATCATCAGCTTTTTCTGATACTTCATTAACATCATACAGGGTGATCTTGTGACTCCACCAACATACCTGAAATGAATTAGAAAAGAAATCAAAAAAGGAATGCAAAACAATGCATCAATAAAATTGATATTACCTCTGCAAGCAATGCGTCGAGTTTTTTGCCTTTATACCGTTTTTCCATGGGCATTGTGGTTTGGTGAAACCGTTCTCCTCGCTCATCGGATTCGGTAGGAAGTTGTTTGATAAAATCGTCAAAATGAAAATGAAGAAAATGCAGCTTTAATGTCATCGATGTGCCGATTTTCTCAAAATAATGCAGCATTTCTTTCACCCATTCTCTTGCTTCCGGTTCCGCGTCTCGATCCCCTCCCAAGACTCTGGTGCATACACGCTGAAAGTAAATCCATGCCATTGAATGATTATAATCATGAAGCTATGATTCAAAGTTTCTCTTGAATAGCTTTCTAATGTCAGAAAAGAAAACATTAACAAAGTGAAAATAGTACAATGAGGTGAACAAAAATTCGTTTTAAATATACTACAATAACTTTTTTTAATTTTGTCATCGCTACGCTTTGGGAAAACGCTTTTCAAATAGTCGAATGCGTTTGGGCAATTTACAACGGCCACTTCGATGAATTTTTTAACAATTCCCAATTTTATGTGGAGCGGTGGCAGCAAGATGTCTTGAGTATTGTCTATTAAAGGTGCATTCCTCAGTTTATGTTGTTTCATTTGTTCCTCTACACTTCCTCTTGGTCTCCACGAATTACATTGGTATTGATTCAGAGGTGAGCGCGAATCCCAATTACAAAGATAACAAAACAATTTTGGAAAGTCGCCCTTATCGGTGATCCCTTGCAAAATGTTGATGACCTTCAAATCACAGCAAATCTTCCATTTATTTTCGTAGTATTTGATTTCTTCCATTATACCTTTCAATGTTTCATAGCTTTCTTACATGTTAATACCCATAGCTAGCGTAATGGAAGGTTTTTGGTTCGACACATGCAACAACACTGCTTGTAAGCTTGAAACAGAACCATCAATAAATAATCTCCACTCACTACCGATGTAGTTCATTCCCATTTTTATATCGTTGCAGTAAGCGAACGAATTGTCAGCATTTAGAATGTAGAGGGCCTAAAATTCAGCTTGCCGTTTGCGGTACGCCGAGGTTCACATTACCATGTGTGAGTTTTCTTTGCATTAAAAACGCTGTCAAAAATATGGCAAGTCGCTGCGATAGTCCCAATATGGCCACAATGAAATCCATTTCCATTTGTGTTATTAGTTGTAGTCCATCTCTTCCCTGTTGGGGCTCATAATCGGTATCAAATATATCTTCATAAGTAACACCACTTGCTCTAGTCATTCCTGTACATTCTGTACTATGATCTGGAGTTGGCGGCCTTGGTGATACAAAATTTTCAGGTGCAAGCACTGGTAGTGTGGCTGTTACAGTTGCTTTATAACTTTTGTTCCTCTCAGCATATCGATTTAGACCGCATGTGTAATTTACGCATGCATAGCAACTGGTTTCATCATGATCACCTGGGAGATTAATCCAGTTTACCGGCTTACAATACTTCATACTATGTTTGCCTCCACTCAACCATGCCATGATATTGTTATAACATTGGCGACACACTGTATTAGGTGTGTAATTTTCACCAGTCAAGTCTTCTTCGTCGAAAAACAACTTATAAGCTTTCTTGAATGCCCAAGTTAAAAGATTCTTTTCCTTTTGCAATGTTGTAGAACTATTTTTTCCGATTTGATGACCGCAAACGTAGCAAAATAAATCAATATTTTCACACTGCATATTGAAATTGTCAGTTGCCAATGTTGTGTGCGAATTATGCTGTAGCACTTTCACTTTTTTTACTTTCACCTTCATTTAATAACTTTCACCGCTGAGCTCTCGTTGACGTCGCGCTGTGTAATGCCTCGATGTGAGCATCATGTCGCTTTTATATTGTGTGCTGCGTCCCTTGTGAATTCAATGCAGATATTTGCTTCCAGGTAGTTTTTTAATAGAAGTTTTTTTGATTTTATATGTTCACAATTTCATCTTTATGACAAGAGCTACAATGTGTTTCCAGGTATTTTGTTTATATTTTGGGTTGTTTTTATGTGAATTCAATGCAGATCTTTGCTTCCAGGTAGTTGTTTGATAGTTAGGGCACGGGAACTCACCCACCAGCTTGAGAATTTTTATTAGAATCCACTTACTATCAGTGAAGGTACAGTGCACTCACACACTCGGCCTCCTCACTGACAATTATTTACGTTTAAAGGTTTGGAAATCAAATTTTTTTTAAAGAAATCGCTTATTTTCTTACACTTCAATTGTTTTTAAGCGAAATTTTGGCCCCCAGAAAGTACTTTTGTTAGAAAAACCTCACTATCTCCGGTCTTAGAAGGGTTAAGGGGGAGTATTGTACCCTAAAAAAAAGCTTGAAGTGCTGTCTAGGAAGAAATAAGTTTACTAGGGCTGTTTTTTGAGAAAACCAGATTTTTATTTAAAAAATAAGGTTAAAAAATCTTTTGTTTTTTTAATTTGCCCAATGAGTTAATAAAAATTAACATATTTGTATACAGATTTATAGCGTTTTCAAAGGTCTTCTCAACGATACCCATCTCAACCAGATCGGATAAGAAATGGGTGAAATATAAGCGATTATATACTCAAGCTATAAAGGCCTATATCTCAAGAAGTTGGATCGGCCTCTTTAAAAAAGTTTCGGGTTTTAATCAGCGCTGTAAGCCCTACCAGGTCAAAGAAAATTGGCGAATTTTTCATAAAGTAAATTTGTTCGTAAAAGAGGAAAATAAAAAAAACGCTTTTTGGGCGATTTTTCGCTCATTTTTTAAGTTTTTCGCGATTTTGACCTTGAAGATGAAGTTTTTTTTGAGTTTTGTTCTTTATGACAAGAGCTACAACTTTGCCTCAGAGAGTAAAATTCCGAACGGTTTGCAAGATATGAGGTTGAGAAAATGATCACTTTTTGGCAAAAATGACACCGAGGCCGCACTTCTTTGGGGGCCCATAAAAAAAAACCTGGAGGACTTTGGGCAAAACTGGGAGACAGGGGTCTTTTTTTTTTGCTCTTTTATAACGTAGTGGTGTCCGTATATGGTTATTTTGCCATGACTTAAAAAATTACACACAGTGTTATTAACTTCACCTGTCTGTATGCACGCCGGGCCAACTTTGGATTGATTTTTAACCCTTTCCCATGATCCAATCCAGCTAAACTTCGAAGGCAAACTAATGGCGACGACAAAAATGAACTATCAAAATATGGGCGGGATTGGAAAAAGGGGCGTGGTACCTCCCATACAAATCACAAATTAAAAATCCATTATTTCTGCTCCTGTTAACGGTATTTGAACAAAATTGGGTATGTTAGGTGTAGGTGTATATATTCTAAGATCTGTTGCAAATATGGGCGGGATTGGACAAAAGGGCATGGTCATATATAAATGTGTAGTCAAAAACTATGTTTATTACGGGTTGGTTTTTTATTATTATAACTAACATACAAGCTAATTATAATAATTTGTTAACCATATTATTTCATATGTTGAGTGTTTTTCAGACCAAGTTGTTCGTGATTATTCTGTTCGATGAAAATGTTATATATTCTATAACCTTGCTGGCTTTTTTGGTCGCAATTCCAATGTATTAAATAAAACTATTTAATGCAATTGTTTTCCCTACGTTTCGATGCTTTATTGGCATCCTCTTCAGGGGAGTTTTATTCTAAATAACAATGATAACAATTAATATTACATTTAGTATTTTCCGTTCACTGTTCACACTTACTTCGTTTTTCTATATATTTATTTGCATGTCTATTTAGTGTTAATCTAACATAAATGTATATATGTCGTACAAGTATGTTTTCTCCACACTATATATGTTTGTCCGGTGTTAGCGTCATGTAGTAGTGACAATTTGTCTTGTCTTTGTCCTCTTTTGTGTTCATACTTATGTCATGTTTTTGTTGAATTCTCAAACTCTCTAGTGTATATCTCCTGTTAGTGTTCTTCTCTCTGTCTATAATTCTGACGTTTTCCATGTCTGGTGTGTGATTGTTCTCCATCATATGTTGTGAGAGTGCAGTGCTCATTCTCCTGTTCCTTATGTCTGCCTTGTGTTCTGTCATTCTAGTTTCCAATGATCTTTTAGTGGTGCCAATGTATATTTGCCCACATGTTTCATCAGTGTTGCCAGTGCATGAAATTTCATATACTACATTGTGTTGGTGGTTTTTGTGTATCCGGGTTTTTGTCTTGGAGAATATGTTCTGTAGGGTATTGTTGGGTTTGTGTGCAATTTTAATGTCATTATTGAAAATGTTTTTCAGTAATTTGTTATCTGTTAGCGATGGTATGTATTTGACGCTTATATATGATGTGTTTTCGTTTCGATTTTCCGTAAGTTGGGTTGTAGTGTTTGTTGTCCTATTGTTATATTTTTGTATTAAGTGTTTTATGATATATTGTGGATAGTTGTTTTTGTGGAGAATTTTAGTTATGATTTTGTAATTTTTGTTGTGGAATTTTTCATGACTGTTATCGAAAACTGTTTTAAAGAAATTGTAGGCTGTGTTTAACTTTTGATTTTGCGGTTGTGTGGAGTAATAATTCATCATTCGTCCGGATGCTGTCGGTTTTGAATACCAGTCTGTAATTAAAGTTGTTGATTGTCTGTGTATCTTCAAGTCCAGGAATGCAATGGTTTCGTCTATTTCTTTTTCTATGGTGAATTGTATTTTATTATGGTATTTGTTCAAGTGTTCTAAAATGGTGTCCGTGTCCTGTCTTTTGATGATGGCAAAAATATCATCAACATATTTAACCAACACTTTGGGTTTTATATTATGTTTTCGTAAGTCTGTAAATGTGTCGTCTAATAATTTGTCCAGCACTATGTCAGCTATTGTTGGAGAGAGTGGGTTTATTCATTTTAATTATTTTATGTTAATATTTTTATTATTTTTTTTTTAATTTTTTAATTTTATTTTAATTTTACTCTACTCTTTTTCTTATGTTAAATGTATTATAATTTTATTATGTATTTTATGTAATGCCTACTATGTATATAATATAAATTTTATTACGTTGGTGAAAATACATTACCGGCTGAAAATAAATTTCTGGCTCAACGGCAACGTCAATAAACAAAATTGCCGCATTTGGGCTGAAAAGCAACCAGAAGAAGTTCAAGAGCTGCCATTATAACCAGAGAAAACCACGGTGTGGTGCGGTTTATGAGCTGGTGGAATCATCGGTCCATATTTTTGCAAAAATGATGATGGCCTGAACGTAGCCGTGAATGGTGATCGCTATCGCGCCATGATATTGCATTTTGTTGTTGTTTTGATGCCCGTAATCATGACGACATTTGGTTTCAACAGGACGGTGCCACTAGCCATGCAGCTGCTCAGACAATAGATCTTTGAGAGGTCATTTCGAAGAGCAGCTAATTTCACGTTTTGGAGCGGTGAGTTGGCCGCCTAGATCGTGTGACGTAAAGTCCAAAGTCTATGCTGACAAACCCGCTACGATTCACGTTTTGGAAGCTAACATTACGCGTGTCATTAACGCCATACCGGTCGAAATGCTCGAACAAGTCATCCAAAATTGGACCTCAGAATGGACAACCTGAGGCGCAGTTGCGGCCAACATTTGATGGAAAATATATTCAAAAAATAAATGGCATTCGAATTTTTGTATTTTGAAAAAAATACCTCTAGATTGATCACCTTTTATTTGTTTAGATTTCGGTCGTGTGCTGATTTGTTTAACAAGCTTCTCATTATATTATAATAGCTGTACCTGTTGCGCTTCGCTAGCCCTGAATTCTAATGAAACACAATTTTGTTTTTTTCTATTTATTCTATTTATTATTGCAAATCCCGTGACCGTTCGAAAAATACGGATTTGTCAAATTTAGGACTTGAAGCGCCAACCGAATCGGAAACTGCTATCTTTTGAAATCGATGGGCATATCTGTAGGTATCATGGGAATGCATGGTATCAGGGCATCGGATCCTTTATAATTTCTAGTGATTATAGTAGCCTCTATAAGATTATTCGGAATTTTTTAAAAAATGCATTAGTAGTAGTAGTTCTTTATTTATTTTCGTTACAAAAAATGTTTACAATGTGTGTACAAAAATAATTTGGTTATTAAGACAAATAAATAAGGCTGTTTGTAGTTTATACATAATGTCTATGACATATTGTCGTCAGTCAGACTATTAAACTAGTATACAATCGCTTATACTGAATAACAAAATTTCCTTTTTGTTCTTAATAATTATATTCATTAATTAATTGATTTCTGTATTCCATACAATATTTTATATATTTTGCTACTAATTTCCATCCTATAATTTTACCATCAAGCATATTTATAACATTATCTACATCTAGTACAATTTCTTTGAAAAATAGCTTTCGCAACTCTTTAAAAACTGAACAATGTTTTCGATTTCTCTCATATCACAGAGCGAACATAATCTGGATGTATTGACACCGAATATGCTATTGTTTAAGATTGTTGTCTCACTTCTCATCTTCATGATCCAACTTATTTATTCGGGTGTGATCCCTTCTGCCATATAACTTTCACCTGCCATAGAATTCAGATATTTATAAATACGACTAGTATTCTCCGTAGTTCTTTGTTCGTAACGATTGCAGTAAGTTATGTCTATTTGCGTTCCACTGATAATAGCTGATGTTACTTGATGCTCATTCGATTTGATATTCGCTACCTATTGTGTTCAGGTTTCTAACCCAGAAGATTTGGTTATTTAGTAGCATCTTAGTAAAAACATGTGGTAGTCTTTCATTAGAGTATTCAAATAATGTTTTGTTTATATATCTTAAATGAAGATCAAGTGAAAATAAGTGACGGTTTTCTATTCCTGTATCCATCATTATCGCGTACGTCGGTGTACAATTTGGAAGTCGAAGTATTTTTTTAATGAAGTAAATATGTATGTAGTTTATCCACTTGACTAAAATATTTGTGTCCCCATACCTGAGCTGCATATGCTTGGATGGATCTACATACCGCTAAGAAGAGTTTCCACATACACACAGGGAAAATATTAGTTGGAAATCAATTCAGGTATTGGAAAATCCATGATAAAGTCTAAATTTTGATCAGAATTCGTAATTGTCAAACATCAGAATTATTTGTCGATGTTATTGATAGATTAAAAATCGGTTTCACTAAATACAAGTTGCTACTACCGAATTTTAGTTGTATTAACCAATTTGAGTATTTCAAAAACCTCATTCATCTGAAATGGAAGATACAACTAATAAAAAGTACAATATTAGATTTCGTGTTCAAATATTAGTTACTGAAATCATAATTTAGTTTCTGTTACAAAAACACTTGTTACAAAGTTATGTATTCGTTTTTTCACAAGAGGCTTTGTTGTTAAAGAGAAACTACGTATATTTGAATATTACAGGAGGACTTTACAGAAAACTAATATTTTAAACAGAAAGTGATAAACAAAGTTGTGAAAAAACAATAAAGTGTATAGATATCAGCCAGCGAAGAATACATATTATCATAAATTGAGGTGAAGAGAGACTTTTAAACATAATCGTTGAATATGACGCCTTCACAAGCACATGCAAACAATTGTTTTTATATTTTCGATCAAAAATGGGCACGAAATACGAACCCTGGTTATAAATAATAATAATTTTGTTTATATTTATATGTGAAATACAGAGTTTTCATAAAGATTTCTATAAAATTCATAATGGTTTAAATCATCACCAAATGGTTGTGACAGCCATCTAATTCAAGTAATTACTTTAGTTGAGCATACCAATATATTACTTGGTACAAACGAATTAGTTTTCACATTTTTCGTTCATCCAACTAATAGAACATTCACCACTATAGGATAATTTGATTGCTACAACTACATCTCGATTGACAGATCACATTTATTTATTGTTGATGTGGCTTCAACTAAATATTTCAGTTCTTGCAACCAAAACTGAACTACAAATCAATTGATATGCACAACATTTGGTGATAAATAACACAATTATTGGTAATCACAACTGAATAATGTGATAGTCCAAGGAACCGCCAAATTTTAGTTGGCTGTAAATATAGTTGTGACAACGAATCTCTTCTCTGTGTGTAGACTTCAGCGAGATGCCTCGTCTTCTTGAAAAGTTGTTCCATGTACTATTTATGCTATTTTTTGCTGCTTCGTTTCTCTTCTCTATATGTTTTTGGAAACTCAACTTTGGAGTGAAAATTACTCCTAAATAACAAAATTCCGTAGCAATCCTAACCTCGTTCCCATTGAAAGTCCACCGTTCATCCCTCGCTAAAGTACCACCTCTCCTGAATACCATAATTTCTGACTTTACCAGGTTTACTTCCACATTCCACTGATTACAGTACCTTTCCAAGTTGATCATGTCTTGTAACATATGCTTATTACACTGTGATAGTTTTTGACCCGAAAAAAATTAATTTCGATGAATCCTTTTCGAACTATTAGGGGGGGAGTCCCCTGAGTGCGAAAGTACATTTGGAAGTGTCAGATTGGCTCCAGTTTTTGAGAAACCGGTATATATGGATATAGGTAAGTCTGCGATATTTAAACAAATTTTACCGGCCATAGGTCAATTTTTTTTGGCCTACAAGGGCTTAAAAAGCTGATTAAAATAGAAAAAACAAATGTTTGCGCTCGGTCCAACTTCTTGAGATATGGGCCTTTAAAGCTTGAGTATATAATTGGCCATATCTCACATATTTATGGTCCGATCTGGTTCCGGTGAATATCATTACAAAGATCATTAAAAAGTCTTTAAATCTGAATATAAATATATTACATTTTATTAACCCATTGGGGACAAATTTAAAAAATACGATTTTTTAACCCCACCTTTTTGCTAAAAATCGGATTTTCTCAAAAAACAGCCCTAGTAAACATATTTTCTACCTAGACTCAGGTTGTAGGCAACACTTCAGACTTTGTTTTAACACAACAACATTTGGTGATAAATAACACAATTATTGGTAATCACAACTGAATAATGTGATAGTCCAAGGAACCGCCAAATTTTAGTTGGCTGTAAATATAGTTGTGACAACGAATCTCTTCTCTGTGTGTAGACTTCAGTGAGATGCCTCGTCTTCTTGAAAAGTTGTTCCATGTACTATTTATGCTATTTTTTGCTGCTTCATTTCTCTTCTCTATATGTTTTTGGAAACTCAACTTTGGAGTGAAAATTACTCCTAAATAACAAAATTCCGTAGCAATCCTAACCTCGTTCCCATTGAAAGTCCACCGTTCATCCCTCGCTAAAGTACCACCTCTCCTGAATACCATAATTTCTGACTTTACCAGGTTTACTTCCACATTCCACTGATTACAGTACCTTTCCAAGTTGATCATGTCTTGTAACATATGCTTATTACACTGTGATAGTTTTTGACCCGAAAAAAATTAATTTCGATGAATCCTTTTCGAACTATTAGGGGGGGAGTCCCCTGAGTGCGAAAGTACATTTGGAAGTGTCAGATTGGCTCCAGTTTTTGAGAAACCGGTATATATGGATATAGGTAAGTCTGCGATATTTAAACAAATTTTACCGGCCATAGGTCAATTTTTTTTGGCCTACAAGGGCTTAAAAAGCTGATTAAAATAGAAAAAACAAATGTTTGCGCTCGGTCCAACTTCTTGAGATATGGGCCTTTAAAGCTTGAGTATATAATTGGCCATATCTCACATATTTATGGTCCGATCTGGTTCCGGTGAATATCATTACAAAGATCATTAAAAAGTCTTTAAATCTGAATATAAATATATTACATTTTATTAACCCATTGGGGACAAATTTAAAAAATACGATTTTTTAACCCCACTTTTTTGCTAAAAATCGGATTTTCTCAAAAAACAGCCCTAGTAAACATATTTTCTACCTAGACTCAGGTTGTAGGCAACACTTCAGACTTTGTTTTAACACAACAACATTTGGTGATAAATAACACAATTATTGGTAATCACAACTGAATAATGTGATAGTCCAAGGAACCGCCAAATTTTAGTTGGCTGTAAATATAGTTGTGACAACGAATCTCTTCTCTGTGTGTAGACTTCAGTGAGATGCCTCGTCTTCTTGAAAAGTTGTTCCATGTACTATTTATGCTATTTTTTGCTGCTTCATTTCTCTTCTCTATATGTTTTTGGAAACTCAACTTTGGAGTGAAAATTACTCCTAAATAACAAAATTCCGTAGCAATGCTAACCTCGTTCCCATTGAAAGTCCACCGTTCATCCCTCGCTAAAGTACCACCTCTCCTGAATACCATAATTTCTGACTTTACCAGGTTTACTTCCACATTCCACTGATTACAGTACCTTTCCAAGTTGATCATGTCTTGTAACATATGCTTATTACACTGTGATAGTTTTTGACCCGAAAAAAATTAATTTCGATGAATCCTTTTCGAACTATTAGGGGGAGTCCCCTGAGTGCGAAAGTACATTTGGAAGTGTCAGATTGGCTCCAGTTTTTGAGAAACCGGTATATTCTTTAAACCTGAATATAAATATATTACATTTTATTAACCCATTGGGGACAAATTTAAAAAATACGATTTTTTAACCCCACTTTTTTGCTAAAAATCGGATTTTCTCAAAAAACAGCCCTAGTAAACATATTTTCTACCTAGACTCAGGTTGTAGGCAACACTTCAGACTTTGTTTTAACACAACAACATTTGGTGATAAATAACACAATTATTGGTAATCACAACTGAATAATGTGATAGTCCAAGGAACCGCCAAATTTTAGTTGGCTGTAAATATAGTTGTGACAACGAATCTCTTCTCTGTGTGTAGACTTCAGTGAGATGCCTCGTCTTCTTGAAAAGTTGTTCCATGTACTATTTATGCTATTTTTTGCTGCTTCATTTCTCTTCTCTATATGTTTTTGGAAACTCAACTTTGGAGTGAAAATTACTCCTAAATAACAAAATTCCGTAGCAATCCTAACCTCGTTCCCATTGAAAGTCCACCGTTCATCCCTCGCTAAAGTACCACCTCTCCTGAATACCATAATTTCTGACTTTACCAGGTTTACTTCCACATTCCACTGATTACAGTACCTTTCCAAGTTGATCATGTCTTGTAACATATGCTTATTACACTGTGATAGTTTTTGACCCGAAAAAAATTAATTTCGATGAAGTGCGAAAGTACATTTGGAAGTGTCAGATTGGCTCCAGTTTTTGAGAAACCGGTATATATGGATATAGGTAAGTCTGCGATATTTAAACAAATTTTACCGGCCATAGGTCAATTTTTTTTGGCCTACAAGGGCTTAAAAAGCTGATTAAAATAGAAAAAACAAATGTTTGCGCTCGGTCCAACTTCTTGAGATATGGGCCTTTAAAGCTTGAGTATATAATTGGCCATATCTCACATATTTATGGTCCGATCTGGTTCCGGTGAATATCATTACAAAGATCATTAAAAAGTCTTTAAATCTGAATATAAATATATTACATTTTATTAACCCATTGGGGACAAATTTAAAAAATACGATTTTTTAACCCCACTTTTTTGCTAAAAATCGGATTTTCTCAAAAAACAGCCCTAGTAAACATATTTTCTACCTAGACTCAGGTTGTAGGCAACACTTCAGACTTTGTTTTAACACAACAACATTTGGTGATAAATAACACAATTATTGGTAATCACAACTGAATAATGTGATAGTCCAAGGAACCGCCAAATTTTAGTTGGCTGTAAATATAGTTGTGACAACGAATCTCTTCTCTGTGTGTAGACTTCAGTGAGATGCCTCGTCTTCTTGAAAAGTTGTTCCATGTACTATTTATGCTATTTTTTGCTGCTTCATTTCTCTTCTCTATATGTTTTTGGAAACTCAACTTTGGAGTGAAAATTACTCCTAAATAACAAAATTCCGTAGCAATCCTAACCTCGTTCCCATTGAAAGTCCACCGTTCATCCCTCGCTAAAGTACCACCTCTCCTGAATACCATAATTTCTGACTTTACCAGGTTTACTTCCACATTCCACTGATTACAGTACCTTTCCAAGTTGATCATGTCTTGTAACATATGCTTATTACACTGTGATAATTTTTGACCCGAAAAAAATTAATTTCGATGAATCCTTTTCGAACTATTAGGGGGGAGTCCCCTGAGTGCGAAAGTACATTTGGAAGTGTCAGATTGGCTCCAGTTTTTGAGAAACCGGTATATATGGATATAGGTAAGTCTGCGATATTTAAACAAATTTTACCGGCCATAGGTCAATTTTTTTTGGCCTACAAGGGCTTAAAAACCTGATTAAAATAGAAAAAACAAATGTTTGCGCTCGGTCCAACTTCTTGAGATATGGGCCTTTAAAGCTTGAGTATAAAATTGGCCATATCTCACATATTTATGGTCCGATCTGGTTCCGGTGAATATCATTACAAAGATCATTGAAAACTCTTTAAATCTGTATATAAATATATTACATTTTATTAACCCATTGGGGACAAATTAAAAAAATACGATGTTTTAACCCCACTTTTTTGCTAAAAATCGGATTTTCTCAAAAAACAGCCCTAGTAAACATATTTTCTACCTAAACTCAGGTTGTAGGCAACACTTCAGACTTTGTTTTAAGGTATAACACTTCGCATTAACCCTTCTAAGACCGGAGATATTGGAGTTGGATGATGAAGATTAGCATTATATTTATGTAACGGTTATTTTTAAAAATTTTTCATTTCTTTGAATTAATTAACTTAAACAAAAAACGAAACAAATATATAAAAGTCCAATATTTTGATTTTGAAGCTTGACTTGAGGCCTATGCTAGGAAAATAAATAAAATTTTGGAAAATAAAGCCTGAAGTGTTGCCTACAACCTGAGTCTCGGTAGAAAATAGGTTTACTAGGGCTGTTGTTTGATAAAATCAGATTTTTAGCATAAAAGTGAGGTTAAAACATCGTATTTTTTTAATTTTTCCCCAATGGGTTAATAAAATGTAATATATTTATATACAGATTTAAAGAGTTTTCAATGATCTTTGTAATGATATTCACCGGAACCAGATCGGACCATAAATATGTGAGATATGGCCAATTTTATACTCAAGCTTTAAAGGCCCATATCTCAAGAAGTTGGACCGAGCGGAAACATTTGTTTTTTCTATTTTAATAAGCTTTTTAAGCCCTTGTAGGCCAAAAAAAAAATTGGCCTATGGCCGGTAAAATTTGTTTAAATAGCGCAGACTTACCTATATCCATATATACCGATTTCTCAAACACTGGAGCCAATCTGACACTTCCAAATGTACTTTCGCACTCAGGGGACTCCCCCCTAATAGTTCGAAAAGGATTCATCAAAGTTCATTTTTTCGACTATCACAGTGTTATCAGAGATAATCACGATGTCATCCGCATACATTAAAACTCGTAAATATGTTTAGATCACCAAAGTTCACTCCGCCTTCCAGAAAATTGTGCAAATCATGCAAATATAGGGCGAATAATAATGGTGACAGCAAACACCCCTGCTTGACTCCAGATATTGTGGGGAAACTCTGTGAGAGTTCCTGCCCTGTCTATACAGTTGCTGTTGTGTTTTGATATGCACTTTCTATAAAATTTACGATTTTAGAAGATACTCCAATTACATGTAATTTGTATATCAATGCTTTTCTGAAGACTTTATCAAAGGCTGCATTAAAGTCGACGAAGAACGTGTACGTTTTCTTATTTCCTGCTACGTTCAACTGCGCTATAGATGACAGATTGTAGATGTTATCTGCAGTTGAGTAATTTTTTCGAAACCCTGCCTGATATTCATTTAAAACTTTATATGTGTCTACTAGGGTATTCAATTATTCGGCATTTTAGTTAGGCCGGTTAACCGCTCGAGTAATTATTTGAGGTTTTTTTTTCGCCGGTTAATCGCAAAAAATTTCAAAACTGTTCGGTTAATCGAGTAAAAGCAGTTGTTTGCAAACGAAAACTCATATGAATTGAGAATTTTACAGAACGCGGCGTATTATTATGCAAAATAGTTGGCGGCGGCGCGCCTCTATAAGCCGACACTGCTCGCATTTCTACTTGTATGAAAGAAGTAAACGTTTTATTCAAATGTAGACAGACAAAAGCAGTTGATACAATGAATGTGTTCGAAAAGAATACAATAATTAGAGGTAACGAGTTTTTTTATGAAATTTTTGCCCCCATAAAAAGTGCGTGTAAGCAGTAATTTTTTCTCAATTTCGATTAACCGATTAATCGTATAAAATTCATCGGTTTATTCGTTATTCGAAATTTGGGATTTTTAAACTATTCGATCGAATAATGGTACAAAATTCTCCGGTTAACCGGTTAACGATTAATCGAGTGAATACCCTAGTGTCTACCCATTCGGTTAATCTGGCGTTAATTACTCCCATCATTACTTTAGCCAAACAATTCCTAAAGGAAATCCCTCGATAGTTACTTGCGATTGTGGGGTCACCTTTTTTGTGTATTGGATATATCACCTTTTGTAAAAAGGAATCATCAACATTTCCGCTATCAAAGAGAATATTGCTCGCTGCGACTATTTCCTCCAACAACTCGATTGGTCCGTATTTATAAAACTCATAGGGCACTCGATCTTCTGGTGCTTTATTTATTTTTGCCTTTGTGAGAACGTTCTTTATCTCCTCTAATGAAATTTCTCTGTCCAATTGTTCGTTTACAATATGCAGGTGCGCATAGTGTATGTCACATGAGGTTTCGGGTGGGTTTAGTAATTGGTAACAGTGACCTTTCAGTTCTTCTGCCGATAATTGTATGCCTATGTTTATATTTTCATTTCTGATCTCCTTTACAATATTCCACCAATCTTTTCCATTTTTTACCTTTCAATCGTCTCATCTAGCAGTTGTTGATATCTTAGCCTCGCCCCTTTGGTGGTGTTTTTGAAAAGTTTATTTCAGTGTTGCCAGAGACGGACTAAAAAATTATGCCAAATATCCTCGAAAATTGTGCGGTTTGCAAAACCATTATGCTAAAATTAGCTTTTAGTGTTTTTTCTAATTCTGAGTTCAAAACACATACAGCCCCTCCAATAAATGGATGCTCATCTTGCCCTTAAAATGATGTTAAACGTTTAACTTAAAAATAAGTATTATGGTTTTAATTTGTTATAGACTGTATCTTATTTTCATACAAAACACTAACTTTAAATATTTTAACAAATTCTACAACAATAACGAAAGATAGACATTAAATAAAACTTAAAAAAAAGATTTTATTACTTTGTTTAAGGTCCATTATTTTTAACAATTTCTTTCAAACATCTTAGAATAAAATTTCCCACGTTTTGGATAATTTTTTTGTAATCCCTTCCACTTATCCCAGCGAACATTGGCCAATTCGTCACTACTTTGAAATTTTATTTGTCGAATATTTCTCACATAATGAACACGGAGATTTTCCCTGGAGTTTGCATGTGGAGTTTCGAGAAGAACTTCCATCGTATTTAGGCCATTTTACAAAAGTCATGCCTTGATATTGAAGAAACTACTGTCCAGTACGACTAATTTGAAAAGTACGTCTTACAACAGGTTTTCCCTCCTGCGTTGAAGAGTGCATTATGGTAGCCCTAATAATATAAGTAAATTCATAAGAAATTTTTAAGCCAGTGGAGTGGCTTTGTTTCTATACCATTTTCAGATAAATTAAAGGGAGAAACTTTCATTACGAAAAATTGCGCCGTTTGCAAAAAGAATGTGCTAAAAAATTGCACAAATATTAAAAAAATTGGGAAAATTTTGAGGAAATTGTGCTAAACCGTACTTGGCATAATTTTTCAAAAAACAAGTGCCAAAACCAAAAAAATTATGCAAAAACGGCTGTAGTATATGCATGAATTCAAATACACTGTAGTGTAAATATAAAAGAATAGTCACAGTGCAAACATTTGAATTCATTCCAATACACAGCAGTGTGAAACATAATAGCATAAAATACATTGTACGATACATTGTAAATACTTCGTATGATAAGCTACGTGTATGTCAGTGTGTGCACATATGAAAGAAGTCCAAGTGTTTCGGATTTCTAAAGCTAGCGCAAAGTGGCGCCGCTTATAACGTAAACAAAAACAACAGTCAATGACTCGAACAAAAATTGGATCAACAATGTGAGTTTCGAAAATGCGAAACAAGCTAATAATGTACAAAGCCAACTGGAGCATCATTGCGACACACTAATGCCCCAGTTGTGACATATTTGCAAACACTGAGAATTACGTAAGATCGAACACGATCGATCAAACCTAGACAGGTAAATAGAAAAGTAAGAACTCTTTATAAGCAGTACATTTTGTAAATAGAGATCAATCCATGGTAAAATAAGTAAGGTAAACGCACTAGGAATTGTTACAACAAACACAGGCATTTTGTTTTTGTTTGGTGTCCATAATCTGTCAAATTTTCTTCATGTGTGTATCTACTGTAAATGTAAACAAAAAAGTACACAAACAAAATGCATGTGAATTTGACATAAGAGTAACACCTAAGCAAAAAATATGTTGAAATCAGCTGTTCTAACGAGTTTACCTTACTCATTTTACCATGGATCAATCTAACCACAAACATCAAAACAATCAGTCGTTTTTATTTGAGAGTCAAGGCGACACTTATTACATGGCGATCCTGCCAGGAGTTGGTCCCAAACCAATAAAGAAAGAAGATTTACAACGTAAGGTTGTACCAGTAGTTCCAATCCCGAAAATAAAACGGGAGCGCGGAGATTTTGTGAGCCGCATGAAGTTGCAACTGAAAGCCATAAAGAGTGAGCTAGGTTGGACCGACAATGCAGCAAGAAAACTAGAGCTGATTAACAGATTGGCCAACACAAAATCGGAAATTAAACACTTCAAAAAAAATGAAAAAATATGGGAAGTACCCAAACAAAAATTAACGAAGCCATAGTGGCATCGACTAACGCGCCTACGGCAATAAGCGTCAGCGTTGAGGTTGTAATTTTGATTTGTGCTGCGACAACACTAGTGGTCTTGGTAAGGTATTTAAAGAAATACATAAAGAAGCAGATAAGACGACAATCAGTAAGAGCAGGTCTATCGCAAGTATAAAAAAAAAGAGAAAATTTTTTTTTAGGGAAAAGAAAACGTTCAAAATGTCAAGGAAACCCACCTTCCCTTGCCATAGACGTAATCGTGGTAAAATTGATTGGTGTGAAGGTTCTTTCCTAGAAGTAGAAAAAAACGAAGAGGAAAGAGGAAAGAATGAGCAAAAGCTCAAATTTGTCAAATTTATGTGGGAGAAAATTTATAGTGGTCACAGACCATAGACCGTTAGTGTCATTATTTTCTCATAGAAACCCAAGTTCTAAGTCGACACGGATAAGATTAGAGTTGTCGGATTACGATTTTGAAATCGTATATAAAAAAGGGATTAACAACACCAATGCAGATGCATTATCCCGAATACAACTTGATTCAACTGTATTGAAGAGTATGATACCGATTGGAAATGATGAAAAAGTCAAGAAAACGCTAGTAGTAACAAGAGGCATGACGAAAAAGTCGTCAGACAAAGAAATTATCAATAGTGAGTCACAGGAGACTGATCAACTCCATATGTGGGACTGCACATCGATAAGCGATATAAAACTTGCAAGCAAATTGAAGTTTATATTCGAGAAAAGGCCAAAAGACGATGAATATCTATTCATCGTAGAAAATGACAAAGGTCATAAAGAAACGCGCGTTAGATGTAGCGATAATCCAAAGTGTTTAGGCACTCTTTTGGAGAAGCTATCATTCTATTTGAAGGAAACGGGGAATAAAATATTTGCCATCGCAAAAGACGATGCAATATTCCGTGAAATTCCTGACGAGGAATTTAAGGCCAGATACAATGATTTGAATAAGTCAAATCAAGATAACATTGTGGTAATGTTATATGAAAGACCTCGAAATGTACTAAGCGATGAAAAAAAAGGTGAATTGATAAAGTTGTACCATGACACTCCACAAGGAGGACATTTCGGTGTAAAGAAAACAGTTGGAAAGCTGAGACAAAGGTACGTCTGAAAAAACATGACCAGAATGGTAAAAAACTATGTATCAAGGTGTGATTTATGTCAAAGGAATAAGCAGACTAAACACACAAGAGAGCCGCTAAGAGTAACAGACACTCCGGCACAAAGTTTCAACACGATAGTGATTGGCACTGTTGGTCCACTCAGACCTGCAGGTGACTATAGATACATACTTACAATACAAATGCGACAAAATATGTGATTGCTTGTCCAATGGAGACGAAAGAAGCAAGGTCAATCGCGAAGGCATTAATTGATAATGTAATATTACTGAAGTCGGATAGAGGAACTGAATTCACGAATGAACTCATGAAAGAAATATGTGAAATGTTGAAGATTGAGCAAAGATTCTCAACACCGTATCATCACGAAACTTTAGGGACATTAGAAAGGAACCACAGAGTTTTGAATGAATACTTCTTGTCTTTTGTAAATGATGATAACTGGGAACAATGGATTCCCTACTACACATTCGCATATAACATTACTCCTCACGTGGATACAGATTATTCACCATTCGAGTTGATATTTGGTAAATTGCCTAGTCTTCCTGGTGATGAAGTCATGAATCATCCCAAGATATACAACTGGGACAATTACGCAAATGAACTGAAAACAAGATTAAAATATTCACTAGACAATGCAAGAAAATTAATACGAAAGGTAAAACAAAACAGACAATTAGAATCCCATAAAAAGAAAAATAGCATAGAATTAGAAATAGGAGATTTAGTTTTAGTCAAAGTAGACAATAGAAGAAAAAATGAGTCACCATATATTGGCCCATACGAGGTTACAAACATAAATGATTTAAACGTAACAATAAATGTAAAGAATAAAGAAAAAATTGTACACAAGAATTTACTTAAGAAATACATATAAAACATTGTAATACTGACCTACACTAAGAATTATAGTAATAAAATATAGAAATATAAACAAAAAAAAAAAAATCTTAAATATGTACACAATAAAATTTGTAGTAATAAGACTCGCTAATATAAACGAGAAAAAAACCAACAAGAATAACAATAACACAATACAGAAAATAAAAATCTTCCAATTTCAGTGTAAGATTTTCTAAGGGTGAGGGTGTAGTATATGCATGAATTCAAATACACTGTAGTGTAAATATAAAAGAATAGTCACAGTGCAAACATTTGAATTCATTCAAATACACAGCAGTGTGAAACATAATAGCATAAAATACATTGTAAGATACATTGTAAATACTTCGTATGATAAGCTACGTGTATGTACAGTGTGTGCACATATGAAAGAAGTCCAAGTGTTTCGGATTTCTAAAGCTAGCGCAAAGTGGCGCCGCTTATAACGTAAACAAAAACAACAGTCAATGACTCGCCCAAAATTGGATCAACAATGTGAGTTTCGAAAATGCGAAACAAGCTAATAATGTACAAAGCCAACTGGAGCATCATTGCGACACACTAATGCCCCAGTTGTGGCATATTTGCAAACACTGAGAATTACGTAAGATCGAACACGATCGATCAAACCTAGATAGTAAAATAGAAAAGTAAGAACTCTTTATAAGCAGTACATTTTGTAAATAGAGATCATTCTAAACACAAACATCAAAACAATCAGTCGTTTTTATTTGAGAGTCAAGGCGACACTTATTACACGGCGCAAATTATGCCAACATGGTAACACTGGTTTATTTGCTTGTAGGTATTTAATTATGTCTTCACTGCTGCCAGATGTTCTGAATACAGCCAATAACTTAAATGAGTTCTGTCTTGCTCTAAAGCATGAAGCATAATGTATTAAATCATTTTTGTTTAGGTATAAAATTCTGACCTTCTTTCATGAGTACAGGTTTGCTTGCTTGTGATAAAACTATTGGAAGGTGGTCGGACCATATTTGTGTTTCTACTGCAAAACCGGTGATGAACTTTAGTAGATTTTGTGATACTGCACTGATGTCGTTAACTGACTCACCGACTCCGCTTATGAATGTGACTTCTCCTTTTTCATCTCTGGTAGTCATACCATTTGTAATTACAAGACCATGATCATAACATGATTCGGGTAGCAGGTATCACGAATCAGGTATTCTGAATCTATTCATTTTTTGGTTCCACCCAATAAGTGCGAAAACAGCGAATCCAAAACAGCGAAAAAATAAGAGCGAATAAAAAATGAGCGAAAGCTAAAATGAGCGATGAAAATCTCGCGTTTTTTTTAATTTCATAAGTCAGATTTCGCTAATTTTATTTCGAACAATTATAATGTTAATACATACTTGTTGTTTTTATAAATTTAACAAGTTTGCCATGTATCATAAGTCGGATTTCGCTAATTTTATTTTGAATATTTAAAAGCACTGTTCAATAATTAAAATGTTAATACTTGTTGTTTTTATAAATTTAACAAGTTTGCCATGAATAATATGCAAATTTGGTAATATTAAAAATATTTTTTTCATAAATATAATTTCGTGCAAGATATTTATAATAACTATTTGTAATAAATTTTAAAAAAAAGTCGCTTGAATACACGAGAAGTCAAAAAGGTTTTGTTCTTTTAAAAAACAATGGTTACGTTTTCCGGAAGGACAAAGAGAACAATGGCAGCGTTTATTGGAAGTGCGTAGAATGTCTTGCTGGAAAATGTCGCGGGCGTATAATAGTTTCGGAAGGACAAATTAAGAAATCGAGTGGTCATAATCACGTATCACACAAAGCAAAGATTGAAAAAAGGGATGTGCTACATAATATCAAGGAACGAGCTCGTGTATGTCACGAAACCAATCATAAAATTGTGTCTGCTGAGACATATATGTTACCTGCAGCTGTATGTGGACAACTACCACCAATTCCCCTTATAAAAAAAGCATCTCAAAGGATTAGAAACAAGAATAATCTTACATTTGTTAATCCAACATCTCTGCTGGACCTAGTTATTCCGAATAATTATTCGAAAATTGAAAATGAGCCTTTTTTACTTTATGATAGTGGACAAGTCCGTGATAGAATTATAATATTTTCAACCAGAAGAAATTTATCACACATGACGCGATGTGATCACTGGTATGGTGATGGAACCTTTAATACTGCTCCACAACTTTTTACTCAAATCTATACGATCCTCGCTGTAAAATATCATAATGTTTTGCCAACTGTTTTTATATTAATGGCCACCAAAACGCAAGCATCTTATGTTCGTGCTTTAACCGCCTTGAAAAATTTAAATAGGAAATTGGCACCAATCACTATAATGACTGACTTTCAAAAAGCAGCAATGAATGCGTTCAACGAAGTATTTCCCAAAGCAATTCTAAGAGGTTGTTTTTTCCACATGAGTCAGTGTATATGGCGTAAAATGCAAAGTATTGGTATGCAATCCCGATACACCAATGATGTAGAATTTGCGCTACAGGTACGGCAGTTAGCAGCTCTTGCCTTTGTTCCGGAACTAGATGCTTTAAAGAGTTTCCAGGAACTTCTACAATTAGAATACTTTCTTAAGAATTATGATGTGTTACAGCAATTAATAGATTATTTTGAAGATACATGGGTTGGACGTCTTCAAAATAATCTTAATCGTCGCCAAGCATTGTTTCCCATAAAAATATGGAATTGCCACGATGCTTCAAAACTCGGTTTACCAAAGACCAATAATTCCCGTGGAAGGATGGCATAGACGATTTAGCTCCCTTTTAGGATTTAGTCATCCAACTATATGGAAGTTCATCGATGTTCTGAAGCATGAGCAGAAACTTAACGAAGTAAAAATTTAACAATATATTGCAGGCCAACACCCACCAAAAAGCAGAAAGATTTATCGTGATACAGCTAAAAAAAAATAGAAGACTTGGTTAATGATTACGAAAACCCGGACTTAATTGATTTTTTACGGGGTATTGCACACAACTTTAATCTTCAAATTTAATTCAAGAATTATAGTTTTATTCAAGCAGTTAATATTGTGGCTTATTTAAAATGCGAAAATTAAATTTATCGTTTGTTAATTAGAAAATTATTATACTTTTGATAATTTGTATAATATATTATCAAATTTTTAATATATTATCAAATTTATGGAACTTTCGCTCTTTTTTACCTTTCGCTCTTTTTATTATCTCCTTTTTTTCTTTCGTTGATATTTTGTCGCTCTTATTAATTCGCTCTTTTTGGGTGATACCCTATTTTTTCTGGGCCAACATGAGTTTCAAGCAACGCAAATGATTTTATATAGATAAAGAATATTATAGGACAATATTTGTAATATGTAACTATTTGAATTTAAATTGTTGATGGTAGTACACACATTGCCTCTATTTAGTTTTTTTCTCTATTTTGTTCAATAACTCACCATAATCTGTGCATATCCTATTTAACTTATCACCGTATATAGTGGAAAGTACCTCTTCCGCCTTCGCCTGACCACACATTAGTTGTCGTTCTCTGTTCCAAAACATCCAACGGGTACCAACCTTAATAAAGTAATTTTTAACGAACACTTTCTGAGTTTTATCAACTGCTAGTACGTTTGCTTTTAGCCGCAACATGAATTTCCTATCTACTTTCACTTTTAATTGTAGAACCAGCTAGTTTTTGTGAATTTCTGAGAATGGTTTCAGCAAATTCTTGACTTTGGAACTCAGCAATAACCGCTATCTTGTTGTTTGGTGCTGTATATATGACTGTGGCTGAACTGAACTTACTTGGATATACCTTATAACTTCAGTATTTCTCAACATACGTTTTCCACTGACTGTTTGGGTGATCCTTGCTTCTCTATGCCTCTGAAAATAATGTTTTTGCGTTTCGCTTGCTCTAAATAAATAAATAAATGGTTTCCCATTACATCCCATGAAGGGACCGGGGAGAACTTCTCACAACCACTGAGCTGTGCGCTTTCCAGTTTTCACTCACTGATTGGGACCTACAGTTTTACACCGATTCCGAACGGTATTTTGAGAAGCTTTTTCATGGCTATGTACTCGATAGTGTCGCCGTCACTATGCGAGGTGACCGCCGCCGAAAGAAATTTGAAGGTGGTCAGAGCCGGGTTCGAACCCAGGATCTCCTGTACAAGAGCCGCACACACTAACCATTGCACCACCGACGGCCACCAGTCTTTTAGTTTGAATTTGATCCTTGATGCTGTCTTTCTTGAGTTGTTCTATCTCCTCTTTTAGTACTGTATTCTCGATTTGTAAGGATTCCACTTTGTTGCCAGCGTCCGAGATTTGGTGCTTGATTTCCTCAATATCTGATTTTGTGGAGATATTTATTAACTTTCTATACATAATTGCTTCCATTGAAGACTTCATCATTATCATCAGTGTATTTGCGTCCATATTGCCCACCAGATTGGATTTCTGTACATTGACGTTTCCATGATTCTTCTCTTTGATTGCTGTGTTGTTACTGATAGTGGTGTATTTAGCGGAGTATTTGTATTCTTTCCTGCCATATTCGTTTCCTTCTTGGACCAAATATCCGAACTAATTTAGTAATCGGGTACTCAATACTCTTGCATCTCTATTGATTAGCCTTGCCATAAACCACTACTCAAATGTCGATAATAACAACACCTGATTTAGATAAATGGTAGCACTCTAATGTAATATCGGCCACATTAGATTGTGGTGAATTTTTTGGGAGCCTTACCGGTTAATAGAATATTGTGGACTTTCCAATAAGTTTCCAAAGTAAACCAAAAGTTTTTGTTTATTTAATTAAACTGTGTGTAATTTTTTAAGTCATGGCAAAATAACCATATACGGACACCACTACGTGATAAAAGACTAAAAAAAATTTCCCAATTTTTCCCAAAGTCATGCACTTTTTTTTTATGGGCCGCCAAAGATTTGGGGCCTCGGTATCATTTTCGTAAAAATTTGATCATTTTCTCAGGCTCATATCTTGCAAACCGTTCAGAATTTCGATTTACTCTCTGAGGCAAAGTTGTAGCTCTTGTCATAAAGAACAAAAATTGCGAACATATAAAATCAAAAAAAACTTCACCTTCCAGATCAAAATCGCAAAAAACTTAAAAAAAATTCGATTTTTTTTTACCTTTTTTCCCGTGTTCAGGTCCATAGGTAGCAAACCGTTCAAAACTCAAGGAAACAATCAACTACAAAAATTTACCTAAGATCTCAATAAACAAATTTCTAGAACATATAAACTTCCTAGAGATGATTCTTAACACTGTTTAGGTAGCACGTAAAAGTGAAAAATTTGCCGAAAATTTTTTAATTTAATTTTTTTTTACCTTTTTCTCCTGTTCAGGTCCATAGGTAGCAAAAAATGAAATATGCCTGGCCAGAACCATGTGTTTGTCCAAGGGTTAACACCGTTTAGGTAGCGCTTAGGTATCACTCGATCATGCACCGACAGTAGAAGCACAGGCAATGCAGTAAGCTCAGCACACGCAACAAGGGACGCAGCACACAATATAAAAGCGACACGACGCTCACGTCGAGGCATTACACAGCGCGACGTCAACGAGAGCTCAGCGGTGAAAGTTATAAAGTGAATGCCTCAGAGAGTAAATCGAAATTCTGAACGGTGTGCAAGATATGAGCCTGAGAAAATGATCACATTTTTACGAAAATGATACCGAGGCCCCAAATCTTTGGCGGCCCAGAAAAAAAAAGTGCATGACTTTGGGAAAAATTGGGAGACACGGGTCGTTTTTTTTAGTCTTTTATCACGTAGTGGTGTCCGTATATGGTTATTTTTTTTCGTGTTGCACTGTGTTGCAACGAATCTATTCCACTCGACAACACATCCAGGTCAGAATTGTACCACCGTCTATGGATTCTGTAATAATTAAAATACAATTTGGAATTCTTTTGGTTGAGCTATCTTGAGCGTCAAAACCTTTCTGTGTCTTTATTGAATATTTTGGTTCTTTTTATATTAAATCTAAATACAATAGTATCTTACATTAATATTCCCATTCCTATATAATTTATATGGAGTTGTCGCGGCAGACCAACGAATATCATATGCGTATCCCTCAGCAGAGGGAACGCTCGCTGCTCATGGCTTATCATGCCGTATACATTGTTGTATGTGTGCGACGTTCTTGGAGCTATGAACGGTCGCTGTCAGCAGAGACGATCGCCGTTCTGTGGCTATGCAACATTGTATGTGTCGCTGTGTGTATGCAGTAGAACATACTCAAAGCCATGGACGGTCGCCGTCATGTCTGCGTGTGCCATGCTGACGAATCAGTTTCACTGGCGTGAGAACTGTTCTTCACCTTGCGTACAGAGCAATGTGTATCGTTTAGAGTATTAAACGGCGCTTGTTATGTGGAGTGTGTTTGTCTGTTCGACTTTTGGTTATTTGGACACTTTGGGAAGTCCCAATGAAATGTAAGCTAATACCTCTTTTGGTATTTCTTTAATATGTATTTCTGTTGGTTATGTTGGCTTTAGTTTGTACTCTATAGTCGTTGGTTGCGTTGACTGTGTATGTATGCTACACCTCCATTTTTCAGAAGAATGATCATATAACGTGAGTTTTATGGACATTCTTTTACAATGTTATTAAGTTTATGTTTATTAAATGTATCATATAGTACTTATTATTTAGTTATTTCTTATGTAGTTAGAAGGACTTATTATTGTATAAGTTTATTATCATTTGTTCCTTATTATTATTATTATTAGTATTATTAACCATGGTTTTTATTGTTATTATTATTTTATTGCTCATAAATTTTAATTCTATTCTTATGAACTATTTGTTCTTTGTTAGTTTTGGGATCTATGATGTTTACATTTTCCCTTAATAGTAGATTTTTAATTTTAAAGGGACCGATATATTTTCTATCCAGTTTATGTCCTGATTCATTTCTTAACAATACTAAATCTCCTATATTGAAATTATAATCTACAATGTTCTTATCATAATATTCTTTTTGTTTTTCCTTATGCTTATTTAATAGTATCTGAGATCTCCTAAGCGCTATTTCTAATCTATATTTGGCCTCGTTGGCGTAATTGTCTACATTATAGAGTGGAGTTATTTGATCCACTTCATTCATTTGTACCATTTTATGTGGTATTCTCGAAAATACTAATTCATACGGACAGTAATTGTGTACTGTTGATGGTGTTGTATTGAAACAATACGTGAAGTACTTAAGCCATTCATCCCAGTCGTCTTTATTCACTGATATGTAGGATCGTACGTATGCATTGAAAGTTCTATGGCTTCTTTCAATTGTACCTAGCGTCTGGTGATGGTGTGCCGTTGAAGTTAGTTTCTCGATTTTCAATAGTGCGCATAATTCATTTAATATGGCGTTTTTGTATTCAGTTCCCATGTCCGTAATGAACGTCTTCATTGGACCATATATAAGAATGAAATTTTCAAAACTTGCCTTAGCGATTGTTTTCGCGCTTTTGTCCCGTATGGGTATTGTGACTAAATACTTAGTCAGGTCACATATCATTGTTATGGCGTATTCATTTCCGTAAATTGATTTAGGAAATGGACCAATGGTATCGACAAATACCGTATCAAAAGCTCCCGCCGGCGTAGGAGTTATTACTAATGGACCTTTCAAATGTTTGTTGGTTTTGGTTGTCTGACACGTGTGGCACATTTTGACATATCTAGTTATGTCTTTTATCATGTTTCGCCAAAAATAATACCGTTTTACTTTCTGTATTGTCCTGAAAGTTCCACAGTGACCACCTTCAATGGGGTCATCATGATATTTTATCATTATGTTTTGAATAGCTATAGCATCTTTGCAATCAATGTGGGTCACCTTATTTAGTAGCGCTACTTTAATATGAATTAATTTCCTATTGCCCATATCTTTGAATTCATTAATCGAGATAAATTCGAAAATTTTCTCACTAGGTGCCACTTGTAATTTGTCAATGCTGTGTTTACAGGCTACTTCTTCGAGCCTCGGGAAGAACTGTCCTAAGTCAAGTTTCCCATTATTAAACAAGTCATTGATTTGTATATATGCAATTATAGATTTTCCACGTTTGATGTAACATCTTGCGGGAAAAATCTTTAATTTATAATATTTCCTGACGTCAGTGTTATTTAAAGGAACATATATACTGGGCTTTTTAATTTTATTTGATTTATGCTGCTCATTCAAAGTATTACTTTTATCCGTATTCGTATTATTTCGTGTCATGGATCTTGTCGTTATCGTCAATATTTGTGTTGCTGTTATATTCATGTCCTTGAGATCATGTATTGTTATTCGCGATAGCGCGTCTGCAACGTAATTATCTTTTCCCCTAAGATACTGTAAAGTCATATTCCTCTAGGTCAAGCCTCATTCTCGTCAGTTTTGAACTTGGGTTCCTCATTGAAAATAGATATGATAGTGGTCTGTGATCCGTACGGGCGAGGAATTGTCTTCCGTATATGTATGGTCTAAAGTGTGTTATAGCCCAATGGATTGCTGTTAATTCTTGTTCGATGGTTGATTTATTGCTTTCACCTTTAGTAAAGGTTTTGGAAGCATAGGCGACTGGTAAATGTTTTCCTTCATGTTCCTGAGTCAAAACTGCGCCGCAAGCGTGTTTGCTTGCGTCCGTAATTATGCAAAACTGCTTTTCGAAATCCGGGTATTGCAGTAATGTTGGACTCATTAATGCCTTTTTTAAGTGATTAAATGCTATGTCGCAATCTTTAGTCCATTCGAACTGAACACCTTTTTTAGACAGTCTTGTAAGATGCCGAGAATATTCTGAGAAGTTTTTAATAAATCTTCGATAGTAATTGCAGAAGGCTACGAATCTTCTCGCGCCATCTGCATCAGTGGGTTTTGGGTAATTTTCAATTACTGGGTATTTGCTATCATCTGGGAGTATTCCCTTATCTGTACATTTGTGTCCTAGGTATGTTACTTCTGTCATAAAAAATGAACATTTTTCAGGGTGTAACTTGAGATTGGTTTTTCGACATAGTTCAAAAACATTTGTAAGATTTGAAAGCATGTGTTTTTCGGAACATCCTAATACGACCAGGTCGTCCATGTATAGGAAAGCTTGTTCTGGTTTCAAACCACTGAAAGCCAATGTCATCATTCTTTGGAATGAATTTGGTGCTATTTTTAGTCCATAAGGAAGTCTAGTGAATCTGTATGACCCATTATTAGTCGAAAATGACGTAAGGTCTCTAGATTTCTCTTCCAACTGGATTTGATGGAATCCAGACATTAAATCTAAACATGAGAAATATTTAGCCCTACCAAGTTGGTCTAGAATATCGTCTATTCGTGGTAAAGGGAATTTGTCCGCTACTAGCTTTTTGTTAATCTGTCTATAATCTATTACAAGTCTCCATCTCTTTTCCTTAGAACCAGGGAGAGACTTTTTGGGAACCAACAAGATTGGACTGTTATATTCGGAATGCGATGGTTCGACTATTCCATCGTCTATTAGTTTCTTTACGTGTTTGTGAATTTCCTCCTTATGTGTATGTGGTACACGGTAGTTCTTAATGTATACCGGTTGTTTGTCCTTAACCCTTAACTTTTGTTTATAGAAATTATTTGTGGTTATTGTTTCCGTTTCTAAACCAAAGACATCACTGAATTCAGAACAAAGATCTTTTAAAACATTTTCGAACTGTTTTGGAAAATTTTTCTCTAATATTTGCAAAATTTGTGTCTTTCTTTGTTTTTCATTTGAATTGTTTGTAATAATTTCGTAATCATTAATGTCTTCAGTTGTGATTTGTGATTCTTTTATTGTAACTATTGTATCGTTTGTATTTAAAATGCGAATATATGCATTGTTTGCCTTTACCAAGGTGCTAGCTATAAAAATACCTGGTTGAATTTCTTGGTGAGGTACCAATATGTCTTGATTTGTGGCAACTAGCCTAATATGGCGTATCACCTCAGATCTTGCTGGCAGTGTTAAGCTTTCATTGCATGTATTCGTAATTTGTATTTCTATCTGTTGTGTGAAATTTGGTGGTCGTAGGATAAGGTAATCAAAATCATCATTAAAGTCTAAAATACAATTGTATTTTCTTATAAAATCCATACCGATGATTCCGTCGCATGGTATTGGGAAATCATCGTTCACAACGTGAAAAGTATGGGGAATTAAAAAGTTTTTGTATCTTAGATCAAAATTTGTCGTTCCTATTGATTTTATTTTACCATGTCCTATACCACTTAATGTTGATATTCTATTCGTGTTTATTTCATCTTGTGTAAAGTGAGCAAGTTTTATTAATGAAATATCTGCTCCTGTGTCTACTAATAATGTTATTTTTTCGTTATTGTGTTCTATTTTGACGTTAACAAAAATACTCATATTAAGGCTAAGGTTATACACTTTTCTGTTCTCTGGTTTGATCTTAGGGGAATTTTCTAGTTTTCCGAGTTGTCTTGGGCTGTGTTAGTTACTCTAACGTTACTATTTCGACCATTGTGGTTTTGTCCGTTATTATTATCATTGTGGTTGTTTCCACGTCTGTTTCCACGGTAGTTAGAATTGTGATGTCTGTATCTATTGTTGTTATTGCGATTGTTGCCATTGCCATTTCTTCCTCTATATCCACCTCTACCATGTGGTCTTCCTCTGTTCCCACGGTAGTTTCTGTTTGACCTGTTTCCGAAGTATAGGATAGTATTTTGTTGTCCAGTAGTGTCTGTGTAGCTACTAACAAATTTTCCTATAGCTTCGTTCATATTTTCAAACTGACCTGCTTCCATGATGAGTTTAACTCTTTCAATGGTGCAATTTTTGGTCATTGCCTTCACCGCGACTTGGGTGGTATATTTTTGTGCCAATGTGCGTGACAAACCATCGGAGATGTATGCACCTTCCAATGATTTTGTCAATTTGTCCAGCTCATCACAATAAGAATTGGCAGACTTATTGTTCTGTCGGATGTTCAGTATTTTGGCTGATAGGACCTCAACTGATTCACCTTTCACAGAACTTGACAGTTTCGAAATTACGTCTTGTATGGTGGATTCATTTTCAAGTAGGTTTCTGGCGTTACCTGTTAATTTTGTCTTAATCAGGTTTATGGCTACCGCTTCGTGGGTGCCTTTTAGTGCATCCACTAAGGAAAGCGCATCTAAAAATGATCTTAAATTCTCAGGTTTCCCATCGAAATCAGGGATTAACCTTATGGCGGTATTCAAAAATACTATAACTGTTTGTGCCATATTGACTTCCGTTCCAATTGACTCAATTGGTTTCGTCCTAATTGTGGCTTCACTTTCAATATTATCATCACCTTCCGTATTATCTAGTGTTATGTCCAATTCCTCGTGAAGGTATAAAGGAATTGTTATTTCTATTCCTCTTCTCGAAGCTACATTTAGGAATTTTTCCCTTATATCTCCGTAAAAAGCGTCAGCTGCTGCCTTGTGAGCAGTGGTTAATCGATCGTAATAAACGTTGAATAATACCTGTATTTTCTTTAACGATTGTGTAAGAATTTTAAAATGTTTTGATACGGTTTCTCTATCTCTATCTCTATCAATATTCAGACACTTATATGACATATCAAAGGTTTCCTTAATTAGTCGTGCCTTTTGCACTACTTCTGCCCAATGCATTTAGTATTTAAAAATTTAATCTGAGTTTGGGACATTATATATAAGTCTACAGTAGGTAACTATTTTATCCCGATCCATAATATACTCTGTGGTGCTTAGATTTTGTCTAAGTTATCTCCACGACTTGAGTATCTCTTCTTTAGAGATCTCTTATGCAATAAATATAACTTTAGTATTAAGTTGACTGCACTTAATACTGTGGAGATGAGTAGGAGGATCCACAATGAATCTATTTGTGAAGTGTGATCGACCACTTCTACATTATTAATGACATTCGCAGTCGGATCACTTATTTTCGAGTTTCTATGACCCATAATTATCCTTATCCACTCAGGTTTTCCTTTCTTTTTACATAAAAATTATTTTATTAATTATACCTACAATTTTGCTTATTCTATTTTCTTTTAAAATAATTTTTCTTATTTTGTCTCGAGCGAGTACATAAAAATTATCCTACCAATTATACATACAATTTTGTTTATTATATTTTCTTTTAAAATAATTTTTCTTATTTTGTCTCGAGCGAGTACATAAAAATTAAAAAATTTTACATAAAAATTATCCTACCAATTATACATACAATTTTGTCTATTATATTTTCTCTTAAAATAATTTTCCCTATTTTGTCTCGAGCGAGTACTCGCTTATAGACCCTAGGTATGCGCTTGGAATCGCATACGAAAATACAAGGAAATTTTTCTATAATAATTTTTCTATATACTATATTCCCGTCTCAATTGGTCATCGCCGAATGGGGATCTTCCTTCTCTGGCCGTCGTTGCCCCTTCTCGAAATCCTCGATTGTTCTCGATTGTTGTACCTTCCTTCATTCTACTGTTGTTTTTCTCCTCTTGCTGTGGCCTCTCTCATATGGCTGGGCCAACTGTCTTTTGGCCAGACAGTATCTTCATTCTCGCCGCTGACGGATTTTTGGCTATCACGTCAGAGAAAATGTTTCTTTAATCCTGGTGCATTTTGGTGCACTTCAGGATTTAACAGCGGCTAAAACGCTATGTTATTTGGACAAAATGATCCAACTCCAGCTCCTTTTTTTTTATTTTTGGAGTTCCTGGAGATCCCTGAGCTTTTGGAGCTGTGGGATTGTTTCTGAGCCTTTTTAGCTCCCGATTTTTCCTCCGTGCTTTTTTATATTTGAAGCACTGGCAGGATCGCCATGTAATAATTAAAATACAATTTGGAATTCTTTTGGTTGAGCTATCTTGAGCGTCAAAACCTTTCTGTGTCTTTATTGAATATTTTGGTTCTTTTTATATTAAATCTAAATACAATAGTATCTTACATTAATATTCCCATTCCTATATAATTTATATGGAGTTGTCGCGGCAGACCAACGAATATCATATGCGTATCCCTCAGCAGAGGGAACGCTCGCTGCTCATGGCTTATCATGCCGTATACATTGTTGTATGTATGCGACGTTCTTGGAGCTATGAACGGTCGCTGTCAGCAGAGACGATCGCCGTTCTGTGGCTATGCAACATTGTATGTGTCGCTGTGTGTATGCAGTAGAACATACTCAAAGCCATGGACGGTCGCCGTCATGTCTGCGTGTGCCATGCTGACGAATCAGTTTCACTGGCGTGAGAACTGTTCTTCACCTTGCGTACAGAGCAATGTGTATCGTTTAGAGTATTAAACGGCGCTTGTTATGTGGAGTGTGTTTGTCTGTTCGACTTTTGGTTATTTGGACACTTTGGGAAGTCCCAATGAAATGTAAGCTAATACCTCTTTTGGTATTTCTTTAATATGTATTTCTGTTGGTTATGTTGGCTTTAGTTTGTACTCTATAGTCGTTGGTTGCGTTGACTGTGTATGTATGCTACAATTCAACACGTTTCCTTAGCAGATGATGCACTGTAGCCGGATAAAAAAGCTGGATCTTACGAGATTACTTAAAACACGTATGTATGTCTGTCGCTGATTCTTCTTCTTCTATGCATTATTGGGATAAAGATTTTTAGGATGCTCTCGAAACTGACTTCAATGATAATGATATTTATTTGTACCTGTGGTCACTTTCTTAGCTTAATAGTCTGACCTTTTAACTAGCCGTATTTTCAATGGTTTTCCCCAAAAAGTAATTTGCATCATATCAGTAGTACTTGTACCGCACCTCACATTCCTACACTGTATCAAACAATTGTCCGTACACCAGTCAGTTGTGAACATATTTCAATGTATCTCAAACGATATATGGCCGATTTGATTCAAATATTTTTTTAAGTTAGAAGCATTAAACTTAAAAAAATGATTTAAAACAAATCCGCCATATATTTTTTGAGATATATTGAAATATGTTCTCAAGTGCCTGGTGTACACTAACAACACTAACTAACACTAACAAGTATACCCTAGGACTATCAGCAATTCATAAGTACCACATTGTGAAATTTTCGGTATATTAGAAAAGTCGTCAGAACGATTTTTTAAAAGGGGGCGTGGTACCGCCCACTTCCACCCTGGTTGTAATTCCAACTGTACGAACAACGTACATACCAAATATCATATTTATACCTGTGATATTTCATGAGATACCGCCGTACAAAGCTTTAAGTTATTTGCCACGCACACTGATCCGATCCAGCCCATTTTTTGTTGGATCACGAATTTTTCTACCAAATGCATCATCAAGGCGATTGGTGAAATGTTCCTCTAGATATTGCGTTTTCCAAAATTGGGTCCAATTGGCGGGCCCACGGCCACTTCATATAACAAAAAATCCATTACCCTATTTTCACCGCCAACCACACAGCTACATTCTGTGAATATTTCAAAAAGATCGGTCCAACCATAGAGTAAATCTTAGTAGAGAAAATATTTGGCTCATCTGACATTTCCTTTCACACTCTTCTTGATGAGGTCGGTGTGATAGAGAGATGTTTGACGAAAAGTGACATACACCAGGTGGAATTACAATAACTTCTTGCTTTAATTTTTCATGTCGTTTTGGTGAAAAACAGTGAAATTTTAATGTGTTTTAAACTTTTTTTATTGACTATTATTGTTAGCATACATTTGTGTTGTATTTAACACAATAATTTTAACACACAAAACGAAATGCCGTTGTTGTTATTTTGTTCGTTGTTTTGAACCATTGCCTCTATCTGGTATTAGTAAAGCAATTCTTTTCAACATCAAACGTAAATATCACACCAGGCCAAATGTCATAAATTTGGTGGGAGAACTATTAGATCTACTATAAGTATTAATATATGGGTCCAACCGTTTTCGTGTCTATATGCAAACAATGCAAACAAACAAACACAAACTAATTTTTTATATAAAGATAGATAGAAAGTAGTTACAGGAGCCCCACCTAGAAAACTTCCCATTAAACAAGAAATTTCTCACCATATGTTAGTCTAGCCACAAACCAAAGCACAAGTATCCAATATAGTTGATAACACTGGCATGCAATAAAGTTGTTAAAATTTTTTTTTCATTTAGACCCCATCCCGCAACGTGCGATAAGGAACTTCGTAGCAATATAAATGTACGTTTTCTGATATATTTTGGCATTTTTGTGCCCAAAACGGCGATACAGAGAATGACAAGTACTACATGCAATGTTTATTTATAAATACGAAATACATAATTCCTGCCAGATCCCCATTTCCCCTAACCAGACAATGTATACCTATTTCTAAAACAAAATCTCCAAATTGAAGTTAAATCCCCTAAACCGACTACACCAGGGGTCGGCAACCTTTAGAGGCCGAATAGAATATATTAAAGTATTTTAGCTAGCTCTGCCTGAATAATAAAATTAGTAATCAAATTTATTGAATAATATTTACAATAGTTAGATCAATGAGAGCATTGGCCTTGCATGCCTTTTGCGCACGCCTCTAGATTTGTGTTTGATAGCTAGCTTCTTACTTTTCTTTTGTCATAACGTAAAGAGAAAAGCTCAACACTTATGGTGCCAACGTGGGTAAGGCACCCTTAGATCCATGCGATCATGAAGCTTCGGGCCCCATGTTGGGCGCCATTATGTCATAACGTAAAAGTACCAACACACTAGGAGAGGTCGGGACTTAGAAGAGCTTGATATGACGGTTTCAAATCAGCAAACGAATAACATTTACGGTCTCACGTCGAACGCAACTATGTCATAAACAAAAAGAAAGGCACAACGCTCATAGCAAGAGGTGGCAATACAAATGGTCCGACACCATAATGTTGAAACGAAACTGAGCACACCGAAACACGTCATACTCTACCGACTGCTATTTTTCGCTTTGCTGATTCCTAGATCGCTCGGTATGACATGCGGATGCTGGGCTTATAACTCGCCGGACGGGGGGATCTTCCTGGAGAACCCGAACGAAACAGACAGTCGTGACGCTATTGACACTAATTTCCGACAGAAACACAATAAAATAAAGAGAAAGGGCCCGAATAATTGTCAACTTCACAACACAAGGCAATTTAGTCTAACAAACCAAACACGTACACGAATTACAATGAGTTCTCAGTGAATAACTTATTCATCGGGCGTCACATCGGTCGACTGGTGTTATTGTCGCCGGTACCCACTCACTGGAAGCTTCCATCTGCTTCCCCATGACACTGCTTGTGTAGTATGCATAATACTGTTGACCATGCATACTGTAGTATGCACAGCACCGCCAATGCACACACGTGTAGTAATGCGATCATGTCTAGATATAAAGACACTTTTACCTGTTCCCACGGTGAACGGTATGCTGTTGTCCAATGCCATGCACTTTTGCTGAAGTTGTTATTCACACGGTCTAATACGTGTGCATACTACGCTCTCTTCAATGCATTAGTAAATAAGTAGCTCTTAACATAATGTAATGATAATAAAGAGCAGTCGCTCACCAACCCTAAACGATCATGGAGTTTACTTATTACATGGCGATCCTGCCAGTGCTCCTATTGGAGCATTGTTTTTATTACAAATATAGAAAAGTTTAATGATTCGGTTTTTAAATGAGTTACAGTGAACAATAAAATCAACATATCAAACAAAAGATTGTTGTAGTGTTTTGAGAAAAATATTAAAAAGACAAGATAAAACATTAAAGTGAAAAAAAAAAACAATAAAGTGAAAAGAAAAGAAAATAATAACGATGTACAATAATAATTGCCGAGATAGTGAAATTAATGATCCGCAAACTGGACGTTCTAGTGGTTTTGCTATCATTGTATTTGCCGCAGCTGATGCAATTGACAAAAAAGTTAGTCTGTTGAAAATTTATAACCGACAAGAAAAGTGAAATGAAGCACTATGGACGTTTTAATGAGACGTTTAATGAGAGATGTTAAAAGACTTCAAAACAAGAAACAAACATCCAGTGATTATGGAGCACCAATAGATAAAAATATTATGATATGGAGTGCAGTGATTTGAGGTCCACACGATACATCGTTCGAGGATGGCACCTTTGAATTGACAATAAAATTTACGGAAGTATTCCAATAAACCGCCGCCGTAAAGAAAAGTGAAATGAAAAGAAGGAAATGAGTCACTTGGCAACGAATTTTGCCAAGGCTGCGAAAACCAAAATCAACAACAAATACAACGATCGAAGTCCTTTCTGTTGATAAAGTTGTCGTATACCCCAATTGCGAAATACACAACAAACAAACAAATCAACAAGTCCAACAACAACTACAACGGTAGAATTTGCAGACTTTTAAGTTTATATGTAAGAATTTACAATTTACTAATTTACAAATTAATAATTATTCATGAATGACAAATTTAAAAATAAAAAATTTTTTTAAATATATTTTGAAAATGATGGATTAATTTTTTTTAAATTATATTCTAGGAAAATAATGAATTATTAATTATTCATAAATAATAATTTAGGAAAAATTATAAATTGATAATCCTTATTAACTTAGCAAATTTAAGAAGAATAATTGTAAATTAATAACTGCTGCGAAACTTACGAGTCCCTCCAGTAGTATAGTGACCATTATAAAATTATTTTTTTTTCCATAAAAATATGTGTCTTTCTACTAACAAAATTTTTTTAACCGGTGCATACTCACGAGTCCCTGCATTGGTTTGGTTGCCCAATCAGTCACAAAGTGGCAGTGACTAATATATAGCATATTAACCATAATCCGTTGTCAAAGAGGGGACGGATTCGGATAAATTTTTTTTTACAAAATTTTTGTGACCCACTAACACTTTGTATTGGATACCCAATATCTCTGAAATTGAAGAATAATATTGAACGAACAATTCTATTAATGACAACCTCTAAATGAATGTTGGTCAAATGAATGAATAAATTAAGGAAAAAGAAAACAATATTTGAATATGGGCGGACAAGAGTCTAAGATAACGAACCCAAACGCTAACGTAATTAATGAGGTGAAAATTGTCGAAGTGGAAAACTCTTCTACAATTTACCTCATAATCATGATAGCAATAATGGCATTGCAACTACTTACAACAGTTTACCAACTGCACAAGCGATCTCTCAAGAAGAACTATGTGAGGTCAATGTCGTTGGCAAATGAGCTAAACAAAGTTTAGTTTATTGGTTGATAAGTTGTTTGCAATAAACTTGCCATTGGGGAAATGAATAAAATAAATTGAGGAAATAGGAAAGCAAATATTGTTAAAATTAGAAACACATGTGTGACCAAACGAAAAAAAAAAAATTTTTTTGAAAACCAAATGTTTGTTGACCATTAATAAATGGATAAATGGAACCAAATTACGATTAATACAGGAACAATTTGACAAGTCGTACAAATGTTTAAACACAAATAAAGCGCCTACAAAAGACCAAACGGTGGAAAAACATCTCAGCGTTTTATTTGAAAGATTTGAACAGGTACGAGTGTTAATTAATATAAATTACTCTAGGCTCACACATAGCCACCAAGTAGCTGCTGAAGGATTCTTTTTGGACATTCGCAGTAAACTTGAAACTGTTTTGTCACGAAGGGGTTTAGACGTTAAAATCCCTGATAATATTCACGAGGAATTGAAGTGTGAAATTGAAGGTCAAGTTGTGAATAGTTCAGACTCGACCCAAGACAATACTGATAAAATTAGTGAAAACTTAAGTCCTCTTGCAAAAATGGCACAAACAGTGACACAATTCCTTGGCTTAGCCTCAAAGCTCCTCCCAGACTTTGATGGAAAACCAGAGAACTTACAAAGTTTCCTAGATGCACTCGCTCTAGTGGAATCAATGATGGAAACACACGAGCAAGTGGCAGTTAATTTAATAAAAACTAAATTGAAGGGCACATCCCGAAATCTATTATCAAATGAGACCACAATAGCGTCAATAATAGCCACATTAAAATCATCTGTTAAAGGTGATTTGGTTGATGTAATCACAGCTAAGTTGTTGAACGTGCGCCAAGGTGGTAAAAACGCAAACGCTTACGCTGCGGAAATAGATTCCTTAACGAAATCGTTGGAAAGTGCCTATATATCAGATGGCCTCCACTCCTCATTAGCCACTAAATACTCCACACAAACGGCAGTAAGGGCAATAGCTAAGAACGCTACGAATCAGAGAGTAAAATTAATAATGGAATCAGGCAACTTTTTAAATATGAACGAGGTCATGGCCAAGTTCGTTAATAGTTGTACTGAATCATTCGGACAGCCAAACTCGGTATTGTATTATAATTTCCACAATCGTGGAAACAAACGCGGAAATGGATACGGACAAAATAACAATAGACGAGGATACAATAATAATAGAGGTAATAACTATCGCGGTAATGGTAACAATAATCATGGCAGAGGCCGTGGTAATTACCGCAATAATGACGGAAACAACACAAACAAAAATATGAGGCTTGTAGCCGAGAACAACTCGGGAAACGGACAAGCACCCCTGAATATGCAGTAACTTCCAAAATCTATAACATGAATATAAGTCTCTACAGTTATCTCACTATCAGATCAACATTGAATAATGGAAGACTAACTTTTCTTATTGATACCGGAGCAGATGTTTCAGTTATTAAACTCGGGAAAGTTCTAAACGAACAAATAGATTATAACATCACTACGAATCTCAGTGGTGTAGGTCAGGGTTTACTGACTACAATTGGAAAAGTCAATACAGACTTGAAAATCGAAGATATTCTCATAGGACACGAATTTCACGTCGTTGGGGATAATTTTCCAATCCCTGTAGATGGAATCATAGGTATGGATTTTATAAGGAAATACAATTGCACTCTGGATTACCAGGGAGAGCAAGATTTGATTATCCTACGACAGCATAATTTCTCTCAAGACATCGGAATTCCATTGATGAATGCACCGAACGTAAACTCTATATCTCTTCCAGCTCGATCAGAAGTGATACGACTGATCAGTGTACAGTCTGAAGAGGATGAAATTTTAATTCCACATCAGATGCTACAAGATGGTGTCTATGTTGCGAACACCATCACTTCAAAAAATAAACCTATGGTTAGAATTGTCAATACAACGGACAATAATTTGGTTATTCAAAATGTTAAAATCAAAAGTGAATGTCGAAACGACTACAATATTGTCCAACCGAGCAGTAACCCTCAGAGTAAAAAGGAGAAATTGAGAATACTTTGTAATAATTTCCCTGAATTTGTCAATAAAGAGTTGAAGGGATTATGCTCCGAATTTATTGACATTTTTGCGTTGGAAACGGAAAAGATAAGTGTAAATAATTTTTACAAGCAAACACTTAAATTAAGTGATAAGGATCCTATATATATATGAAAAATTATAGAATCCCACACACTCATAAAGCGGAAGTTGATCGACAGATAACTAAACTAATAGATGATGACATAGTCGAACCATCTGTTTCAGACTACAACAGTCCAATATTACTGGTCCCGAAAAAACCATCACCGGGAATAGACCAAAAGAGATGGAGACTAGTTGTTGACTATAGGGGGATAAATAAAAAATTAGTAGCTGACAAATATCCACTACCACGTATGGATGATATATTGGATCAGCTAGGTAGAGCTAAATTTTTTTCATGTTTGGATTTAATATCGGGATTTCATCAAGTACATTACATCCTTTTCTTCCGAAAAAGGTTCCTTCCGGTTCAAAAGATTACCATATGCTATAAAGATTGCTCCAAACTCATTCCAGAGAATGATGTCATTAGCATTTTCAGGATTAAAACCAGCCCAAGCATTTTTGTATATGGATGACTTGATCATCTTAGGTTGCTCAACTAACCACATGTTACAGAATTTGAGAGATGTTTTTGACATATGTCGAAAATACAATCTTAAATTGCATCCTGATAAATGTTCGTTTTTCCGTCGTGATGTTACATTCCTAGGACATAAGTGTACGGACAAGGGTATATTACCGGATGACAGCAAATTTTCGATAATACAGAACTATCCAGTACCAAAGAATGGAGATGAAGCGAAACGCTTCGTAGCCTTTTGCAATTATTATAGGAGGTTCATACCAAATTTTGCTGAATCCTCAAGACATATAACTCGATTGTCCAGGAAGAATGTTAATTTTGAATGGACTCAGGAATGCGAAAAATCTTTTAAATATCTCAAGGATCAACTATTATGTCCTACGATATTACAATATCCTGATTTCGATAAGGAATTTTGTATAACTACAGATGCAAGTAAACACGCTTGCGGAGCTGTGTTAAGCCAAGATTACCAAGGTATTCAGTTACCAGTAGCCTTTGCATCTAGAGCTTTCACGGAAGGAGAATGTAATAAATCCACAATTGAACAGGAACTAGCAGCCATACACTGGGCGATACAATATTTTAAGCCATATATTTATGGTAATAAGTTTTTGGTTAAAAGTGATCATAGACCACTTACGTATCTGTTCTCGATGAAAAACCCGTCATCAAAGTTAACACGAATGCGACTCGACTTAGAAGAGTACGATTTTGTGGTTGAGTATATCAGGGGTAAAGAAAATCATGTAGCGGATGCGCTGTCGCGTATCGAATTCTCGGACATACGAAATACAGAGGTTAATAATATCTTTAAAGTAACCACTAGGTTACAGACACGGGACAAACGGGAAAGCAATAACGGAATGACAAAGATAAACGACAAGACAATATCGGAAATGGTGAAAGTGTATGAAGCCATTAATACACTAGAGTACAGTAAAATGCCCCAATTGCATTTTACGGGGGATACATTTGTAATCCGCCGAGGAAAGAATAAGCTTTCCGAGTTGCGAAACCTTATTATTAATGGAACTATTGATTTAGATCAATTCTTTCCAAAGCTTGAAAAAATAGCTGATAATATGGGAATCACAACTTTACAATTATCATTAAATGATAAATTGTTTGCGCAAGTCCACGTTAATTTGTTTAAAAATACCGGTAGTAAAATTTTGAGAAAATTGAAAATAGTACTCACACCAGCACTAACGAAAATAGAGTCAAATTCCGATAAAGAGAAGATCATTCGAAAATATCACGATGATCCAATATGGGGCGGACACCCCGGAACAACCCGTTTGCTTAGAAAGATTAAACAGAGACATTTTTGGAAAAATATGACAAGAGACGTATCTAACTATGTGAGAAAATGTAATAAATGCCAACGGAACAAATCAGGATTGAAGGTTAAAGAACCTTTCATTATAACTCCTACACCGGCAAAGGCATTCGATATAGTTATGATAGATACGGTAGGTCCCTTGCCAATATCAGAGTCAGGAAATGAGTATGCGGTCACAATAGTCTGCGATTTGACGAAGTACCTCATTGCGATCCCAATCGATAATAAATCTGCTAAAAAAGTGGCAAAACCTATTTTTGAAGGATTTATTTTGATATATGGACCAATGACTAAAATACTTACGGATATGGGAACCGAGTATATGAACCAAGTATTAAAAGAACTATGTTCATTGATGAAAATAGAGAAATTGGACTCTACCGCGTACCATCAGGAGACTCTCGGTACCGTAGAAAGATCTCATAGAACATTAAATGAATATTTGCGATCATATATATCTTCCGATAAATCCGACTGGGACACATGGTTAAAATTCTTCGTGTATTGCTATAATACAACACCTTCTTGTACGCATGACTATTATCCATTCGAATTGATTTTTGGTAAAATTCCACCAGTCATAGAGATCCTAGATGATAAACGTATAGAACCGCTATACAACGTTGACTCATACCAAAAGGAAGTAAAATTCAGACTACAGGTAGCACAGCGAAGAGCTGCAAGTCTACTTGACAAGGCAAAATTCACGAGAAGGACAAGATCTGAGGAAGGGTCTAACAGTTTAGACCCACGAATCGGTGATTTTGTTTTAGTCCGTAATGAAACCTGACATAAGTTAGATAATATATATCTAGGCCCTTTTGAGGTCATAGGGATAGATGATAAGAATAATGTACTGTTGCATGACGACAATGGAAAGTCAGCGACAGTTCATAAAAATAGAATAAGATTATTTAATAAGTAAATAAGTAAATTAAATTAAATTAAATAAAAATTAAATATAAATTTAATCTAAAAAAAAGGGAGGTGTAGTATGCATAATACTGTTGACCATGCATACTGTAGTATGCACAGCACCGCCAATGCACACACGTGTAGTAATGCGATCATGTCTAGATATAAAGACACTTTTACCTGTTCCCACGGTGAACGGTATGCTGTTGTCCAATGCCATGCACTTTTGCTGAAGTTGTTATTCACACGGTCTAATACGTGTGCATACTACGCTCTCTTCAATGCATTAGTAAATAAGTAGCTCTTAACATAATGTAATGATAATAAAGAGCAGTCGCTCACCAACCCTAAACGATCATGGAGTTTACTTATTACACTTGCGTCTGCAGCGTCCCAGTTCAGGGTACAGAAAACATTTACCTGCTCATACCATACCTATATCCTTAAATGTCTATACCGACATAATTACAACGCTTGATTTTCCAAAACTTTATAATTCTTTATTTGCTGTTCAGCCAGCTCTTTAACATTCATTCAATTTCAATATGAAACACTTACTTAATCGTGTTGATACTCAAACTAGCTTAACCATTATTCAACAATCCAAAATAGGGTGCCCCATGGGCGAATCACCTTACGTACTCGTGATCAAAAATTTTACCACCACGGGGTACCGTATTTTGTTAATTAATTAACAACACTTATTATCTGTAAAACTTAATCAAATATTTCTTACAAATTAACTCAGGAGACAAAACAAAATTAAGCTCAAACAAGCACGATGGCAATTTACTCATTAGCAAGATGTGCTATATTTTTCACCATAGGTATTAAGTGATGGCTCTAGCTGTAACCTAACCAATTACGACCGAAACGTAACTTGGAAACCGAAATCGAACCAAGTTGACTCGTGCTTGAAACCCCGAGGTTTCTCACCAAACGATGGTGTTATGAAATGGCGCAACCCGCGGCCACTATTCGTTTACAACGATAACAAAATATGCTTCGCGGAGCCAAAAATTCCATCAATTATAAGTCAATACAAAAACACAAATTCAAAATCATAAAAGAAAATGTCTGTCCGAAAGTCAAGCCGTCCCTACTTAAGGTGAACAACTATTTGGACAATCACACAAAATTTAAATTTTCTCCCCTAATTTAGGCTTATAACTAGTATTTTTAATTAAGAAATCAGCTAAATGCTGGCTTAAGATATGGCAAATAAAGCAGTGAAGCTTTTTTAGTTAAAAATTGCCTTTTAGTTAAAAATTCTTTAAAGTGTGCAATTACTTAAAAAATTATATTTTATATGCACTTTTAAATTTCTTATTTAACATACGAACTTAATTTAAAAAAAATAAATAAATGGTTTCCCATTACATCCCATGAAGGGACCGGGGAGAACTTCTCACAATCACTGAGCTGTGCGCTTTCCAGTTTTCACCCACTGATGGGACCTACAGTTTTACACCGATTCCGAACGGTATTTTTGAGAAGCTTTTTCATGGCTATATACTCGATAGTGTCGCCGTCACTAAGCGAGGTGACCGTCGTCGAAAGAAATTTTAAGGTGGTTAGAGCAGGGATCGAACCCAGGATCTCCGGTACAAGAGGCGCGCAAACTACCCATTGCACCACCGACGGAACTTAATTTAATATATACAAATTTAACATCTGCATTTTAAATGCTACTTTCCCAAAATTACTTCTTTTCAAATTTCAAACTTTGGCAGCGAAATATCCAAAATCTGGATTTCTAGTACGAACGAGTCTTAAGAATCCTGAATCTACTCCACAGAAACCTTAAGACTTTTAATTTCGTTCGCTTGATGGCCAAACTAAAACACTTCTTCGTAGAATTTAGATTCTACTCGATCTCATACAGAGATCTTAACAACTTTTGAAAAGGCTTATAAAAATTCACTTTTTAATCACAATCTTTTTAATTTCTCACTAGTTTTCAGGTTTCTTATTGCTAATCTTACAATTAAGACTCATAAATATAACTGGAAGGTTTGAGTCTTTTTCTCACGCCATATGCCCAGTAAGTGAGTCTACTCCTGACTACTTTTCGACCACTAGGGTGATTTCTGTTCGGTCCGTCAAATAAATGGATCAAAACGGACTTACCCTTACGTCCCTCGACGGATGTTTTCGTTGACTTAGCTTACTTGCGGGGCTGCTGATGTTTTCGCTGCTGATGGCGCTGCTGACACACTGGACGAAGTTATGGACGTTACTGAGGTGGTTGCTGGTGTTCAGACTCTGTTGTTGACGTGGGACCAAGCTCTGACCACGGTGTCTGAATGCTGTCGAATGATGACAGCCGATGATGATGTCGTGAACGACGTTGACGATGATGATGTGATTGCTGCGATATTTGGTGACTATGGCTTTGTGGACAACGACGACTGAACCAAAAATAAGGTACTGTAGGTGACTTACAGTGTAATTGTAATATGGCTTGTTCTTACACTAAAAGTCTGCCAATCGGAAACACAAATGGTTGGTTTGACAACTAAAAATCTCTCTCGAGAACACAAGTAGTTGATTTGGCACTTAAGAATCTGCCAATCGTAACACAAATGGTTGCCTTGACAACTAAAAATCTGCCAATCGTGAACACCAGTTGTTTGCTTGCCGATGCAGTGTACGCAAGACTGTGGACAGCAGACCAACGCTGTACAGCGACAAGAAGCTGGAACCCTGCCTGGACCCTTACGCTTCCCTGTTCGGGAAACCTCCTGTGTACGGGCTTGAGGGAATGATTACGCGGGTCTGGAGGGGGGTTCCCAACTTCAAACCGCGGTCGTACGTCTGTGGAACACAACTTGCCGTATGCCGCAGATGGTGGTGGCTAATTGCTCCTCTTACACGACTTCTGGTGTCTCACGATTGGTGGATGTCTGGTGTCGATTTAGTGTCTCACGATGTTTTTGAGGCGCAAGATGATTTGGTGTCTGTCGTTAGCGGTGGTGTCTCAATACTGCCGGAGAAAAACGACTAATGAAATTAACTATTTTCATTAATTTTAGCCGACTTACCGAAAATAATTTACAGAAAAATGTGCCAAAAGCTTTGGCACTGGATCTGCGGTGGAATCCGCAAAGGTTTTTGGAAGTCAAATTGTTTTGTAATACTTTCAGAAATTTAAACTTGAATCGAGGTTAAGTATAATTTCACAATTTCACGGGGGTTTTCAAGTTTGCTGCTTGGCGTCCGAATTTCACAATGGCGTTTTCGAGAATGATGAAATTTTCGAAAGCGTCTGTCTCGAAAACTCGCCATTACTTTTTATTTTACAGCTAAACGTTTATGAATGCTGTTTGCTGGTATGTGTTATGGAAATTTGCCGGTTTGATAGTATACAATGGTTTTGTCTGTCTTTGTTTACCTTTTTCAACACGCCATGGTGTATTTACAGCAGGTGGTAACGACCGGACAATTCATTAGGGTAGTGGCTTGTGCTGCTCAAGGGAGGCGCTGGTATCATTTAACGCCGATACGGCGCCGCCATAAACCCCACCATCCTGATGACAACCTTGGCGAAGGATGGGAGGGAAAGCTAGCCGTGGTAGTCCTAGAGTTGAGTGTCCGCAGTCGAAATAGCTCCCGCACCTTCTAAGGCGGTTCGACATCGACCCGAAGGACGATTCGAGCTCACCCGGTGGTTAGGATCGAACGACTTCTTCTCGCTCTATTGCTACCGGAGTTCGATACTCTCTTCCTCTGTAGGTGTTCTCTCTCTGCTACTTTGCTACTTTTTCTTAATCATCTTCTACAACTTCCTCTTCAAGCGCCGACTGCGCTGCTGGCTAACGCGCGGGGTATCGCGCTGTCTGCCGGTGTCTGAGGCAAGGCGTCCAGGACCTCCTGAATATGCTCCTCGTCCTCGATCTCACGTGTCTGTCTCTCTCCTACCAGGCGTAGGATGACTTGGTTCTCTGTGAGGTTCATGAACATCACCCCCTTTTTACCGAAAATATTGCTGCCGACGAGTTTGTACTGCCGGTGTACTGCAGCGCAAACTTTAATCTGCAGTCGACATATGGCTGCTCTGCCGCAGGACTGCAAACGACAGGTTCGTGCTAACACTGCCAGCTTCATGGCCGTGGTCTTAAACTCCACGGTCACTTGATAAAGACCGGTCTGGACGGTCATCTGGGTACAGGATGTTATCTCCTGATCATCAGGGGTGCAGGCAATCTCCATGCGAGCCAAGATGCTGAGCACCTCGCTCTTGGGATCTTACGCTACTGACGCTGCTTACTTTACGGTCAGCATACCCGTGACGTTTCTTCTTCAGCGCCACCTCCTGGTATCGGGAACGCGTACCTTCCATGTCCAATATTGCACTTCCATGTCCAATATGCGGTCACGCAGCCTCTTATTTTCAGCCTGTAGGGTGCTTAACTGATTCTTCCACTGGCTGCGGTCTTTTCGAGCATCTCTGGCTTGGGTTTTTTGCTGCTCTTGGAGCGTCTCGAAGCGTGCCCGTAGATCTAGATAGTCAGGACGCGGCTGCTTGCGTAGCTGCCTGGTTTCTTCTCGCAGTTGGGTGACTTGTCGCGTTAGGATTTCTTCCTCGCTTTTGAGAGTCATCACGTGAAACTCATATTGGGTCTGCAGGTCTTCGTAGCGATTGCGTAGACGCGTAATTTCGGCTTGGTCGGTCTCTCGCTGCTCCTGTGCGGTCCGAATTTCTTGACTAAGAGCTTCCATCTCCTCTTGGTCTGCACCAGGGTCTCTCTAGCTGAACGTCATGTATACGGGCCGCACGTAATAACCCTGACGGCGGCAAATTGGACAGTCACTCCGATTTTGCCCTCTCCACTGATCGGTACACGCGCGGTGGAATACGTGCACGCAGTCCGTCACCACGGTTAGTTCGTTCGCTGCTGTTATTATGGACAAGCAAATGCTGCAGTCAGCGCGGGCTGCCATCGTCGGTCGTATGTACTGTCAGATAGGTCTTGATATTCTATTGTCTCTGGTCTTGCTTACTTTTGGCTGAAATTACAAAACAGAAACTTCTACTTATTACTACAGTCTGTCTCCGAAAGCAAAGGAAAAGGTAACACACCACTCACAGAGGTGTCAATCGACTGGATTATATACCTTAACCCTTCATCACGCGAACGTGGAACGCAAATTATTTAAAGAACGCTGACACAAAATGACACCAAGATTATTGCTTTAGGTCTTTGGCATGGAAAACTCCCAAGCGCTTACCTTGCAAATCTTCAATCTCGTACAGGCAATTTCCAACAGGCTTCACCACTCTGCACTTCAAAAACTTTCTAGCCAACTTGGCATTGAAGCTGTCTTTGAAGCTACTTTGTTGAAAATTGCGCCTATAGACTTCTTGACCTGGTATACATTTGACCTGTCGGCATCTAGTGTTATAGGTCTTCACATTCCTCTCGTAAGCCTTATGCAGGCTTTGCTGAACTTTGGCTCGGATAAGATCCTGCTGCACTGACTTAGGTACTTGGCCTTCTCCGAGGTTAGTCAAACTCCTTAATTTTCTGGCTAGCTTATATAGGCTACCATGAGTTATCATATTAAGCCCAAACAGAGCGAAATAGGGTGTTACTTCTATCGCGTTATGCGTGGATGATCGCAAAGAACATTTAATTTCGGATAAATGCCTATCCCATTCCCGATAGTCTTCTTTCATGTAGGAACGTATGGCAGCCAGAACAGATTGGTTAACCCTCTCCGAACCATTCGCCTACGGAGAGTGTACCGCTGTTCTATAATGGCTTATTCCGAAATTTTTCACAAAATCTGTGAATTCTTTACCCACAAATTGTTTCCCATTATCTGAGACTATTGTCTCCGGTACTCCAAATTTGTGACATATCTCCGTAATCAGAAATCGTATGACACTCTTGTCACTTGCTTTAGGCATAGCTTTTAGTATGACGAACTTCGTTAGGGGGTCCAATACTATACAGATAAAGCTATTCCCGTTTTTCGAGCGCGGGTAAGGCCCTAAGAAGTCGATAAAGATCTGCTGGAACGGCCGATGGCTGGTCACTTCCTTACCCGTCGGTGGTCTTAGTGTTCTATTGGCCGCTTTAGCCTCTCTGCAAATTTGGCAGGCGTCAACGTAACTTTTTACCTGGACACTCATATTAGGCCAGTAAAAGTTCTCCTTTATCCGGTTCAGTGTTTTAAGAAAACCTGCATGAGCTGCGTGTGGTGGATCATGGCTCTTCGCTATGATGGCTTGGGTTAACTCCACTGGTACCCACACCTTCCATGCAAAATCTTCATGGAGTGCCACACCGTCATAGTGCATTGTTCTCTTATGCACTTTTTTTTTTAATCGAGCGAACCCATCGCCGCCGCTCTTACCCGCCCCTACCGACCGAGAGGGCCACGTCCCCATAACGTGAGGACAGCGTACACATTATAGACCGGTCTATAACGGGAGAGCAAGGATCATAAGTTCACACGTTACAACCAACTACAGAAATTCTTCACCAGTTGGTATTACACTAACATAAATAAGTATAAAAGCACATCACGAGATATTAACATAACAGACTTCATAATATGTAATAATTACGAGCAAAACGAAAACCAAATTATAAATCAGACCAGATAGTAAGGATAAAGTAAATTAAATTTACATATGTATGTTAATGAATATACAGCACTAATGCAATCGGTTCAAATGACAAATTATGCTAGACTTTGTCGTTTCCCAACTACCTGTGAAATCAATAAACTGATATAGCTCATTAAAGTCACGACACATTCTTCTACCTGGATCAAAGGACGCATAATTCGAACGCTGAAACTCGATGTGAATGAGTTTATAGTACCTCGTGGGTCTCAATGAGACATTTATGAAAATCTTAGATAACAGAAATTCAGAACATATACATCCATCAATTATCTTCAAAACTGTAATAGAGTTTATCATGGTACGTCTACTACTAAGAGTCGGCAATCTGATCAATGCTAGTCTACTGCTATACGAAGGAAGATTATGGTTCGGGTTCCATTGAAGATTTCTTAGACAAAAAATGAGAAACTGTTTCTGGACCGATTCAATCATATTAACATACAAATTGTACTGGGGGTCCCAAACAACTGATCCATATTCGAGATATATCCACTGGGATTTGCCAAAACGCGTCTTTGAGATCTACACTCGATATAAAGTACGTATCGCCAAGTCGACTTAACAAACCCTCTATGTGCGGAAGAAGATACGAATCCTTGACCGTTAGAGCATTGAGCTTCCTGGCATCCAAACATAACCGGTTCTTGGTCCCTTTGCGGACCAAAGTTACGGAATGACTCCAAGGACTTCCGCTTGGCTCAATGACTCCTAAGTCCAGCATGCGATCTACCTCCGCGTAGATAAGTGTTTGTACTGCCGGCGAGACTGGATAGTACCTCTCCTTTACTGGGACAGCATCCCCTGTACCGATAGTGTGAGTTTCTAACTCTGTTTTGCCTAGGCCGTGCCTGGTATAGCAGGGAAACTCCTCTATCGCTGCATTCAGGGCATCTTTCTGTTGTTGTGACAGCTTATGAGATCTTACCTCGTCCGAGGCTTGGACTTCTTCACAGAGGTCTACCCCTTGAGTGGTAAGACTCTCGATATTCGCTATCAACTTGAACGCACGCATAAAATCAACGCCTAGATAGAGTGCGCGCTCTAGGGCTGGAACCAGATAGATGTCTATATCTTCTGAAATTCCTCTAAAATTTATTCTCACCCTAACTCTTCCCAAGACTGAGTGAGCGCTCTTTACTGAAGATCCAAAACGGTATACCTGCAAACCTCTCTGTTCCATCAACTCTTGGCATCCTCTGCCCAAGCAGGTTACAGACGCTCCACTGTCTATTAGACCTTCTAAGTCGACTCCTCCGATTTTTACTCTCGCATAAAATCGATTATCGCCACCTTCTACCAATGTGGCTGTGGCGATTTCATGCTTTATTTGCTTCCGTGTCTGATATCTTTGCCTAGCCCGTACTATTCTTTCGAAAATTCTGGATCGGACTTTCATATAATCTTTCATTCTTTGGTGTAATGTCGATGTTTGTTCTCCAGGATGGTCACTACTGTAACACCGGTAGACTTCAACTTATCAGTAGCTGTTGCTACTAAGGTGTTCGTTTCGTCAGGGCTGATAACAATTGGATTGGCTGCAACGGTGTTGTTCTTAGGTGGGTTGGTCAATTCTGGTTGGTCACTACTGGTGTTGGATGTAGTGGGTTTGGTTGTAGCTGGGTTGGTTGTAGCTGGGTTGGACATATTCTGTCTTACACTTCGGTGGCCCGCACTTCCCCAGTTTGAGGTGGGCTCCTTGGTGTATTTCCCTAACAATTTGGGCACTTGGGTGTGACTCTGTCCTCTTTTCCGCACTTATAGCAGAACAGTCGCCTGCTAGTGGATGGGCAATCACGGAAAATGTGGCCGACAGCCTTACACTTCCAGCATATGGCCTTGCTGCCCGCTCTAATCGCGTCCACTTCTCCGTAATGCTCCTGGATTAGCCTCTCTTCTTCATATAAACGGTTTTTCAGCACAGACGCTTCAACAGTAAATCGATAGGGACAGCAAACGACGCGATATTTTTCCCCGCTCTTTTGATATTTCTCTTCAGTAAGGTTTGCCAATTCATCATGGAAAGATATACGAGCCAACAACGAGTCGAAATTATTCAAATTTACTACCGAAATTTGGAGTCAGTGGCCTCAACTTTAAGAGCGCTACGTCCAATTTATGGTCGTTATAATCGTCTTACCAGATCAACGTCCTACCAGATCAATAAGCAAAATATGCGTTATTGGCCAGACAGCAAACCACACGTAATCCATGAGTTATCATTGCATCCCGAAAAAATTACGGTTTGGTGCGGTTTATGGGCCGGCGGCGTCATTTGGCCGTACTTCTTCCGTGATGATCAAGACCGGCACATTACTGTGAATGCTAACCGATAACCGAACATTTTTGGCCCCAATTGGATAATATGGACTTGGAGGACATGTGGTTCCAACAGGACGGCGCCACAAGTTTGGTGAACGTGCTATCTCACGAAATCACGCATGATTACGTTGAAGTACTCCTCAAAAGATTCATGCGGTTGCTGGCGCCTGTTCAAAATCGGGTTGTGTCGATCCGTGTCCAGACCAAAACTGATTGCTTCTGCCTTGCCGGTCATCCCTCGGGTGTTGATTGGGTGTCGGTGCCGTTTCTTCCTGCATCGACACTATTGGTGGTCTAACATAGGTCGTTGGTCGAACTGCCTGGGGCTGTTGCCTCGCCAGATTGACTGGTATAGGTCCGGGCTCATTGTGTGTTGTTGCTGGTGGTATACACGATAAATCATTATCGACCGCAGGTTGGTAGCAAACGGGTGCTGTTGGTAATATCGGCATTAGCTGCGCTGCTGGGTGATTAGCCCCGCCATTAGCCTGCCGCGTTGCTGCCAAAATTACTGGCAAAATTCTTCTGATTAATGCATCTTCGTCCAGCTGTCGATTTGCTGCATTTCCTTGTCTACTGCGCTCCTCCTGTGTCGGACTTGCATCTGTCATTCGTTGACGATGCATCTGCGCTCTCGTGCCGTCAGCGCACTAAAATCTGGCGAATCGAACGACTCAGCATTCTCTTCAGCCCCCAAAATTGCCGCTACTGGGTCTAGTCGTGCAGAATCTATGGCTCCGCTCGAGCCCACGACTCTTGCGCTCGTGATAGAAGTCGATGCTGCTGCTGCGCCTGCCGCTGTGGTGTATGTTAACGTCGCTGGCGCTGTCCGCGTTTGCGTGGCACCTACGGTGGACATTAGTGACGGCCATTTCTGTATCTCCTATAGGCGGTGACCGTTGCACTGGCATTCTCGATCTGCCGAAATCGTAATAGAATTACAAACAAAAACAAAACGACTGTTGGCGATTAGCCTCACAGCGTCACAGATAAATTTATTCTCCGTACTCAAAGTACGACAAGAAATTAAAAGACGAAAAGTTAAATTAAATGAATCTGAAAACCAAAATCTGCAAAAAGAAATCCAAAACCATATATGAGGAAAAATAAAAATCAATATATATGGCAAAATGAAAAGCAATGTATATATTAAATGAAATATAAAATGTGTAGTAAATGAAATGAAAAATGGCATATATTATATGTGGTAGATAAAAACGCACTAATCTAAATCGAAATTAAACCCAATCACCATATGTGTAAATGGTATAAGTCCTCTATCTGTTCGATCCGCAAATCACCGAAAATGTCGCGAGATCAACAGTTAAATCAAAAACTTATTATCAAAAATTACTCCAAACTCAAACTGAAATATCCAATACTCAAAAATCAAATATCTCACAACTCAAATATGGGATCTTGCACCCAAAAATCAAAACTCAAAAGTTTAACGTGGGATCATACACCCAATAAACTAAATAAAACTCCAAAAATTAAATATGGGATCATACACCCAGTATTCCAAACTCAAAAATCATAAACCCAAATATGGGATCTTGCACGCAAAAATCAAAACTCAGTACATTAATCATGGGATCATACACCCAATAAACTAAATAAAACCCAAACTAAATCAAACTCAAACTGGAAAGCTAGCTGAACTCAAACAATTTTCATTGAATATAGGATAGGTAATGGTATGAGCAGGTAAGGATTAACAACTCAAAACAACGCAAGAAATCCCGAACACGCAAAAAGTGTACGTACGTTCCGAAATGTACTATGGCAGCACTCTGGAAGATTGACTGAGGGCAAACGTAGCGTGCATAATTCTCTGCCCCAATCTTCCGCCCTGAACACTTCCGTCGTGTTCAGCCTAGCTATAAATAGCTAGTAGTGACTGAAAACAAAAACTGATACTAAACTAAAACGAATATACACCATTTATAGCACGTATACTACACAACTCACCGCAACGCGGTTAGACTGAAAACACATCTTCGCCGGGACTTGCGAAATGTTTAACATCCACACAAATAAACTGACCTTCACTGAAAACCGAAGTACTGACTGAACATGCTACAATTTACGCGTCGCAACGCGGTTAGACCTAAAAGTCTTCGCCGGGAATTACGCAAAAATTGACATATAAACAATACAGACTTTTATCACTATTGACGTTAACTTTTAATGGATAAACAAACATTTATGACAGTGCCTCACTCGGAGCAAATGCCCCTGACAACACGCAAGGATATGACTTCACCATGAAACACTGAACATAAACACATATTAAGAGCACTTTTGTCCCCAGGACTACTCGTCGCAACCCGTCTGAAATTCATACTCAAAACGGGACTTACGCGTAGCCGAGAAACAAAATTACGCTTCATACTAAAAATGACGAACTATTGACAATCATTCGGGCCTCACGTTGGGCGCCATTATGTAATAACGTAAAGAGAAAAGCTCAACACTTATGGTGCCAACGTGGGTAAGGCACCCTTAGATCCATGCGAACATGAAGCTTCGGGCCCCACGTTGGGCGCCATTATGTCATAACGTAAAAGTACCAACACACTAGGAGAGGTCGGGACTTAGAAGAGCTTGATATGACGGTTTCAACTCAGCAAACGAATAACATTTTCGGTCTCAGGTCGAACGCCACTATGTCATAAACAAAAAGAAAGGCACAACGCTCATAGCAAGAGGTGGCAATACAAATGGTCCGACACCATAATGTTGAAACGAAACAGAACACACCGAAACACGTCATACTCTACCGACTGCTATTTTTAGCTTTGTAAGGTTATGTTCTCATTCCCAGATCGCTCGGTATGCCATGCGGATGCTGGGCTTATAACTCGCCGGACGGGGGGATCTTCCTAGAGAACCCGAACGGAACAGACGGTCGTGACCCTAAATACATACTGAGTCTTAAACGCACGAATTAATTTCCGACAGAAACACAATAAAATAAAGAGAAAGGGCCCGAATAATTGTCAACTTCCCAACACAAGGCAATTTAGTCTAACAAACCAAACACGTACACGAATTACAAGGAGTTCTCAATGAATACCTTATTCATCGGGCGTCACATCGGTCGACTGGTGTTATTGTCGCCGGTACCCACCCACTGGAAGCTTCCATCTGCTTCCCCATGACCCTGCTTGCGTCTGCAGCATCCCAGTTCAGGGTACAGAAAACACTTACCTGCTCATACCATACCTATATCCTTAACTGTCTATACCGACATAATTACAACGCTTGATTTTCCAAAACTTTAAAATTCTTTATTTGCTGTTCAGCCAGCTCTTTAACATTCATTCAATTTCAATATGAAACACTTAATCGTGTTGATACTCAAACTAGCTTAACCATTATTCAACAATCCAAAATAGGGTGCCCCATGGACGAATCACCTTATGTACTCGTGATCAAAAATTTTACCACCACGGGGTACCGTATTTTGTTAATTAATTAACAACACTTATTATCTGTAAAACTTATTCAAATATTTCTTACAAATTAACTCACTTAGGAGAGAAAACAAAATTAAGCTCAAACAAGCACGATGGCAATTTACTCATTAGCAAGATGTGCTATATTTTTCACCATAGGTATTAAGTGATGGCTCTAGCTGTAACCTAACCAATTACGACCGAAACGTAACTTGGAAACCGAAACCGAACCAAGTTGACTCGTGCTTGAAACCCCGAGGTTTCTCACCAAACGATGGTGTTATGAAATGGCGCAACCCGCGGCCACTATTCGTTTACAACGATAACAAAATATGCTTCGCGGAGCCAAAAATTCCATCAATTATAAGTCAATACAAAAACACAAATTCAAAATCATAAAAGCAAATGTCTGTCCGAAAGTCAAGCCGTCCCTACATAAGGTGAACAACTATTTGGACAATCACACAAAATTTAAATTTTCTCCCCTAATTTAGGTTTATAACTAGTATTTTTAATTAAGAAATCAGCTAAATGCTGGCTTAAGATATGGCAAATAAAGCAGTGAAGCTTTTTTAGTTAAAAATTGCCTTTTAGTTAAAAATTCTTTAAAGTGTGCAATTACTTAAAAAATTATATTTTATATGCACTTTTAAATTTCTTATTTAACATACGAACTTAATTTAAAAAAAATAAATAAATGGTTTCCCATTACATCCCATGAAGGGACCGGGGAGAACTTCTCACAATCACTGAGCTATGCGCTTTCCAGTTTTCACCCACTGATTGGGACCTACAGTTTTACACCGATTCCGAACGGTATTTTTGAGAAGCTTTTTCATGGCTATATACTCGATAGTGTCGCCGTCACTAAGCGAGGTGACCGTCGTCGAAAGAAATTTTAAGGTGGTTAGAGCAGGGATCGAACCCAGGATCTCCGGTACAAGAGGCGCGCAAACTACCCATTGCACCACCGACGGAACTTAATTTAATATATACAAATTTAACATCTGCATTTTAAATGCTACTTTCCCAAAATTACTTCTTTTCAAATTTCAAACTTTGGCGGCGAAATATCCAAAATCTGGATTTCTAGTACGAACGAGTCTTAAGAATCCTGAATCTACTCCACAGAAACCTTAAGACTTTTAATTTCGTTCGCTTGATGGCCAAACTAAAACACTTCTTCGTAGAATTTAGATTCTACTCGATCTCAGACAAAGATCTTAACAACTTTTGAAAAGGCTTATAAAAATTCACTTTTTAATCACAATCTTTTTAATTTCTCACTAGTTTTCAGGTTTCTTATTGCTAATCTTACAATTAAGACTCATAAATATAACTGGAAGGTTTGAGTCTTTTTCTCACGCCATATGCCCAGTAAGTGAGTCTACTCCTGACTACTTTTCGACCACTAGGGTGATTTCTGTTCGGTCCGTCAAATAAATGGATCAAAACGGACTTACCCTTACGTCCGTCGACGGATGTTTTCGTTGACTTAGCTTACTTGCGGGGCTGCTGATGTTTTCGCTGCTGATGGCGCTGCTGACACACTGGACGAAGTTATGGACGTTACTGAGGTGGTTGCTGGTGTTCAGACTCTGTTGTTGACGTGGGACCAAGCTCTGACCACGGTGTCTGAATGCAGTCGAATGATGACAGCCGATGATGATATCGTGAACGACGTTGACGATGATGATGTGATTGCTGCGATATTTGGTGACTATGGCTTTGTGGACAACGACGACTGAACCAAAAATGAGGCACTGTAGGTGACTTACAGTGTAATTGTAACACAAATGGTTGGTTTGACAACTAAAAATCTCTCTCGAGAACACAAGTAGTTGATTTGGCACTTAAGAATCTGCCAATCGTAACACAAATGGTTGCCTTGACAACTAAAAATCTGCCAATCGTGAACACCAGTTGTTTGCTTGCCGATGCAGTGTACGCAAGACTGTGGACAGCAGACCAACGCTGTACAGCGACAAGAAGCTGGAACCCTGCCTGGACCCTTACGCTTCCCTGTTCGGGAAACCTCCTGTGTACGGGCTTGAGGGAATGATTGCGCGGGTCTGGAGGGGGGTTCCCAACTTCAAACCGCGGTCGTACGCCTGTGGCCCACAACTTGCCGCAGATGGTGGTGGCAAATTGCTCCTCTTACACGACTTCTGGTGTCTCACGATTGGTGGATGTCTGGTGTCGATTTGGTGTCTCACGATGTTTTTGAGGCGCAAAATGATTTGGTGTCTGTCGTTAGCGGTGGTGTCTCAATACTGCCGGAGAAAAACGACTAATGAAATTAACTATTTTCATTAATTTTAGCCGACTTACCGAAAATAATTTACAGAAAAATGTGCCAAAAGCTTGGGCACTGGATATGCGGTGGAATCCGCAAAGGTTTTTGGAAGACAAATTGTCGTGTAATACTTTCAAGAATTTTAACTTGAATCGAGGTTAAGTTTAATTTCACGGGTGTTTTCAAGTTTGCTGCTTGGCGTCCGAATTTCACAATGGCGTTTTCCATTACTTTTTATTTTACAGCTAAACATTTATGAATGCTGTTTGCTGGTATGTGTTATGGAAATTTGCCGGTTTGATAGTATACAAGGGTTTTGTCTGCCTTTGTTTACCTTTTTCAACACGCCATGGTGTATTTACAGCAGGTGGTAATGGCCGGACAATTCATTAGGGTAGTGGCTGGTGCTGCTCAAGGGAGGCGCTGGTATCATTTAACGCCGATACGGCGCCGCCACATTTTTTATTATATTGTTTTGTTTTCAAATCCAGCAATTGCATTTGAAACGAACTAGCATCAATTTCAAATGGCTCAATGTTGATCTCATTATTATTTGTGTTTAGAGGATTTACTATGAATTCCAGAGCACTTGCGTTTTTTTTTTTGTTGAATTGCTCAAATCTCTCAGCCTTCATTTTTTTTATAGTAATACTGAAGTAATTCGTGTCAATAATTGCATTGGTTTCTGAATTATGAAGTGAAACTTTAAAATTTCGTGGTTTATTGTTTGCCGATGAATAGTTGTTACCCATTTATGCATTCCTGTCATACAGCTTACTATTGAAACGATTTTATTTATATCGATTTCATAGATTTCCAGCCATTTGTACACAAAGCATTTGCTATATCTTCTCCAAGAGTTTGCCCTGAAAGCGGCAGTAATCCTTTCAGTTCTTTTGGACCTTGAGACTGACGAAAAGGGTAACTTGTGCCATGTCTTTTATGTTGCAAGACTCATCCACAGCAAGTGATTAAGGAGAAGCCACTTGAATGTCTTCCACTTGCATGTGTGTTACATTTGAAGACATTTTAGAAGTTCTATCAGGTACTGTTTTACCAGATAATGCCAAATTTTTGGGTTGTTTTATTATTATTATTTATTAAGTTTAGCATAAGGACAATACGAATATAATTCTTTTATAGTCCAAAGATACATTAATACAAGTCGATAGTCATTATTATTATCATTAACAAGCGGATACAGAAAGAAAACAAAAATTGAAGCATAAAGTCACTTAGGAAAATGAAGTGATTATCTGATTCCGATAGTGATAGAGAAAGAAGATAAAATAGAAGATGAAGGTAGAAATTTAGGATTGGCTTTTTATGAGTTGAAAGAGAGATTTTTTAAAACTGCTACCATTATTAATCAGCCGTATATCGATGGCTTAATATAAAAAGGGCCTAGCTCGATTTTTTGTTACATGACAGGAGAAGGAAAAAACTTAATAAAATCCGTAAAATTTTAGATACAAAAAAAGTTTTAATGCAATTTTTAATAAAAAGAGGCAACACATTTTTGGAAATTGCATTAAAACTGTTTGTTGTATCTAAAATTTTACGGATTTTATTAAGTGTTTTCTTTCTCCTGTCAAGTAACAAAAGATCGAGTTAGGCCCTTTTTATATTAAGCCATCGATATGTATAGGTAATGTGCCCAAAAGTTTGATTGCATTAACGAAAAACAATCTGCTTGAATTAGTGTATCTAAATTCTGGTAAAATAAGAGTCATGCATCTCGAAGATGTACCGATTTTAAGCTTTTCATAGATGTAATGAGGAGATTTTTTATTAAGGACTCTGTGTAAAAACATAATGTTCCTGAGTCTAAGGTAGTCATCCTAATCAATTCCAAGAATAAACTTCTTATACGACGAAATGCTGAGTATCTTGATATATCATAAACGTACCGAGTGGCATTGTTGAATGAAACTAAAAGTTTGTGCTGGCTATGGGAGTCCCATAAATTTCCGCAGCATAGGAAATATATATAGTACCGCCAAGAAAAACTATTGCCAATTGGATAAGTTCTTTGCAGATTTCTCGTGGTTGTTTTTCTTTTACAGTCCGATTTGCAAATTCCAGTATTTGCGAGGTATCACCGAGAACATCTTTTACGTACTTATCATCTACACCACATTTATAATTTAATTCATTTATGTTTATCCAAGCCTCTTTGAATCTATTAAATATCTGGACCTCTGGGGCGGTCGTTTTATCCAATTTTACTTCGAAAACAGCCCGTAAAATTAGCTCCAATATATGATGCCTACATGGCAGATATAAAAGGTCCTTATTAATTTTTTGCTTCAACAAAACGCATGCGCCCTGCAAACGCCCCAAATTAGATGACGTGGTATCACAACATACCGCCTCTACCTTTTCAACGAGTTGTCAGTCTTGAAGTAAGTCGAAAATGGCCGCCGCCTAGCTCTTTCCTGTGCTTGAAGCAGTCGCCGGGACTCCGAGCAACTGCTCTGTTCCGCCAAAGGGTGCAACTACTGGAAGTCGTTCGACTTTCTCTTTACCTATTAACGATGGAAAAATTTTGCCATCCCAATGAACAGTTACTGCAGATATTTCTTTGTTCTTAAAGGCATCACGAATTTGTTGTCCTGTTTCATGTCGAAGTTGCCTACGAATTCGACGGATAGAAGATTCGTTTATTATTAAACTATGAACGTCTTTACCCAGAGCCTCAGCAGCAGCTATAAGTATTAGTACGGCGTCACGGTCGCTTACTTTGCATGTATCCAACACTGTCACAAGTTTCGGCGTTAGGAATTTAACATTACCTCGCTTCTTTACAGTGCTTGAACATGGTTCATCTGGGCATTGCACGATATTATCCACATAAAGATGTTCAATTGACTTGGTTTCAGTTGTTGTTGAATATAAATCTTCGAAATCAACTGCAAGACATAATTATAGAATGCAGTTGACAATATCTTGTTTTTGTTATTTTTGTTTTGAAGAACGTAGTTATTTTTTTTAAAATTACGAGTAACGAAATAAAAATGCTTTTCTTACCTTGTAAACTGGATTCATACTTCTTACCCCTACTGTCTTCTTCTTCCTGCCGAAATCTTTTCCGTTTTTCTTTTTCTGCTAAAATGCTGTCGCAACCTATCATTGATCCAGGGCGGCCTTCTTTCTCTGGTTTATAAGAAATAACATATCTTCCTCAATAGTAACAACATCAATAGCATTAGCAGAGGCAATATCAAAAATATCATCGAATTTTTCCATGAAATCTCTTTCACGTTTCTCTTGCAATGGTGATCTGCGTTTGCAAGTCTTTAGCAAGGTCTTCCATTCAGTATATAAAGTCTCAAGTTTTGAGACACATTTATCAGCTCCTCTGATTGGAATTCGAGCTTTATTCCAAAAAACCTCTACTTCTTTCACGACAAGATAGGCACTTGTTCTTAAATCTAATTTCACAATACGCATATTGTAAAATAATACACGCAAAACTTGAGCGTGAGATGGTAACTTGGCGCCAACAATTTGACCTTGAAAGTGTTCCAGCTTTGTACCTTTCCTGGGCTCTGGTATTCATTTTCTATTATTTTATTTCTCAAATTCAAACGATTTTACTCTATCTAGTTTACAACTGCACTTGCGAGGAACTTTAAAAACAATTTTTTTGCTCCGTGCTTCAATACAGAATGACTTAAAACATATCACTTTTTTTTCCTCTTTTCTAACTTCTTGTTTTTAATGTTAATAAGGGGTTCTTGAGTAAACCTAACAGTTCTTTTAATGTGTCAACAGAGAGAGAGAGAGAGAGTAGGAAGACGTTGATGTTTTTCAAGGCATCCACGGCGGCAACGCTGATATAAAAGGCGGTAACAATTACACTTATATGAGAAATTGGGTATTTAATTATTTTTTTAATTAGAAAATTTTTTTTTTTGTGTGAAAATTTCATTTTTTGCCAGAATGGACCACAATAATCACAAGTTAATGACAGTTGATTTTTATACTTTATACCTTATTGGAAAGGTAATTAAATCAGGATTATATATAAAATTTGTTTTTGCTTTATAGTCATATATCCAACATTGGGGGCGGATGTGCCACGCCTTCCCGTTTTCCGATCGGACTCATTTTTTGCACACTGCGTTCTTTTACTAAGGAGAACATTTTGAGGGGCAGTTACGGTACAATTTCCAAAGTTGAAAAATATGGCGCACCCTAATGTATATACGTGACTCCCTATAACAAGTTCTTGATTTGATTTTCGTGGCCGTCGGTGGTGCAAAGAAGAAATGGTATAAGAGGACATTGCCTAAACTGGTTCCAAAACTATTTAGTATGTAGATCATACAGAGTTAAAATTGATCACAACTTGAGTGAGGAAATAAATATCGAACATGGAGTGCCCCAGGGCTCAAAACTCGGCCCAATTCTGTTTCTCTTGTATGCCAATGAAATAATGAGTATTCTATGTAAGGGCAAAGCATTTGCATATGCAGATGACACTGCAATCCTTGTTTCCAAAAATGATATTACCTCTGCGGTTCAAATGTTGCAAAATGAATTAAATGTGATCACAAAATGGTGCCATGATAATGGTTAGGTAATAAGTTCAACAAAAGCTAAACTAATTCATTTTAAACCGCCACATTTTAGATATCATGATATTAAATTAAAGTTCCATGGTTACAATTGTATACACAATACAATAGGCACCAATATAATTAATAACAACGATTCGTGCTCATCATACATTGATCTAGTAAATACCTACAAATATCTTGGAGTACATCTTGATCAAAACTTTAAATGGAAGACACATATACAAGATTTACATAAAAAATTGCGTAAAACTGCTTTCGCGCTTTATCATCTAAGCAATTGTTCAACATATGAAGTGCTAAAACAAGCCTATTTCTCTCTAGCAGAATCCTACCTCAGACATGGTATTACTGCTTGGGGAAATTCAACCTACTGCAAACTTTTACAACAAACTCAAATTAGGCTCCTAAAGCTTCTGTGGAAAAACAAACAAAATATATCAAACAATTCGACTATTAACAACGGCAGAAATTTAAATCGACTCAGTCATCCAAACCAAAATACAACAGCAATTCGAAATTCAAACCAAATATCAGTCAGTGCCAACAATCTACCAAAACAACTACAAATATTAAATATTAAACACTTGCCAACGAATTTTTTGAAGACAACACATTTCTACAGAAAATCGATCACCCACACAACACAAGAATTAGAACTGAAGGAAGGTATAAAGTACCCCAATTCAAGAACAACTACGGGAGAAACACATTAGAAGTTACTTTGCCAACAATTTTCAACATGATGCCCAATAGTATTTTAAGTATTAAAAATAAATACTCTAGAAAAAACATTTAAAAAAATATCATATTTAATTACAATGAATGTGATATTAATTATAAATCGAATTGAAGTTGAACTATTAATTATTACATATTGTTATTATAAACTGAAATACCTAATTTTGTTTCACATCCTGCAGACAAACCTTTATGGCTTCGCGGGAGTATATTATCTTACAATTGTTAAATAATAATCTAAAAAAAAAAGATTAAAACAAAAATGGTAGTGTGCGCGCCTGTTGTACATGAGATCGACCGTTCGATCCCTGCTCAGACCACCTTAAAATTTCTTTCGGCGGCGGTCACCTCGCATAGTGACGGCGAAACTATCGTGTATTTAGCCATGAAAAAGCTTCTCAAAATACCGTTCGGAATCGGTGAAAAACTGTAGGTCCCAATCAGCGAGTGAAAACTGGAAAGCGCACAGCTCAGTGATTGTGAGAAGCTCTCCCCTTCCCCTTCATGGGATGTAATGGGAAACCATTTATTTATTTATTTATAGATTGATTTTCGTGTAATACCAGTAGTTTTCTTCTTGGACAAATTTTCTTAACATATTAGTTGCAAAAGTTTTCGTTATTTGTACATATTTCATTTGAGTGTTTGCTCTTGAAAATTTTTAGTATTTCTGATAGTTTTAAAATATCCTCTTTACCAAGTGTATTACTTAACAAGTCGATGGGTTTAACTTTTATACTGGAATGTATTGTATTATTGCTTTGAATACTTTGTTCTGAGCTGTATCTTCATTATTTGGATCTGCATTGAAAAGTCTTATGTTTTCGTTTAATGTTCAGTGCAATCTTTCGACATCGGAATTACCAGTTTTCTTATAAGGAGTTGTAAAATGGATTTGTATTTCGTTTTCTGCCAAAAATTGTTTAATCGATATTATATTGAATTCGTTATAAGCAAAAATTTTATTAGGTTTCCACAAATATTCTATGGTAGTCAGATACATAATTTTTCTTTGAGGGTACCAACTATCCATATGAATTATTTCATTTTGTTTTGTTGGCAATTCTGTGTTAATTAAATTATATTTAATCGGCTTATGGTCATATTTATCTTAGTTGCATACGTTAGTTATTAATACATTTTGAATTTCTTTTTGAATATTTGAATAATAGTATGAGTATTTGATTTCCAAAATTATTCCGTTTATGCCTCTGTGAATATTTTATAGATGCTATTTTTCCATTATTTCCAAGAGTTTTTCTCTGTCTATAATATCTTCTAATAATATGCATGATTTCAGTATTTTCAAATTTTTATTACTAGCAAAGTGTTGCTTATAACTTTCCTGAAATTTGTTATATATAACTATATTTTCATAATATGCTGCGGCTAAGCCTTTTTGGGGCAATATACATAGCTTGCCTTAATTTTGGAATGTTCTGATTTTCTCCAATAGGTTTTATTATGTGTCTTATTTTTTTCTATACAAAACTTTGGTGGTTCAAGATTCAACTTCAAATATTTTCATTATAATTTTTATTTTAAAAATATTGAGTGGCTTTTCGGAGATCTGCATGTAATTTCAATCATCAGATTAAGCACTGTGAACGGTCTCCAGATCATCTAACTGAATCAACGTTATCAAGTCGGTTTTCAAATATTGCACGAAATTGAAGGGATGTCATAAAGCAATGCCCATGTGGGCTGACGGGAATATAGCGTAGATTCGGCATGGTTGGGTGGGATACGGCTTTGAATAGGAAACGAACACATTTATAACCTCTCCCTACTAATTTCGATTTTCCTTCATATAATTACATTGGGACTCGTGTATTGTCAGGTATACTAAACTACGTATAACTTATTATTTAGTACTGGACCTGGACTTATCTCTAATGGTAAGAACAAGCCCTGAGCACAACCGTAATATTAAAGGTAGCGTTGGCCTAGTGGAGATAGAGTCGGAGGGAAGTGGTTCGTTACTGTATCACGGGTCTGGTTGGGCCTATACACTTAATTTTTAAAAACCCAAATAGAATTTTCTTTGTATCCTGATTGAAAGAGGTAAAGGTTGGTAAAATATTCTCGACTTGCGATATGAAATCTGGCTGTTGATTTCTGTCGGAACCATCAAACTCATGTATTGTCTTAATACAATTCAATGTTACGTTAAAAGTCTCTATAGTATTTGTGTTTATGTATAAACAATATGAATATATTAATATGTAGTACACAAAATTGTCTTCTATATATCCTATATGTTATCCTATATGTTAAACGCTCATTAATTCTATTTATCTTTCCTAAGCTTATTGTTGTTGTGATCAAAATATTTGGCTTGATCAGTTCACTGTTCACGAAATATTTGGAATATGTACATTAGGTCGGGTTAATTTTTTTCGATGAAGCGTATAGCAAAAACGTAATCTATAGGTGATTTTGAGAAATTTTGCTCAAGAGACCATAGCTCTTAGTCGGATTTGGAGCCCCCAAAATTTCAAAATAGATATTATTCCATATATACATAGAATAATTTAATTAAAATCGGATAGAATTATAATAGATTTCTCAATGTGGGCTTGTTTGGAAGGTACTTTTACCACCTTTCAGAAGATATTAGGAATTTTTTGTCGAAAAATAGCCTAAAATTAACTTATTCTACAGGTAGCAATACAGATTCTGAAAGGTGATAAAAATACCTTTCCAAATCCGACTTAGAGCTATGGTCTCTTGAGCAAAATTTCTCAAAATCACCTATAGATTACGTTTTTGCTATACGCTTCATCAAAAAAAAATCGTTCCATACAATTTGACCCGCCCTAATTTGCATACATATGTCAGATTATAACTCTACGGAAAGCTTCTATGAATCCAGTCGCTGTTGTTTTATGTTCCTCTTCTTCTTCACGTTGTTTTCTATACGTATAGGGCTCTGGTCTAAGTCACGGCTGGTGATGAGATTCTTGTTGTATTTATACTCTTTATCGATACCGTCGGTGGTGCAATGGGTAGTGTGCGCGCCTCTTGTACACGAGATCCTGGGTTCGATCCCTGCTCCAACCACCTTATAATCAAGAACTTGCAGAAGGGCAAACTTTTAGCTGCTGCTTCAAAAGACGACGACGATGACGTGGAAGATGATGATGAATTTTATTCTAATGACTGGAGCGAACGATAAAACATCAATGCAGAGAAGACGACTGTGCAATTGGTGTTAAAACGAACGGAGGAGTGGACGACTACTCTGTTGCTTTTGCGGTTCATGACAAAGACGTTGCCGGTGCTGCCACAGACGGTGTTGCGAGATCTGGATTTTCTGCTGCAAATTTGAAAACGAATGCGACACACAAACAGAGTTATGGACAACGCAGTGACGAAATGCATGTTCCTTGTACACATAATTATATTTCTGGAAATATGACGAAGTTTGCGATGAGTTTTAGAGACATTGAAGACTCAATAAGAATTTTTGATGGAAGTGGGCAAATACCTGTAAGAACATGAATTAATGAATTTGAAGAAACGGCTGTCGTTATGTATTGGGACCAACTACAGAAATTTGTGTTTGCAAAGAAATCTCTTAGAGGATTAGCCAAACTTTTTATATCTAGTGAAAAGGGTATAACCTGCTATAACAAATTGAAAAATGCATTAATAGATGAGTTTGATACTACAACAAACAGTGCTCAGCTGCATAAAATGCTTTGTGACCGCAGAATGCGAAAAGATGAAGGTGTTCATGAGTATTATTTGAATATGAAAGAGTTAGCTGTCAGAGGTGATATTGATGAAAGTTCTTTAATACAGTGCGTTATTGACGGAATTCATGATCTTGATGTCAACAAAATGAAATTATATGGATCTAGAAATATAAACGGCTTTAAGGAAAAATTGAAATTCTACGAGATCATGCAGAAGAATTGTAGAGGAAAGAATAGTTTCAGGAAACCAGAAAAGGAACAAAATACTATCAATAAGGAACTCGATTTAAAATGTTTTAATTGTGGCACAAAGATCACAAGTCGGCAAATTGTGTAAATAAGTCAAAAGGTATCAAATGTTTTCAATGTGACAAGTTTGGTCATATTGCAAAAGAATGTCCGTCAAAGAAAACTGAAACAAATGTACGACTACTTACTATATTCGTCGATATCATAAAAAAAGAAGTTAAGTTTGGAGGAACAGAAACTATGACATTATTTGATACGGGTAGTAAGGTGAACATTATAACTGAAAGTTTCTGGAACAACATTACACCAAACAAACCCAGTCTGTCAGAATCAGATTTATATTTAGTCGGTTTTGGAAAGTAGAATAAAGATTCGAGAATAAAGCCATTTGGAAATTTCACATTTTTGGTGGCGATAGGTGGAGAGCCTTTTGATTTGAAATTTTAATGTGGTGCCCTCTGATTGTCTGGATATAGACGTTGTTTTGGGAAAAGAATTTTGTTTGAAGGCTGATGTGAGAATATCTTCCAAGGGAATGGAGATTCATAAAAACTACGACGACACAGAGGATTCGAAGTCAATGTTAAAGATTGATCTGGATAGCGGCATAGATCTCGATATTTATGGATTTGCTAGTCCACAGGCGAAAGAAGTAGTTTCGGATATGATAAACAATTATGTTCCAACAAAATCTAAGGATACTAATATTGAAGTGAAAATAGTGCTGAAAGATGACACGTCAATATTTTGCAGTCCGTGTCGTTTTCCGTTTCAAGAAAGATCCGTGGTTGACAGTCAAGTAGATCAATGGTTAGATGAAGGGATCATCTAATCTTCGTTATCGGATTATAGTAGCCCAGTCGTCTTAGTAAAAAAAAAGGATGGGACAACCCGACTCTGTATTGATTATCGTAGAATAAACAAAGTGATCATCAAAGACCGATATCCATTACCTTTAATTGAGGACCTACAGGATCGTCTACAGGATGCGACCATATTTCGACTTTAGATCTCACGAATGGATTTTTTCATGTCTCAGTCGAAGAATCTAGTAGAAAGTTTACCTCCTTTGTAACACAAAACGGTCAATATCAATTCCGGAAAGTACCGTTTGGACTATCAAATTCGCCTAGCGTATTTCAAAGGTATGTCAATGCTATATTCAGGGAGTTAACCAGGCAAGGAATGGCATTGCCCTACATAGATGATGTAATTATACCGGCAAAAAGCGAAGATGGGGCCATACACAATTTGACTATTGTGCTACAACATTAGAGTTAGAGTTAAACTTACGGAAGTGCCAGTTTTTGAAGAAAAGAATCCAATTCTTGGGCCACGTGATCAAAAACCAAAAAATATCACCTTCACCGGAAAAAGTTAAAGCTCTTATCAAGTATCCAATACGTCGAAATCAGAAACAGATCGAAAGCTTCCTTGGTTTAGCAAATTATTTCATAAAGTTTATACCTAAGTATTCTCTGATTGCGAAACCACTAAAAGATTTGAGAAAACAGGACCGAAAGTTTGAGATGGGAGAATCGCAAATGTTATAATTTGAAACATTGAAGAATATTTTAAGTCAAACCCCAGTTTTACAAATTTATAATCAAAATTATGAGACGGAAGTTCATACAGATGCATCGATGGAAGGCTATGGAGCAGTACAGAGGATAATCAAAGAACACTAGAGGATAATCAACTACATACGATTTATTATATGAGCAGAAAGACGTCTGACCAGGAAAGATAGTAATCAAGAAATATTAGCTGTTATTGAAGCACTGAAGAAGTTTAGAGTATACTTGCTTGGAATACGTTTCAAGCTTGTTACAGACTGTAACGCTTTTACGAACACCCTTGATAAAAAAAAAGACCTACGTACGCTAGTAGCTAGATGGATCCTATTTTTAGAAGAGTATAACTACAACGTCGAACATCGTCCTGGAGTACAGATGAAGCATGTGGACTAGGGATATAACTTTTTTTTGATAATCAAAATACCACTCCAGTACCTTGTGGTGAATGTTGTTCTGATAATAAAAATCTGTTGATTCGGTGAAAAAAGTTTCCGCACCGAAAGCGATTTCTAAAGTGCTTTATGACTACCTACTAAGATAAGAAAAAAATTAAACAAGTTAAAAAAGATAATTTTTCTGCTTAGAACATCGCGATTTGACCAAATATTCGCAGTAGACTTATGAAAAATGATTTGGTATTGCAGACTATATAAGAACTTAAACAAAAAATAACTTCTTTAAGACAAGAGAAACTGTTGTAATGAAAAAAAAAACTACAAATTCTGGAAACAAAACTTAAACGCGATCGGTACAAGAACTTTTTATACGATCGCGAAAAAGTAATTTATCAATTCTTAATATTTGTTCATGCCCCACACTGCTATGCGGTGGTATTTTTGATATTTGGAAAAATTGCAAAAAGTTATATCCCTAATGTGGACGCTCTTTCTAGATACCCGATTTATATAATTGAAAGCGAGAACAGTATCGTTAATAAATTTCGACATTCACAAATGCACGATGAAGATCTTCGTACAATAAAAGAGTTGCTGATGGAAAAATCGTCATACAACGACTATTTTTTAAAAGGTAACGTAATATATAAAATTATAGACGACCGTGAATTACTTGTGGTGCCAAAGGGAATCCAACGAGAAGTAATTAAGCAAGCACACGATAAAGGACATTTTGCTTTGAAAAAAACAAAGGAATTACTATGCCGCGACTATTTTATCACGAATATTGATGAGAAAATTAAGAACCATATTGCAAACTGCATTCCGTGTATCATCGTCAACAGAAAGAAAGGAAAACAAGAGGGTGAGTTAAACCCCTTGCCGAAGGATGAACTACCAGGTATACCATGTTGATTTTCTTGGGCCTTTGGAAACGACAAATAAGCAATACAACCATATATTCGACTCATTTACAAAATTTTGTTGGTTGTATCCTACAAAGTCGAAGTGCAAAGTATGGTATTTGGTAATCCAATGCAGATTATTTCTGATCGTGGATCTGCATTCACTTCAGATAGTTTTCGTGAGTATTGTGAGATGGAGATAATAAAACATCACACAATCACTACTGGGCTACCAAGAGCTAATGGACAAATAGAGCGCCTAAACAGCGTAATAACTCCGATTTTGTCGAAACTAAGCATCGATGATCCTAGTAAATGGTGGAAGTATGTAGGGAAAGTTCAACAAATCATCAACTGCTCGTATAATAGAAGTATCCATTCGACACCGTTTGAAATTCTAATCGGCGCTAAGATGAGATGCCAGGATGACATACATATGTATCAAAGAGTTAATCGAAAATGAATTCGTTACCAATTTCAACGATAAAAGATCAGAAATGATAAAAGACACAAAACAACAAATATTAAAGGTACAAGAAGAAAACAAAAGAACTCATAATCTTCGACGCAAACCACCAGAAAAGTACAATATCGGCGAACTTGTGGCTATTAAAAGGACTCAATTTGAAGGCGGATTAAAGCTAAAGCCGAAGTTTTTTGGTCCTTATCGAATTGCGAATGTAAAGCCAAACAGCACATATGATGTCATCAAATCAGGTAACAGTGATGGCCCGAAACAGACATCAACATGTTCAGAGTTCCTGAAAAGATGGCCAGTTGAATACATTTTCGAAGATGATACCCTAGACAACACACTTCAAATGAATAATGATGCCGGCAACGGATTCGAGACGAATCAAATGCAAGATGGCCGAGATGTAGGAGAGATGGATGTGCAAGAACCCTTTACTCCCAACACCAACATGCCTTGATTGATGTTTTGCAGCGAGAGTGGAGTATTACTTTAAATTATCTTCTCTTTCTATAATTTAAACGTTTAAATACCTTTAAACTATAATTTTTTGTACTTTTATTTAATAAACTGAAATACAAACAAAACCTCCCCATATATGAGACTTCGTGAGCAGATTCTGGAGTTACATATGCATGACGACATATTTTGGTTCGAATACAAATTTAACTATCGGTCTTAATGATCCCGTTTTAATATTGTTAATGTGATAACATATATAGGCACGATTAGGTCAATCTATCAAAGTGAACACATGCAAACAACACACAGTGTTAGCATCACATACGTGGTTGCTGTACAACAATAGTCTCTGCCTATAAATAAGTATGATGGAATTGATGTAGCGGCAGCGAACAAACAAGTAGGTCGTCGTCGACAAAGAGTATTGAATATTATAGACAACTCAGGGAACCAATTGTATCAAAACGTATTACTCTCTTTTTGTCATAACTTGGTCCATTCATAATTTTGATGCCTTTTTGAAACATTTATGGTTTTTATATTGTTTTATGTAATAACATTGTCGAAATGGTGCATTTATATTGAAATATTCTACAAAGAGAATAAGACTCGTTTATGCTCTTTTACTCAGACTCTGTATATGAGAGGGGAAAAGGAGTACAATAAGTTCTCTATACTATTCAATACTTTTTGTCGTAGCTCTGTTTATGACAAAACAAAAACAATTATTTCAGTGAGCTAAATATTTCTTTTTATTCAGTTGTTTGCCAGCATTCAAACAAGCAGGTCGTCGTCGCCCTGTTTATGGCAAAACAAAAAAAATATTTCAGTGAGGTAAATATTGTTTTATTTATTTTAACAATATTACATCTAATGCTAAAGCAGATGTAAGAAAAAAGAAAGTGCAATAGCAAACGAGCCTTCAGCACAAAAACTATTTCTTTTTTTCCAATGTAATATTTACTAATGTGTTCATAGAAATCAAACTAAGTTGTTAACACATCGCCCGTGAGTTCGAACACTCATTGATTTTTGTTTTTAAGCTTCTGGTGTACACTGTAATTTAATTTGTTTATCCACGTCGCCATTTACATGAGAATTATCCGCTTGGATACGTTCCCTTAATTTCTAATATTAGTGGCCTCCTTGCCATTATTATTGGCTTCTTTGTCAATATCAATGAAATCACAGTTGCGGTTTATTAACACTTTTATTCTCGTCTACGTTCAAAACTCGACTGACTCTTCTCGTCGGTCTAGTACTTACAAAATACTCCTTACAAATACTCTCTAACTTAAAATAAGCTTGTGGTTGTCGTACATAATGTGTATATTAGAGATGTCCGCGTGACGTGATTTTGTCGTGTCGCGCGTGATTCATCGTGATTGCTGTAAAAAAAATCGTGCGTGAGTTGAAAATTAAAAACCGTGCGTGAGTATAAATGTTCGCTCATACCCAAATAAACCACTCCATTAAACAAAAACTTTTTTTCTGCCCGGTGCATACATTAACAGCCTTATCCACGATCTCGAAAGAAAACTTAAGCGAACGAAACCCAGTCACTCACTTTCGTTCTTATCCCTATCTTCAAATGTTATTGTGTGTTTACAAAATCGGAACCAACTAATTATTTTCGCTATCATCTATGCGAAAGAAAATGTCCATGGTAGAATGAGAAGGTAAACTCGGTAGACAGCTGATTTAAATTTTTTCTCGTTGTTTAGTTGGCCGCTTCTGTCAGATTCAAAGGTTTTGTTTCTGTTTACATTTATTTGTTGGTATACGTATGTGTTGATTTTGACATGAGGAGAGCCTAAACAGAAACAAAATGCCTGTTGTTGTTGCCCACAATTGTTGTTGTATCTACTGCGACTACTTGGTATTTTTACTATGAAAATGTCAAATCCAGTCTTTTGGTTGTCGCATAGCTGGAAATCGAATAAAAGCTTGAAACGAAAACAATTTAAATAGAATTCAATAGACGAATCACAATGGACAGAAAATAACGTCATTATAATAGCATTTTTATTGAAATACTAGCTGACCCGGCAAACGTTGTTTTGCGTAGAATTCAAATTTTTTTAAATTGAAAATGACAAAATATATTGTTGATTATATTTGTTTAATAAAATTAAATATTACATTTTTGGTATTAATTCGAATGTAAATAGTAGTAATGAAATTCTCTATTGTAAATATTCGGCGAGAACAAATAAATCATTGGGTTTACCAACCCGTGAACTCGCTACATAAACCTGCCCATGTGAGAAACATGCATTTTGTAAATCCAAACCACTGATTTTCATACCTTGCCCTTGCGCCTTATCGATAGTCATGGCAAATGCTAATCGGAAACTGTAATCGTTTGAATTGCATTGGCGCATCTGTCGGTATAATGGGAATTCGTGGTAACAAAATATGTTCACATTTCTATCAGTATTGTTCCATTGCATAGTTTCGGAGCATTGAGGTTCCGCAATAAAATTATGGGTGATCCAATTTTGCATTGTAGATGATGTGGAGCTAATCCGGGTATATCCAACGAATTCAAAAATTCGGTTGGAAAGTTTACGCCGTCATTCTCGTCGACCACCGTATCAATTGATCCGAATGAAAACGATGTACCTCCTAATATATTTTGAATTTTTAAATTTATGGTATGTATGGTATGGTTTTTGTGATTATCTGTGATATTTGGAAAAACGTTTTCAATTAAAGCATGGCATTATGTGACAAAAATCGTCAGGAAATTTTAATGTTTGAGTTGTTGGATTGATAGTCATTTTCCCATCACCAATATCGATCAACTGTATCGAAAATCGTTCAGCAGACGGATCATTTTGAATTAGCACACGCATGTTAGTTGTTAATTTCAGTTTATGAACTTTGCATCATAGTGTTGATGCTTTGAAACATGCATTGATTTCGTCTGCATACGTTGAACGTGGAATAACTGGCAAGGTTTGGCGAAAATCTCCAAATAGTAAAATCAGAGTACCACCAAACAGTCTGTCTTTGTTTTTTAAATCCTTCAATGTCCGATTTAGCGCTACCAATAAATGTTTGTGGGCCATTGTACATTCATCCCAGACAATGATTTGACATTTTTGAAGAACTTTCCCCATACCGGAATGTTTTTTAACGTTACAATTAGCATTTTCATTGTTTTGGATGTTCAAAGGCAATTTCAATGCTGAATGCGCTGTTCTGCCTCCATCCAATAACGTTGCAGCAATTCCAGACGACGCTATGGCCAAAGCAATACTTCCTTGCGAACGTATTTGTGCTAATATAAGCGAAATTTAGAAGGTGTTTCCAGTGCCGGAAAAACACCTTCCTGTGCTGCTGCAGCATGCATAATTGTATCAAAAATTACTTTCTGTCCAGGTACCAATTTTGGAGTATTTGCTTGAATGTATTCATTTAGATCATCAAAATTATATGCTTGTTCACGCTGGATGTCACGATTAAATAAGTCACTTGCTACTCGATTAGTCGATGGCATTCCTAATTACAAGAGTGTTTGATTCGAAATTGTCATACATATGTAATCTTCCAGTTTTGTCAATGCTTCATTATAAATTTCTGGATACATATTTATAACAGCATCTCCATGAATTGTTCGCGTTGCATATACAATATCTTCACACATTGAGTCTTTATATTTTTCCCATAATTCTGTTGGGTTTGTTAGGAAACATGTGGTCAATGAAATAGAAAACAAACTTCGTATTTGATGTGGTAATTAACTGAGAGCTGCAGCCGCTACAGTTGTATCCCAATGTGAATCACCTTCTAACAATTGTAATGCTAGGCGTGCATCATGATACGTCGCATGTGATACACTATTGGCTGTTTTTAAAAAAAGAGAATGACGTTTCTCCTGGAACATTTATGAGCAACAATCTCAAGTAAAAATATTCACGCTGTTTAGAATGTACGGTGTATAGTCGACCTAACGCATTACTCGAAAAAATACCTGGATGCCCTGCAAGTGGTTTCCTCTTTTGCGAGGCTCCCACGCTTTTCCTGAGTTGTTCCAACTGAAATAAGTCGGAACTTCAGAATATAATAATGTTGTGCAAATCGTCCATACTCAGTTTGTAGTTGACATAATTGAAAGAACTCTGTTAAAGTTGTTTTCGGTGGTGTATGTGCGCGTTCAGGTGCGTTTTGTTTTGTGAAGTAAACACGTTGTCCATTTCCAAGATGTATGGCCAATTGAATAACTGCAGGATCTCTTTCATGAATTGGAAATGAAAGGATTCGCCATACAGCTTCATTGCTGCTTTTATACCTGCCCATTTGGTAACGTGTAACTTCATCATTTTCATGCACATATTGAACAGCGACGACGGCCATGTCGCTGCCTTTGTGGACGTATTTGCATATGTATTTAATGGGTTGGACGGAACTGCATAATTCAACGTTGATGTGTGCATTGTAGGTTTTACATAATAGTGGTGAGTATGGAACAACCCATCGATTATCTATGTCAATTTCATCGTGTTGATTTTAACGAATTTCCTCCCCTTTCAGTTAGACGGCGTCGATACAAGGGGTAACCATCAATTCCAGTAATTGTATCGGGTAATAAATTCTTAGGGAAACGTTTCGTACATTTTCCGTTATCCATACATGGTGAATTCGGATTTATCGAACCGTAAGGACCATGGATCATATTTTTAGTAACAATTTGGAATAGATCTGGATCTACATGTGGATCAGGTATTTCTGCAGATATGATCTGATCTATTTCTTCTGGTCTTATTTTGTTGATTAACCAAATTAAACGATGAAGGCAGGATGCACATTTGACCTATATTGTTAAGGTTTAAATTTGCATCCACGTTATTGTTGATGGAATCACGCAAATGTGTATATTCCTCGGACCTAAGTTTAGACTGATTAAATCGAATATAGTGAAGGCGTTCACTTTCAATTTTAGCGTACATGTCCACAATGAATTGGCGATATAAATGACGACATTTTAAAATATGATTTTCCTCATTAGTTCGAATCATAATTCTATGGGCATCGAAATTCATTGCGCTCACTTTCTTATTTGTTTCTTGTCCTAAAATTTAATGATTTGTTTTGTAAATAATAATAATTTGTGTGTAAATATTTTAAGCGTAAAGTGTACCTGTTGATGGATCTGTTTGTTTTATATTGATGTGGTATACATCCTCGCCTTCCGAAAATATTAGTGGATATTGTAATGCATCGTATGAACGATGGATGTATTGAATTACTTGTAGAGTATTGTTTCTGTGCATGATTCGAATATCTCTTTGTTCAAATGCATCACCAACCATAACAATGCCCACTTTATTAACTGTCGTTTTGTAATTGTCCCGATACTTGTTTGAACACTTGAGTGAGTTGATTCTTTTCAGATAAAAAAATTTGTAATGTTGAAACAATTGTTCGCTCTTGCACGCGCTTAATGTGATTATATTGACACCGTATATTAACTTGGTGGTCCTCGTCTCCAATGAAATAGATTTGTAAAAATTTCGGAGGTTCAGTTGGCAAAGGAAGCAGGGGCCCAATCTGATGGTATACTTGGCCCTGTATTTTGAATGTAGAATCGATATTGCGACCTTGTCCGTCTGTATTTGAAATGACTTTGGCAGCAAAATACATATGCCATTTGAAAGCAGAAGTTTAATGTACGTTTAGTTTTCAAAAATAATTTGGATTCTACGCTGTTGCCTAACATAACGATTTTAATGGGTCTGGTGATGGGTTCAAAGTAGGCAACACAACTTTTCCCGAAGAACAACACATTCCGGCTAGCTCATTTTTTAATGCTCTGCTTGTTTGCATTGTTGATCTATTTGCTGATCGATTATTATTTCTGCTGATATTCGCAAATCAACTAAACGTGCAATTCGGTATTCTTCAGATTCAACCGACCGGGCGGCTGCAGTTTGTATTCGCACCGTTTCAGCTCTCTGTTCTGGTGTAACATTATCGTGACTATATCTACCAATGGTTGCTCTTTGTGGCTGCAATTTAACGTACATTTAATAACTACATTCGGTATATTCTGAAAATTTTGTTTTTACCTGATTAATTAATATTATTTCTCAATAATTTTCAAAAGTTATACATATTAAACGGCACCTACTGAATCAAAACATATACACAAAATGTTCTCCAAAGATATAAATTATATGAAGATTGTAAGAAATTCAATATTGGGAGTATAAATATATCATTTAATAAGACAATGGAGTCATGTCCGTCCGGCAGGCTGATTAACACGATAACTGCTGTAAATATTTGAAGATCATAATGCAGTTTTGACAGTGCTTGATATATGTTGGAACTAAATGCCACCTACTGGATCCAAACATATAGACAAAATGTTGTCCTGTCCAAACTGAGATACATTTTGAATTTGAGTAAAATCGGACCATAAATATAAATTTTCGAAATAAGTCCGCCCAGCGCCACGTACCGGGAGCATTTATAGATAAATGGTGCTCTTATGATCAAACAAACACATTCTGAATTTCAGTTAAATTGGTCCATACATTCAGATTTTCGATATAAATCCACCCCAGCGTCACTTAACGGGTCAAAACTACATACATAAAAACCTAATCGGACACCTACCTATGGTGTGAATATGGCTTCTGTAGCTCTTCTCGGTAAGATCTGATGCTCGGACAAACACGCACGAACGTTTTTATATATTAAGAAATTTCCATTTCAGCATAAAAACACCAACTTTGCAGCACCTGCACATTCTGGTTGCTCGTACACTTCTCTCTCGCTCCGAAATTAAATGGTGAACATCAACTTGATGTTATTGGTTTGAACAACAACCACACAAACACACGCTAAACCTAGCGAACGACAAGTCGAAAGATAGTGAATCGCATTTTCAAGCGATAGGTTTGGGGGGAGGGTGTAAGTGGGGTCCGACTTTGTACTGAATTGTGTATGATTTCGTTCGCTTGTTAGTGGATACCAAATCAGCTGTTTGTCGCATAGAAAGAAAGCGAACGATAACGTTCGTCATCGTGGATAAGGCCCCCTATAAATGCAGTGCATTGTGTTGGCGAAGGAAAATTGAGGTAGTAGAGAGTGGAAAGAGGGAGTAGTGTCTGTTGATATTTGCCTTGAATGTTTGAATGTCACAATTGGTGGGAAATACACTAGTCGGAAGTTTATTCCACATACGGACTGTACGGCTGAAGAACGAATTTTCTCTATAGTGTGTAGTGCGGTCAATCGGCCACTCGATAAAAAAACGGATGAGAGTTCCTGGAAAGCCGCGTACTTCGGCTAAATATCCTCACGTCCGGCATAAGTTGACGGATGTCCGAGGAACACATACCGTGGAAATATCGATAGAACAGTGACACGCAACCCACATTTCGACGATGCTCAAGGGAGGCAATAGAGTTGGATACCCTACTGTCCTCTATTAACACCGTCGCTCTCCTCTGGACACGGTCGAGAAGCTCCAAAGAAGTCCTAGGAGCACCTGCCCATATATGGGAGTTATACTCCATCTTTGGCCTGATGCAGGTGGTGTAGATATTGAGAAGATCGGATGGAGTGAAGTATTTCTTACACCGCTTCAAAAAGCCTAGACACTTGAATGCATCTTTCGACACTTCAAATACATGTTTTGCCCAACGGACATCACATTGTATTTTCATGCCCAGAACATCAAGAGCGTCTGATTCATCAATATCCACACCGTCCATAGACAATGACGACACACCTGGGTCAGCAATACGTTTATGCGACAACAAACAACACTGGGTCTTACTCGCATTAAAATCTACTCTATTCCTTCGACCCCATTTAACAATGGACACCAGATCGCGGTCAAGTGTTTCATTCATTGTCCGGCGTTTGACTTCAATCTCCTGAAGACTTGGCCTACGATCGAATGAATAAGAATGGCAGAGATTACTGTCATCGGCAAAAGAGTAGATTGGATTCACAGTCTGACCCAGGAGATCGTCGCTGAAAATAAGAAAAAGAGAAGGAGAAAGAACAGAGCCCTGTGGTACACCTGCAGTCAATTTATGCTCGTCGGATGAAACCCCATCTACAACAACTCGTATAGTGCGATCTCTGAGAAAACTCGATATAAATCGAGTGAAGTTATCACTCAAAGCAGCGAGCTTTGACAAGAGCGCATCGTGCCATACTCTGTCAAAGGCCTTGGAAATATCAAGAGCCACTACCTTACTCTCACCAAGCCGGTGGATGGATCGACTCCACTGTTCCGAAAGGAACGCCATCAGGTCTCCAGTAGATCTCATTCTACGGAAGCCATACTGCCGATCATTAAGAAGGTCATTGGACTCAAGATACTTCACTAGATGGTGGTTAACCATGCTCTCCATAACCTTCGAGAGCGCAGAACAAATTGCAATTGGGCGGTAATTTGCAGGGTTACTTGCATCACCTTTTTTAGGGATTGGCTGGACATTAGCAATCTTCTAACGCGCCGGGAAGACTCCGGCACGGTATGCAAGGTTGAAAAGATTGCGCAGTGGACACGCCAGTGTCGAAGAGCACCTACTCAAGACCAGTGCAGATATGCCATCCGGGCCCGGGGATTTACCTACGACGAGATTCGCAAGAACCTTTTTAACTCCTCGCGTTCGAAAAAATATCTTGGGCATGGAACAAGATACGTAATTGATCACGGGGAGTGGTTGATTGCTATCCGGCAAGGAAGAGTTCCTTGCAAACATTTCAGCCAAGAGGTTAGCTTTATCAACCGGTTCAGTGAATGTTATGTCATCTTTAAGAAGAGTTGGGATAGAGGAAGAACTATCCTTTATTCTTCTTGCAAATGACCAAAAGTTCTTACTTCCACTAGGGAAAGAAAGGACTTTAGCACGAATACGCTGTTCGTGAAGAAACTTTTCGCGTCGAAGTACTTTGGCACACTTGGATCTTGCCTGTTTGCGTAGCAGTTCAGTATCAAAATTTTTATTAGAACGCCAGTCTCTGAACGCGTCCTCTTTGGATCTGACAGCATTCTTGCATGCCTGGTTACACCAACTTTTTTCCGATGGTTTAACCGAAATAATTTTCGTCGGAATGAATGAATTCATACCAATCAAAATTATCTTCTCGATCATTTCAGCAGCAGCATCTATGTCATTGTCCAGAAAACAAAGCTTCCAGTTAAAATGCTGATAAAAATTGTTGAGCTCAGCCCAACGTGCCTCTTCGTAGATAAAAATTGTTCGCTTCGGGACTGTGTTTGAAGCGAGACGAAGAGCTGAATACGAAAAGGACGCTGAAATGATACAGTGATCCGAATTACCCAGAGGTGTAAGCGTGTTAACTTCGTACTTTTCAGGGTGCGAAGTTAAGAAGAGGTCAAGTAAATTTTGGTTGTGCCCTTGAACACACGGAATGTGCGTCGGTTCATTCACCAATTGCGTTAAGTTATTATGAGCGGCGAAGAGCTCAGCGTATTGGCCCTCCGTAGTTGTATGGCTCGAATGCGTTAACCAGGAGGAATTATGGACATTGAAATCACCAGCAACAACGATTTCACTGTCTGGATAATTCCCCAATATCTCAGAAATGGAATCGGAAAGGGTGTCAAAGCCATTAAATGATGCCTCCCTTCCCGCATTAGGACTTCTATAAAGAAATCCGAAATGTAGGACATGTGTTCCAATCTTGAATTTTACCCAAAGAGAGTTAAATTCTGGATCTTGTGAGTCGAAATGTCGCTGACTCTGAAACACTATGCCATTTTTTACATAAGCCACAAGGCCTCTGTCGGAAATAAAAAGGGATAGAGTGTGGTACCCAGGAACGTGAAAATCCTGTGGATCAGAATCCTCGCGCACCTGGGTTCCACATAGAGCAAGAACATCAGGCCGATGAATATTAATATGAGAGTACACACCGAAAAAATTCGTTCTCAACCCTCGTATGTTACCATAATGTATAACAAAATTACACACCATTGCGACATACAAACACACAGAACAAATTCACAGCAGTAAACACAAACAGTGAGTCCCCCGCCTTCCCGCTGATATCCACACAATGCTTAGTGTTATGCCTTAAGCACTGAGCAGCAACGAGAAGACGAAGAAAACACAGTCTATGCTGTACTGTATAGGAGAGGAGCGGGGGACAACAAATGCACCACACAGAGAGGGGCATAAAAGCCCTTCGTGTGGTTGACGTAAACAGCCTTAGTTGATGTTGTTATTGTTTCCTTCTTTTCGTTTTGCACATTTTGTTGTTTTGTTTATTGTTTGTATTATCGTATAGGTATTTTTCAATTTTATTGTCTCGATTTTGTAAAGTTATTTAGTTTGGTTTGTTGACGGTTATTTATTAAATTTTATTTATTTATTTTTCTTATTTAGTTTAACACGGATTTGCACACGGATTGACACGGATAAGAATTTAAAACACTATTGGACGCGGCATTCAACAGACACACGTCCGTACGGACGGCAGACAGAACGATATACATACCTACATTCGTTTAGGGATATGTTTATATGAATGTAATGATGAATGTATGTAGATCTGTTTCTACAATACATACACTTGTTTTTGCATACCAGAAAACAATTAATCCAGCAACAGCTTTTATAAAGCAGGCGCTAAAATACCGTTAAACCAAATACAATTCTCTCTGCATTTTTTATATATTGGGATCGAAGAAAACAGAGAGGAAATATTTAATCTCTCTAAATTGTATCGGAGTTGGAGTACGCATTGTACATAATAAATTTTATTGTACCAATTGCACATGTTAGTTATCACCAGTATGGCTACGTTTACTGCATCACAGACGAAATATCTTTAGTTGTAGTTTTCAATGAATATTGCAACAAATGCAATCTATTTATGGTTTGGAAACAACTAAGGCATTAAAACAAATATTAAAAGAATTTCTGATCCAAGACACTTACGCAGGTAAGTCAAGACTCGGTGGAATTCAATTTTTATAAGGCTCGAAAGTATTATCGAAATGAAGGCGGAAATTCAGTCTATTTTACTGGAGAAAAATTAAATTCAAAGAACATCTTCTATTGATTTCAACTTGCCTTCAAGCCTTTTAACACTTTTAAAACCATTCAAAGATTGTTCCGAGAAAATGAGTGCTGACAATGCTCCAACATTATAAGAATATGTGCTATGGTACGATAACTTAGTTTTGATTTGCAAAGTAGATGTGCTTGCTCCGCAAATAATATCCTAAGTTAACAGCCAATTCCTCTAACTCAAACCAACACTTTCTTTCGCTTGCTATACGACAAACAGCTGATTTTGGTTCCACTAACACACATCAGAACGACAAAGCGAAAGAAAGTCTATGCGAATGAAAACGTAAGCGTTTCTATACAAATTTAGATTCCTCTATCTTTCTTTGCTCTCATCTAAGCGAAAACTAATGTCAAAACGAGTCACTCTTGTGTTGGTTGTCGTTTAAGGAAGTTAATCAGAACATTTTATTAATCAATCGAAAAAGAACAATAGAAAAATGGAATCGATGTTCCTGACGACGAAACAAGCTCGTTAGCAACTGGCGGCTGGTAACACCCATTGGCCACAAACTGAAGAAATGTTGCCAAATTAATGTCCGGCCGGCCGGATCTGGGTACATCGTTGCATCGTACTCCACTTCGGAACAAATACACTTTAAGTGCGATTCGCCTATTGTTTTCGTTTCGAAATAAAAAATTTGGCCGCAAGTCCATATTTTCCGAAATATAGGCCTTCAAAGCTTGAATGTATAATCGCGCGTAAGACAGCCATTTATTATCCGATCCTGTTGAAATAAATTTCAGTAGAATGGTCTTTGGAAACTCTATAAGTGTATATAGAAAGATATTTGTTTTAGTAACCCATTGGGGACCAATAAAAAAACCGAATTTTTAACCTCATTTTTTGACGAACAATTATTTTTCCAAAAAAAATGCCCTAGTATACCTATTGCTTTACTTGAGTCCCATAATAGGCAAGTCTTTAAACTTTTTTTAAGATATACCCATATATAAGCCTATATAAAAAATTAGCCCACAGCTCAAATCAATCTTTATTTATTAGAAGTTTTTCAGAACCAGTTGTCGAAAAAAATTATTTAATTTAACACCGGCTTCGACATAGTATTTTTGTGTTATAAAGCTTTCTGCGTGGACGGCCTTCGGCCGGGCTTATGGGTTATGTCCTGTGGGGTGGGTCCAACACCGGCTGCGAACCTTCGGCATAGTATAGTAAAATAGAAAGCGCCGCAAGCATTATTATTATTTTATTATTATTATTATTATTTAATAATAATTTTTTAGAGGGAAAAAGCGTCAAATGTTTATCGAAACTTTGAATATCTCCGGTATTTAAATGGTTACAGGCTAGTATTATTCTACCGAAAGAATAAGTATATAGGGCATTTTTTGGGGAAAAAGAAGTTTCAAAAAAGTGGGTTAACAAAAAAATATATAACAAAATGTCTTTGTTTACATTTGACTTGTCATTTGTTTCCAGCTGATCACTTGTAATCAGAGAGAGTTGTGTTTTTAAATGATAAAAAAAAACCGGCTATGGGGTTTTTTCGAGGTTAGTTTTGAAGAATTTTTTAAATTGTTGATCTGGTCACAATATTATTCGACAAATCGTAATTTGTTTTTTTTTACATACGAAAAGCCATGCGAAAGAACGAAGTGAGATTACCGGAATCAAATTTCAAACGAAAGTGAATGACTAGCTTTCTTTCGCGTAGATATTCATTTTGCAGCAGCATTTCTCAATCCACCCTTTAAGGAACATAATTTCATTAAGGATAAACAGCGAAAAGAAATAATTTTAACAACTAAAACTACTACATGGCACTCGAATATGGCACTCCATATTTATCTTAGTTTGATCATCGACATAGAAATCCAAAATCCACGAAGATCGACTCAGCAATGAATTTGGATTACTTGGATTTCTTTTGAGTTGTATTTATAGATTTTTGAAATTGGATTATCATTTTTGAGTAATATACGAAAACAATGTGAGTTGATCACAGAGAAGCCACAGGCAATCGTGTTTTCTTTTCGCACAAGCAAAAGAAATATATGACTACAGTCTTCATACTTTGAGACTCAAAGTTTCAGTCGAAAAAAACGGCATTATGTTATAAAAACAATGAAAAACAAATATTTGTCGTAGTTTGAAAGTTGATGTTGTTTTTGGTTTTACATTAAATAAATAAATTTATCGCTTAAGCCCAATGCATCATTTTCTATTTTTTCATTTCATAAAAAAAAAATTGCCACCTTCGCCTACGGTGGCAAAAACTGTGATTTTCTTTGAGTCACGAGCATCGGTTTCATTGTTTCTTTACTCTAGCAGAGATAAATATACAATCGTATTGTGACTACGTCGTTTTTTTTGGATTCTGTTTGTTGTTTTTATTCTCCGACTCACAACTAGAGCATTGTCGTTTTATTTTCTACTTGAGCAAAATCAAACAGAAAATGGATTTGGATCGCTGCTCTAACATGAACGCATTTGTATTTTTTGAGTACTCAGCGACAGATTATGATTTACAAAAATGTGCTAATTCAAGTCCAGAAAAGATCAAAATTGTTTGTGATTTGAGTCGTTTGCGTTGAGTACATTCAAACACTGTCTCGAAGTAATGAAACAGTTCTTAGAAGAAGCCAATCAAACTCACCTGTGTCTGACTATCCTCAATTTAAAGAGTTCTAAGTCAAGTGTCACGTAGAAAAAGGTAAATGCTCTGAAATGGCATTGTTGATGACGAAATAATTGAATATTTAAAGAAAAAATTAAAAAAAATTTAATGTTTTAGAGTTTTGGAAAAACGTTGACGACATTCCTTTACAAAAAGAGTTGGCTAAGCAGATTCTGAATATACCTGCAAGTTCTGCAACGAGCGAACGCGTTTTTTACGTCTGGTCGTATTTTAGATGAAAGGCGAATAATAATATAGATAAAATGATATCACGCTGACGATAAAATACAGAACATCAACCGCATACTGCCGGCAGACTTTTTGTCTTATAGAAAAATACGCTTACGGTACTTTTCGCCCACCAGTGCGAAAATGTAATAATAATATTAAGAAAAATTGGAAAGACTTTGGCATAAAATCTAAAGATAGTATAAATATCCAAAATAAGCAAGTCGTTAAATACTTAGGTATTCACTTGGACAAATTTTTATATTTTAACAAACATATTGATCTACAATTAATTGAAGCCAAAAAGGCTTTTTTTCTAGTACAAATATTTATTTTTTTCCAACCACATAGAAACAAGAGTTAAAATTCTTTTATACCAATCATTAATACGGCCTATATTTACATACGGTTGCCAAATATGGTTTAACATTTCCCCATCGTATATGGAGAAACTAAGAGTATTTGAGAGAAAGTGCCTTAGAGCACGTACATCTCTATACAGATCTCCAGATATTCAATGCACCAAATATGTATCGAACAAAAAATTATATAATACAGCTAAAGTAAGTAGGATTGATAATTTTATCATTCATCTCATTAGAAATCATGTTTCAGAAAGCTTCGAATGTAAAGAAAATAACTAAATTTTGGCACCATACTATATGAATGATGAATATATATCCAATACATTACTAACCGGTTATGTTTTATATCTCCATAGCAAAGGATACATCCAAAATTATATCGGCATTCCTATATTTTTCGACATATGTATATAGACGAGCCAATGACAAAACAATAAACTACTCACAACAGCAGATTTGATACCAACTTTTATTCAGAAGATACAAATATTATTCTATATCTAAATCGGAATAGATATTGGTGGCTCACAGAGTAACTTAACTGTTTTTTCTTTTTATCACCTGACTGTATCTTTGTTTCTATCTTTGCATCCAATAGAAAAGTAAAGTTGTTCAAAAAATTTGTTCTTTACACAGGTATACATATATGTATGTACATTAGGGCGGGTCGATTTTTCCCTATGATTTCCGTATTCTATGGGTTATTCCATGAAAATTTGCCAAAGGAACCATACCTCTATCGTTAAAATCGAGTCCCCTACTTTTTGTTGGTAGATTTTTTCCCAAATTGACGTTCGTATGAAATATTACCTACACGTTCACATCCATAACTCAAACTCGGGTTTAGAAAGGTGAGCGCGTTGGAAAGGTGAGCTCATTTTGATCAATTTACAAAAAAAATCTCCAACATTGGTTCAACGGTTCAAAAGTTAAGGGAATTTTTGTCAAAATTTTGGAGCATTTTTCCATTTTTTTCATGATTTTTGTCCAAGAATATTACTTTCATGGCCATTTTTTTGGCTCAATCCATTATTTAATTCAATTTACAATTCAAAACGAAGAGTTTAAGCCCAAATTTATCGAATTCGGTTGATTAATTTTAACATTAAAAAAAACTATTAATACTTAAATGTAATATTTTTATTTCATACACTTTTAAAAACATTTATATATTCAGCCCAATTCTCAATAGCAATTCCCGGAGAGTTTTTTCCCTATTCCCTGTCCCCCTATTCTTAATAAAATCTCCCTGGGAGTTTTTCCCTATTCCCTTATTCTAAACGAACTTCGAAAAAGGGAAATTTTTCCCTGGGAAAAAAGTAGGTATTCTAAATGTCAATAAAATGGGGAATGTGAAAATAACTTTTGGGAGTAATTCCGCCAACAAATTGTTAGGGAGTGCTGTGCAAAAATGTAAGCATTAATATTTTCTATAAAAAATTAAATAATTACTTTTATTTTCATCAATATTATGGCATTATTCTACGGAATGAATTTAGTTTAGCACCAATTCTCAGAGCTACACCAAAATGTCACCACCAAGAAAAGCGTCTGCACTGAGTTCAAAAGTTTTAAAAGAGGTTATCAAAGTTAGTAGAAATGAGTATCATTACAAAGGTCTTTCTAAATTCTATAAATCTGTGTATGCACATACATATTTATTTTTATTAATCCATTTTTAACCTCCCTTTTTTAATAAAAATGTATTATTTCAAAAAATTGGTAGTTTTTTGGTAGACTCCGATAATAGACAAGACTTTTGCCTTTTTTAATGTATAATTCTCACCAATAACCCTTCAAAGACCGGAGACATTTAAGTTCAAAGTTTTGAATACATTTGCCACTTTTTTTAACCAGAAGCGGTTGTTGGACTCGCACCAGACGAGAAAATCCCTAAGCCACGCGAAAGCTTTATAATACAAAAATACTATGAACTTTAATATCTCAGATCTTAGAAGGGTTGTCGGTGTATATTATACCCTAAAAAAAGTTAACATCGTGTCTATTATCGGATACTACCCAAAAAATAAATATAATAGGGCATTTTTTGAAAAAAAATGTATATCAAAAAAGTGAGATTAAAAAATGTTTTTTTTTTTTATTTTGCTCCCCAATTGGTTAATATAAAAAAATGTTTATACACAGATTTATAGGCTTTAAAAAGGTCTTTGTAATGGTACTGATTCCAACTAGATCGGATAATAAATGGCTGATTTATGCTCGATTATATATTCAAGCTTTGGAGATCTATATATCGGAAAATATGGACCAGCGCCCTTTTTTAATCTCTTTTCCGTAACGTCGAAATGAAAATACATTTTTGAAAATCGTTAAATTTATATTTCACCTAGGCTCAGGCAGGGGTTACAAATTCCCTCTGTACCTTAAGTCGATGTGTGGCAAAATCAGTAAAATCGCGCGATTGTTTTAAAATAATTATTGATATTTTAATGATCCCTGGTCTTTCAAGGGCTACTGAGCTGTATTATACCTTGAAAGAAAGCCTGAAATCTTCTCTATTTCCGGTGTGTAGAAAAAATGTAGCAACACTACGGTCTATTTTTGAAAAATAATTATTTTAAAGAAAAAAGTGAGGTTACAAAATAATTTTTTTTAAACTATTCCACAATGGGTTAAAAAAAATTAAAATATTTTTAACCGTATTTGTAGAGTTTACAAAGACCTTTCTAATGCCATAAATTTCAACTAGGTCAGAAAAGTAGTTTTAGAGATATAGCCGACTATACACTCAAGCTTCGCAAGCCCATATCTCAAGAATATGGGCCGATCGGCCGAAATTAATTCCCCGGGAATTAACTCCCGGGGAGTGTTCAGAATCGGGCTGATTATTTCCTATTGAAACATATAATTAAAGGCAAAAAACATTTTATTTCATTCAATTGAATCTATTGTATAAAAATCAAATCAGATTACTTACTTACTTATCCGGTCTCGGACAACCCCGGGGTCAGGGACCTTACAAAACGAAGATAACTTATTTCGCCAACCAGTTCGATCTTTTGCTTTATCTCTCCAGTTGGCAATACCAAGTGTACGCAGGGATTCGTCAACCTGATCCCTCCAGCGGAGTCTTGGTCTTCCTATTTTTCGTCTTCCTTCGAGTTCGGTTTCGAAAAGCCTTCGCGCTGGTTCATCTTCATCCATTCTACTGACATGGCCTAGCCAGCGCAATCGCGTTATCTTGATCCGCTTAACTATGTGAATGTCAGGATAAAGCTCATACAGCTCATGATTCATGCGTCGCCGATACTCGCCGTTGTGCACTATAGGGCCATAAATTTTTCGGAGTATTTTTCTCTCGAAGACTCCTACAGATGTTTCGTCTGCTTGCGATAGGACCCAGGATTCTGCGCCATAAAGCAAGACAGGTTGAACGAGAGTCTGGTACAGCTGGACTTTTGTTACTCGAGAGAGGGCTTTATCTCTAAAGTGCTTGCTTAGCCCAAAATAACATCTATTCGCAAGCACAATTCTCTGTTTGATCTCAAGGCTGATGTTGTTGTTTTTGTTCACGGCAGATCCGAGGTATATAAATTCGTCCACTACCTCGAAGTTATAACGGTTATCAACGTTCACGCTTTGGTCTAATCGCGTGGAGGCCCTGTTCGTTGAAACCATTAATTTTGTCTTGTCCTCATTCACCGTCAGACCCACTTTTGCTGACAAATCAAATTATTCGTTCCTTAATAAAATACGACTGGGACATGGGACTGTCCTTGGAGGTGGAAAGTTTCTGATAGCCATTCACTTGGGAGTGGCCAGAAATGATTCCTTCATTGGGCAGTCCAAGCAGCTCACTACTTCCACGCAGTATGTCCTGGGCAATGGCTTATCAGAAACCTCCGTTAACTAGCTAAAGTGAGAAGGCGAAACGAATGAGCAACCTGAGTGGTAATGCGATCACTGATACGTCCCAGGATTATTAGGTGACCCTGTCACTGAAGCTCTTCGAAGTAGTGGACATATTCTTCTGTCCTTTGAAGTCGGATGAGCCAACACCCCTGGCCAACGGCGGATCAAAATTGAAGAAACCAAAATCCAGTTTCGACACACTGCATTCTGGTCAGCGTCTGATCCATATGGGCGGCTGAAACATAAGATGATGAGGTCAAGGAAACATTTTATGAGCGCCTGGAGGAAGTATATGAACGCTGCCCTGACCACGACATTAAGATTATTCTAGGCGATTTTAATGCCAAATTAGGAAAGGAAAGTGTCTTTCGGCCAACCATCGGCAATCACAGTCTACATGATACCACCTCCGATAATGGAATAGGACTGATAGACTTCGCCGCATAAGGACATTCATAAGGCGACCTGGATATCTCCTGATCAACGGACGAAGAACCAGATTGATCACTTGGTAATAGATGGCAGGCACTCTTCTAGTGTAATGGATGTACGTGTGATTCGAGGTGCCAATATCGACTCGGATCATTACCTGGTGGCTGCGAAAGTTCGCACGAGATTGAGCAGGGCGAAAAACGTACGGAGCCGAACACAGGAAAAGCTGGATATTGACAAGCTGCAAATACCGGAGATATCAAAGTCCTATCGACAGAAACTCTCTCTCCTGCTGGAGCAGAATACCCCCCCTCCCGAAGACCCAGATGCGCAGTGGAAGCACGTCTCCCATTCTTTGGAAATCGCTGCAACGACTGAACTTGGCTCTCAAAAACCGCAGAAGGATAAGCCATGGTACGACGAAGAATGTCGCATTGCAACTGATGAAAAAGACGCTGCACGTATGGCAACGAAACAGTCAGTTACAACGCGTGCTGCGAGTGAGCAGTACAAGAGGCTGAGAAGGGAGGAAAACCATAGAGTAAATAGGGGTAGAGAAAATCTTTCACTCACCAAATTTCTGACATTTGTCCTCGTGTGATGTATACGTTTGATGCTGAAAAGAATTTCTTTACTAATACCAGATAGAGGCAATGGTTCAAAACAACGAACAAAATAACAACAACGGCATTTCGCTTTGTGTGTTAAAATTATTGTGTTAAATACAACACAAATGTATGCTAACAATAACAGTCAATAAAAAAGTGTAAGACGCATTTAAATTTCACAATTTTTCACCAAAACGACATGAAAAATTAAAGCAAGAAGTTATTGTAATTCCACCTGGTGTATATCACTTTTCGTCAAACATCTCTCTATCACACCGACCGCATCACGAAGAGTGTGAAAGAAAACGTCAGATGAGATAAATGGCGGCTCTACTTCATATTTACTCTATGAGGAAAACCAACTATTTAGGCGGAAAAAATGGCAGTGGGAGCAGAGAGAGAGTGAAAGAACCGAAATGTGCAGGATGAATGGTGAATCGCGAGTTTTTCCAGAGGGTAAGAAGATCGACCAACGGGCCTAATAATGGGCTGCCCTCCTGCGGGGACGAGAATGGGAATCTGGTGACTGAGAAGCAGTGTGTGCTCAAAATGTGGAGAGACCACTTTTCAGCACTACTCCAATCAGATTCTCCACTGAAAATCAGGAGGTAATGATAGTGGAAGATAGTATAGGTTGTACCCCGCCCAACCAAGACGAGATTGGGACGGCGATCTCCCACCTGGAGAATAGTAAAGCCGCTGGGGCGGATGGCCTACCCGCTGAATTTTTTAAGGCAGGTGGCGAAGGACTGATAGCCCACATGCATCAACTGATATGCGGTATATGGCTAGGGGAATATATGCCCGACGACTGGAGTCTCAGTGTATTGTCCTGTATTCAAAAAGGGTGATCCGTGTGTCTGTTCCAACTATCGCGGTATCAGTCTTTTATCCATCGCGTATAAGGTCTTGTCGAGCATGTTATGTGAAAGACTAAAGCCAATTATTGAAAACCTGATTGGACCTTATCAGTGTGGTTTTAACCCAGGCAAGTCCACAACTGACCAAATATTCACGCTACGCCAAATCCTGGAAAATACCCACGAAAAGCAAATCGATACATACCACCTTTATGTCGATTACAAAACTGCTTTCGATAGCCCCATACGGGGAAAACTGTTCGAAGCTATGTCTGAACTTGGTATTCCGGCAAAACTGATCCGCCTCTGTAGAATGACGCTGAACAACACCAAATCAGCAGTGAAAGTGGGACAAGGCCTCACTGAACCATTCTGTACCAAGCGAGGACTTAGACAAAGCGACACACTTTCGTGCAATCTCTTCAACATCTTAATGGACATAATAATGAGAAAGGCTGCAGTAAATACGAACAAGACCATTAACACGAAAGGCCATATGTTGCTGGCGTATGCTGACGACATAGACATCATTGGGCGAAATTTGTGAGAGGTTACTGCAGTATTTTCAAGAATCGAAAAGGAATCAGCGAAGGTGGGTCTTGCTGTAAATGAGAGCAAGACAAAATTGATGGTGTCAACGACTAGAGAAACCTCTCGACTTGGTCCGCACTTGAACGTTGACAACCGATTTAATTTTGAAGTGGTAGATGAATTTGTCTACCTTGGATCCGCCGTGAACAAGGACAACAACGTCAGCCTGGAGATAGATAAGAGAATTGTGCTTGCAAGTAGATGTTATTTTGGGCTCAGCAAGCAGTTTAGGAACAAAGCCCTCTCTCGACGGACAAAAGTCCAGCTATATCAGACTCTCATTTTACCTGTCTTGACATATGACTCTGAAACTTGGGTCATATCGCAAGCGGATGAAAAACACCTGGGAGTTTTCGAGAGAAAAATTCTCCGTAAAATATATGGTCCTGTTAGGGAAAACGGCGAGTACCGACGTCGCTGGAACGCAGAGCTATATAATCTCTATTCTGACGTGGACATAGCTAGACGAATCAAAGTGTGCCAATTGCGTTGGCTAGGCCATGTTATCGGAATGGATGAAGATGAGCCAGCGCGAAAGATTTTTGATAACGTACCCGATGGTAGCAGGAAAAGAGGACGACCAAGACTCCGCTGGAAAAACCAGGCAGAAGAATCCCTCCGTATCCTTGGTGTTACCAACTGGCGAGAAAAGCCGAAGGATAGAACCAGTTGGAAGAATATGTTGCAATTTGTTTAATTTGTTTGTTTAATTAAAATCTGACCTCATGAGGTTGTAATATAGTCAATAAAAGAAAAAGAAAGAATAAAATAAGACTATGCCCTTCTTTTTTTTCTGTTAAAAAAATATTTTCCATGAGCGTGCGTGACGTGAGGGTTTTTTTCTCCGTGAGCGCGCGTGAACGAGAGAAAGTCAAAAATAATATTTCGTGAGCATGCGTGACGTGAGCAGTTTCTATCGTGAGCGTGCGTGGCCGTGAGCCAAAATCGCTCACGCGCACATCTCTAATATATATATAACTATATTGTGAAGCTTGCCAGATTTACATTATTTGAAGATTGCTCCCAGTTACTTAGCATAGAACTCGACTGTTGTTATTGAAGCTCTTTAACAGTTTTTTTGCAAATTTTTCCGACATTTGGACTATAGAGTCTGAGGGAAGTGGTTCGTTTAAACAACAGATGAAAACATACATTTGTCTTCATTCCAAATGTGAAGAATAAACATCGTAATCGATTAAATATGATTACGACAGTTAGAATAACATTTAAATATTATTTAGATGAATTTTCGAAATAGTTTCTTATAGAAAATTCGCTTTGATTTTTTCTTTTTAAATCTTAATGTGAAAGCGATACTTAATTGACATGAATTATTCTTTCTTCTTTTCCGGTCTCGGACAAACCTGGGAGTCAGGGACCTTACAAAACGAAGATAACATATGTAGCCAACCAGTTCGATATTTTGCTTTATTTCTCCAGTTGGCTATACCAAGTGTACACAGGGATTCGTCAACCTGATCCCTTCAGCGAAGTCTTGGTCTTCCTATTTTTCGTCTTCCTTCGAGTTTGGTTTCGAAAACATTTCGTGCTGGTTCATCTTCATCCATTCTACTACCATTGCCTAGCCAGCGCAATCGCATTGTTTTGATCCGCTTAACTATGTCAATGTCAGGAGAAAGCTGATACAACTCATGATTGTAATGAACGATTTCTCTTCAGATTGTTATAGACGAAGGTGAACACTATTTAACAACAGTGTAACATTGAAGTGTTCTCTCATTACATCCCATGGTTCTCTCATTACATCCCAATGACTATTTATGGCATAATATATATTTGGGATAAGTAGTGCATTATATTTGTTGTACATTTTTAATTGACTGATACAGTTAGACGATGGACATCTTGTAGTTATTTTGCCACGGTCTTCAAGTTGTTGAGGTAGCACAAGTGACGCGTGGTCGCCTTGAAGTTCATTGGGCCTAAGTTCGATCCTCAGTAGGGATGGATTTATATTTTTTATTTTATTTTTTTAAATGGCAACATAAGGTGAGAGAGGCTTTTTCTGGAAAGTAACATGACATTTCCCATTAAATTTGAATTTGAGTGTGAATGTGATTGTAACAATTTCGCCGTGCCGCTTTAAGTGAAGTGACTATGTGCGGAGAAAGACTTACGGCAGTTTCCATGAGAAAGCACAAAACTAATATGGAATTTTCGAAGCTAGGCTTAATGTTTTCTCTAACAATGAACATCTTTTTTTTTGTCATTTGAGTTTGTAGCGCACACACGGGAAAGAAATAGCATCAAATTGACAAGTGCTCACCAAGTGAAAAGTAGAAAAATTTACAGAAAAGTGAAATTTCAACTGGAGTGTAAATCCATAAATATCAGCCCAATCAATCTGTGTAATTTGGAATATTATACTTGCTTAAAATAAGCGTAGAATCCGGGTCTAACCCAAAGATGGTTGGTTAGAGTATTGGTCGAAGTGCGCTTCGATAACATTTCGCTAACATATTATTTCACGCGAAATACTTCATTGTTTCAAGATTTATGGTGAATCACCGAGTTTACACGGGCTGATAATTTACAAGTGACTTACGGGGTCTTATTGCGTGGATTTCTGCCATTTGGAGTGCACTTGAAGCGTGCACTACGACTCCCGTGTGTTCGGCGGGCAATGATAGTTAATCACAGATAACCTTTAAATGTCATCGGAAGAATCTTTCGAGTGGAAACAGGAATTTACTTTTCACTATCCAGAGGGTTCGGCAACTGAGTGCACATTTGCACTGATGGAGTGCTACGATTCTTCAAGAAAGCTATTCTCATAGGAGGAAACGAAAACTTAAACGTTAATCTGAGTTATTCTACGGTGGCTCTATGCCAACTACTCAAACTTACTAGAAAATACCTTCGTAAAGCTTAAAGTATATCTTCAACCTAATAAAAAAAAACCCGTTTCCCATTACATCCCATGAAGGGATTGGAGAGAGCTTCTCACAACCAGTGAGCTGTGCGCTTTCTAATTTTTCACTCACTGATTGGGACCTACAGTTTTTACACCGATTCCGAACGGTATTTTGAGAAGCTTTTTCATGGCTAAATACTCGATAGTGTCGCCGTCACTATGCGAGGCGACCGCCGCCGAAAGAAAATTTTTTTTTTTTAAGTTGGTCAGAGCTGGGGTTGAACCCAGGATCTCATGTACAAGAGGCGCGCACACTACCCACTGCACCACCGACGGCCACCTAATAACCTAATATCACGGCAAATATGTTAAATTTAATGGTGATATGCAAAATTTATACTATAACTTTTTCTTTATCCAGCATCACAAACCAGTTCTTCGAGGCCTCGACGATCCTGACATACTATATAATTCGCTTCCAAAATTGAATGTGGAGAGTAATTTTTTTATATTATCTTTTTTCCCTACACCAATAGATTTTGCATAAAATCCATTGATATAAGACCATTTTGTTTCGCCAAACGATATTACTACCCTCCAAAATTAGTAATATACGGAAATTTTAGTCACGTTTGTTTCAAGAATCTTTGTTTTCCATTGTGTAATTAAGTAATTAAATCTTCTTGCTAACTTGTGACTTTTAGCATAATCCATTTTTCGCCTTAGATATAGTTACGAATAAGTAAAAGCTTTTGCTTGCTGTTAATGACTACTAACAGTATGTAACTAACAGGCGGTTCGTGCTGCGCCTGAAAGTATGCATTGTAACAACGTACCAGCTCGCTAAACCAGTAGCATGAATTCACCTCAGTAAAGATAATTCTCCGCCATTCGAGATTGTTCTACAAAGATAAGCAACAACAACAACGTCTAGAATGTTCTTGAATTCGCTGGATATACCTTCATTTGAGTATGGTGAGTTGGTATAAATTGCGGAGGTCTTTGGAATGGAGAGTTCCGTTTGTGATTAAACCCCGTAAAGTGAGCAACGCGAATTTATAGTAAAATATAAGACATATTAAAGTGGTGTAAATAAAGTAAACTGTTGTACTATATAAGTAAAATAAAAGGAAGTTAAACCGTTGTAATTATCGTAATTTAAAACGAACCTTGTTTTACTATTGGGAATAAAACAACGCAAAAAGGACGAATAAGGAAATTCGTAACATTGGTGTCAGAAGTAAAATTACGAATTAAGGACAACGATGAAGCTTGAAGAACTTAAAGTTGAACAACTAAAAAAGGAGTTGAGTAAATTGGATCAACCGACAGCTGGTAATAAGGTAGAGCTGCAGAGGCGATTAATAGAAGAATTCAAGCGCCGAATCATTGACATGAACAAATACCAGTTTGAATGCGAAGAAATGGAGGTATCTGCAAATGAAGCAACCGGTAATGTAGATGTTTCTACAATGTTTGCGGACATGATGGAAAGTTTGTAAAATTAGACGAAAACTCAAGAATTATTAACGCGAAGCTGGACGATAATTCTAGAAGTATGGACGAGAATTCAAGAATTATGAATGAGAAATTTGGTGAAAATTCTAGAACTATGAACGAGAAGTTTGGTGAAAATTCTAGAATTATGAATGAGAAATTTAGTGAGAATTCTAGAATTATGGACGAAAAACTCGAAAAGAAATTTGGCGAGAATTCTAGAATTATTGACGATAAATTAACCGAGAATTCTAGAATTATTCCGGAAACATCAAATGCCACAAATGAGAAACTGCTAGAAATCTCTGAAGTTGTGGGCAATATGGAGATTCAAGTGAACGATAAATTCGAAAAGGTTGAAGAAAAATCGAGGAAATGGGGCAAAAGATTGAAGAAGTCGAACATAAGTTCGAGGAAGTCCAACGGGAACTAAAAAATTATGTAAGCGAATTGCAAAGGAAAATGAGTGAACTTCAGTTGCAAGAGGGTCCAGTGCGAGTATTTTCTGAAGGCTCTAGTAGATTGAACGTAGATTGATTCGACGTTTTCAAATTCCAATTCGAAATGGTCGCTATTAAGAAGTTGTGGAACAGCAACGACAAAGTAGTATTTAGCACTCAGAGGCAGCGCAGCAGAAGTCCTTCAGAGCATTCCCGTTAGTGCCAGAAACAACTACGAGGATATACTGGCTGCGTTACAACGCAAGCATGGTGGCGATCACAAGAAGGATTTATATTGCATGGAATTAAAAGGCCTAGTGCAAAAGCATAATGAAACACTTCAGAACTTCGCAACCGAGGTGGAACGTTTGCTGTTGATGACTTATCCTGGTGAGCCCCACCCATTCTTGGATCAATTTAAGATTGAGGCATTCGTCAAGGCATCCGTGATCCTGACATAAAATATGTAACTTGTGCCACACAAAAAGCCACATTCGCCGAATTCGTTTCGTTCGCATTGGCACAGGAGACAGCGAAATTTGTGTCCAAGCCTCAAATACAATGAGTTAGAAAAATTGAAATGAAGTCGGAGGCAGGAGATTTGAAGGGTGCCATAAACGATCTTAAAGAAATCACCCAAACCCTCACCAAGGCGTTATCAGGCGGAAGTAAGCCCAGACCAATATGCTACAATTGCGACAAACCTGGTCATATTTCACGAAACTGCAGAGAGCCACGAAAACGATCAAGATCGAGCTCACCCCAACGTGACAATAAACGGGAAAATTTTACTATACAAAATGAATCTCCGTTAAATTAAAATGATCTAGCCCAGAGGGGCATGGACTGGCTCCCACAACCGAGGGCCCCACGATCTCCATCTCAACAATACAACAGAAAAACAATAACCTCACTGTCTACGGAGCTATCGGTGGTCGGAAGCGCATATTGACTATGGACACAGGCGCGTCACAATCTATCATCAGATCAGATTTGGTAAATGGACCAATGGAATCGTTACATGGTGTAAGACTCCGCACAGCAACGGGTGAGCCAGCAACTGTACATGGTAAAGTTAAATTGAAGTTAGCCATTGCCAACATGAGCGTCGAACACGTGTTTATTGTCGCCGACATTGTAGATGAAGTGATAGTTAGCGCAGATTTTATGATTGCCCAAGGCCTCAAGTTAGATATGGGGCAGCAAATTTTGACGTGGGCTAATATGAAAATTCCACTCAATGTGGGATACGACAATACAACACAGATTAAAAGACTGATCGCTCACAAAGATGTAAAATTGCCACCAAACTCAGAAACCATAGTATGGGCCCGAATGGAGGGAGATTGTCAGATCGGCGGTTTGTGGGTAGTTGAACCGGCAAATATAAAAAACTATAACATCATCACTGCCAAAGCTCTAGTAAAGACTAATAATGAAGGATACTTGCCTGTACGAGTTCTAAATTTGTCCAACAACGAGAAGGTGATCGGCGACCGCACAGAAATTGCAGAATGTACACCAGCCGAGGCGGTCATCAACTGTAAAGTTAATTCTGACTGCAGCAAACTATCAGAAAAGAAGCAGAAAGTGCTCGAGTCGCATCTCAGTGAGTGGGTGCGAGAACTAAAGCCTTCTGATAGGAACAAAGCAAAGCAATTACTGTGGAAGCATGCGTCTGCCTTCGCCCTGAAAAAAGAATGCCAAGGTAGAACATCAATGGTAAAGCATGACATCAATAAAGGGGAAGCGAGACCAATAAAACAGGCGCCCAGAAGTCTTCCACTTGCAAAAAGAGATGAGGTGAAGAAACTTGCAGCTGAAATGCAGAAGAATGGTGTAATCGAACCCTCTTCAAGTCCATGGAGCTCGCCGGTGGTACTAGTTAAGAAGAAAGATGGAAGTACTTGATTTTGTGTGGATTATAGAAAGCTCAACGACGTCACCAAAAAGGACCGAGAATTGATGACACATTGGATACGTTGTCAGGAACAAAATGGTTCTCCACGCTGGACTTGCAAAGTGGTTATTGGCAAATAGAAATCAGCGAGAAAGATAAGGAGAAAACTGCATTCAGCTTAGGGGATGGTCTGTGGCAGTTCAAAGTAATGCCATTTGGACTCTGTAACGCTCCAGCCACCTTCGAGCGATTAATGGAGTGCGTGTTGAAAGGACTTCATTGGCGAACATGCTTGGTGTACCTAGACGATATCATTGTAATGGGGAAAACATTCGATGAACACCGGAAGAATCTAACAGAAGTCTTTCAACGTATAACCGCGGCTGGGTTGAAACTCAGCCCGAAGAACTGTTCTCTGTTCCAGAAAGAAGTAAAATACTTGGGACATCGAGTGACAGCAAATGGCATTTCCACCGATGAAAACAAAATCCTGACAGTGAAGGATTGGCCACGACCGCAGAATCTCCATGAATTGACAACGAAAAATCGGCCGTACTGTTAGAGCGAAAAACAAGAAGAGTCACTCCACCAACTGAAGCAATATTTATGCACGGCTCCTTTGCCTGCATATCCTGTTGCTGGAAAGAAATTCGTGTTAGATACTGACGCGTGTGGTTACGGAATAGGTGGCGTGCTCTCGCAGGAAATCAATGGCCAGGAAAAAGTTATTGGGTACTACAGCCGAATACCCTCAAAGCCAGAGAAAAACTACTGCGTTACAAGACGAGAGCTACTGGCAGTCATAGAGTGTGTCAAACACTACCAGAAGTATCTGTACGGCCAGCCTTTTCACTTAAGAACCGATCATGCAGCGCTAAGATGGCTACTGCAATTTAAGAACCCCGAAGGACAACTTGCTCGTTGGATTGAAAGGCTGCAGAGCTATGACTTCAGCATTGAGCATAGAAAAGCATAGGTAATGCAGATGCCCTGTCACGTCCTGCAAGCTGGAATGCAAACACTGATCAAAAGCAGAGATGAAAGAAAACATCATTGACGTACGTCTGTTTCGACTGGAATCCAACGAAGACTGGTCAACAGCACAAAGAAGCGACCCTACACTGGCAAAAATCATTTCTGCAAAAGAAAAATGCGAAAGACCAACACGCAATGACATCGCCTCAGAGAGCCCCCTGATGAAAGCATACTGGGCCCAGTGGAACAGCATATACCGGTTATGGGAAAGTGAGGATGGTAAAATAGTCAAAAAGTTAATAGTGGTACCTTCCTCCAAGGAGAAAGAGATAATGACAGAATTCCATTATGGCCCGAGTTGAGGACATCTAGGAATAACCAAGACCATTGAAAAGCTAAAGCAACGGTTATACTGGGTTGGCTGTCAACAAGCGGTAGCCGATTGGATAGCAAATTGCACCCAATGCATGACAGCTAAGCAATACAACTCAGGTGCACCCTTTGAGCGTATAGCTATGGATGTGGCTGGTCCATTTCCAGTCAGTAGCTCTGGAAACCAGTACGTCTTAGTGCTTATGGATTACTTCAGTAAATGACCCGAAGTATACCCTGTTCCAAATCAGGAAGCGAAGACTATAATTAAAGTGTTTGTGGATAACTGGATATGCCATTTTGGTGTCCCCTCGGAGCTCCATTCGGACCAGGGAAGGAATTTTGAATCGACAATCTTCAAAGAAATGTGTGAGTCATACGGTATTCGGAAAACAAGAACAACACCATTGCATTCTCAGTCTGACGGAATGGTTGAAAGAATAAACCGAACTCTTGAAGAATACCTAAGAAAAGTAGTCAGCGCAGATCAACGAGATTGGGATGAACACATACCGAAGTTCCTTTTGGCATATAGGACGGCCACCCATGACTCCACTTCGCGAACACCCGCTAAAGTAATTTTCGGAAATGAGCTGAAGCTGCCTGGAGATTTGGAGTTCGGTACCATACCAGCATCTGACCCTGCGAACAGGGAAGTCAATTACCATGATTTGGGGGATCTTAATAATCTCCATGAATTTGTGCGCAACAAATTAAAGATGGTCAGTAACAAAATGAAAGCCAGATAACACCGAGCGGCAAATTCAGAAGGATTTCATGAAAGCCAGCTAGTTTTACTGTTCAACCCACAGCGCAAGAAGGGTTTATCTCCAAAACTTCAGACCCACTGGGAAGGCCCTTACAAGGTTGTCAAACGAATAAATGACGTGGTTATAGAATCCAGAAAAGCCAAAGTCCAAGAGCTAAAATGAAGTCGTGCATTTGGAAAGACTAGCCCTCTATAGAAAACGGGTGGGTTGAGCCTGCTCGAGACGAACAGGCTTAAGTGGGCGGCAGTGTTACGAATAAGTAAAAGCTTTTACTTGCTGTTAATGACTAGTAACAATATGTAAATAACAGGCTGTTAGTGCTGCGCCTGAAAGTATGCATTGTAACAACGTACCAGCTCGCTAAACCAGTAGCATGAATTCACCTCAGTGAAGATAATTCGCCGCCATTCGAGATTGTTCTACAAAGATAAGCAACAACAACAACGTCTAGAAGGTTCTTGAATTCGCTGGATATACCTTCATTTCAGTATGGTGAGTTGGTATAAATAGCGGAGGTCTTTGGAATGGAAAGTTCAGTTTGTGATTAAACCCCGTAAAGTGAGCAACGTGAATTGATAGTAAAATATAAGATTTATTAAAGTGTTACAAATTAAGTATACTGTTGTACTATATAAGTAAAATAGAAGGAAGTTAAACCGTTGTAATTATCGTAATTTAAAACGAACCTTGTTTTATTATTGGGAATAAAACAACGCAAAAAGGACGAATAAGGAAATTCGTAACAATATATTATACCCATTAAGTCTTTTTTTTATTCTCAAACTAATAATTTACTACTGGGTACTCACTGTTACTTAACAGTTTATGTTAATTAACATCAAAGGAGAAACTGAATTATATTCATCTCTTTGATATCGAAACATTTTTTTAGGGCACCTCTGTTAACTTTAACATGTAACAAAAATATATTTTATAAGTGTTATACTGCAAATGGATGCAGTTTGTTTATTTAATAAATACGTTTGTTAACATGAATACTTGAAATTTTCGATTTTCTTATGGTGGATGACTAGGGCAGAGTAGTGTCGAGTTAGGGGTCTTAATCATAAAACGCTGTTAGGACATGGTTGGGTTTTGGGTCAACTGCGTGGGATTCTATCAACATCTGAGAATCCACTAACAACGACCGATACTCTTTGTACTTCGCAAAAGTTACCTTCTATTACACGATAGTGTATGGTAAACTCTGGCTCATCCCTTTTTGTTTTAACTTTTCTATTAATTACCGGGAGTCTATAACAAACTTTGTTTGTGTAGAAGGTTGTAGGTAGAAACGAGCATAATAGTCACAACCAGCTCTATACGTCACTATGGGACATACACTTCAAGAGTAGTGCAAATAAGCATATATAAAGTAATTAATTAACTAACTTGATTAATTACGTATTTATTTATTGAGTAACTCAACACTATTGTTATACGAAGAACCCACTGAAATTTCCTTATTCGTCCTTTTTGCGTTGTTGTATCCCCAATAGTAAAACAAGTTTCGTTTTAAATTACGATAATTACAACGGTTTAACTTCCTTTTATTTTACTTATGTATAGTACAACAGTTTACTTTATTTATAACACTTTAACAAGTCATATATTTTACTATTAATTCGCGTTGCTTACTTTACGGGGTTTAATCACAAACTAATCTCTCCATTCCAAAGACTTCCGCTATTTATACCAACTCACCATACTCAAATGAAAGTATATCTAGCGAATTCAAGAACCTTCTAGACGTTGTTGATGTTGCTTATCTTTGTAGAATCATCTCGAATGGCGGAGAATTATCTTAACTCAGGCGAATTCATTCTACTGGTTTAGCGAGCTGGTACGTTGTTACAATGCATACCTTCAGGCGCAACACTAACCGCCTGTTATTTACATAATATTAGTAAACTCATTAAGAGCAAGCAAAAACTTTTACTTATTCGTAACACTGCCCCCCACTTAAGCCTGTTCGTCTCGAGCAGGCTCAACCCCCCACCGTTTTCCATACAGGGCTACTCTTTCCAAATGCACGACTTTCTCTTGGACTTTGGCTTTTCTGGATTCTATAAACCACGTCATTTATTCGTTTGAC